>VDFB02105785.1:451262897-451374512 GCA_007258455.2 Sequoia sempervirens
TCAAGTAAAAGTGTGAATCTACTTATTTCCTTTTTTGCAAGGATGGGGGTCTTGATCAAACAACACTTTGGGGAGAAAAACTAAAAATAGTAAACTAACTCCAAAATGAAATCTACAACTTGGATCTAATAGATTAAGCTCAATACTTATGGAACTAGAAATCAAATCACAGATAAGAGAGAGGTAAGATGATGTGTACCAATCACCAAAAGTTAGTTGTTGAAGCTGATCTTAGACTCATTCGCCCAAGGGCGAATGCGTCCTAAGTTAGGGTTTGTCTACAACTTTCAGGAGCCTCTACTATAGATCTGAATCTCTCAATTTGTCTAGGTTTCAAGTTCAAAAAGCCAAAAATAAATTATGTAAGTGAGTTTCCGTGAGAAGACAACTTTTATGAAAACTTTTGCAACTTTGACAACTTCTTCAATTTTGTTCTTCAAGAGATCTTCAAGATTTCTTCCACCTACATTTGCAAACATAAATCAAGAGGGAAAAATGTTTTATCTTTGGTGAATGGGGGTTTTCCTTGGTCAAACCCCATTTTGGTAATTAAACCTTGAAATGGAACAAAATAGCATGAGAGGAATGATGAATGAACAACTCAATGTCACAACTTCACCAAACCCTTGAATAAACCTTGGAATGTAAATCTGCAACTTGCATGAAATGGCTTCAATGGATGTGGATCTTGAACCTTGAATCTTGATTTGAAACAATGCTTTGAATGCTTTAATGGATCATGAATTCTACATCACCATATTAGCTCCAATAACATGCATGATGTAAGGAGACTTTGATGTGACAATTGGATCTTGATTGTTGCAATAATTCTTCAATAAATCTACTCTTGAATTCCTTGAAATGCTCTTGAAATCTCACTTTAGCTCTTGTAATTGAACACTTGAAAAACTTAGATTGCTTAGAGGAAACTTATTGAAATGACCTTGTATTTATAGATATGTATCCTCAATTTATTGAAATTCAAATATCACAAGCCGACATCTGAATATAGATTTGAAAATGTTAAAATACTACCAAAAACATAATTTAAATTTAGGTCCTAGGTCTAAGGGAGGACCCATTTTCCCATGGGAGAATGGGTCTTAGGCCACTCACCTAGGACACACATTGCTCAATGAGAAGTGTTATGTTAAGGCATTAATGAATGTCACATTTCCTCTTCAAAAAATATGATTAATTAGGCTTGGATTTGAATAAAGGGGCCAATTAAGGAAAATTAAGCACAATTAATTAAGGAGCCCTCAATAAGTGTGAAAGTGTAAAAGGGTACACTTTACAACATTACATTAAGGAATTATTAAGTTCATTTTAATATTAATAGGGCCCTAAACTTAATGTGAATATGTAAAATACACATTACAACACTAAATTAAGGCATAATTAAGTTCATTTTAATATTAATTTCAAATTAAGTGTGAAAATGTAAAGGGATACATTTTTCTACACTATATAATTGTTTTGGATTGATATTTTAAGATCACATGATAAATAAACATTTGCCTACACGTAGAGAGGTCAATCTTACAATATGTGCCATTAATGATTTAATTGGAATATCATAGAGATATTCTTTCTTGTGTGGGAATTGATGCCTATTTGATGCCTATTTGAGATTGGTGTGTTTGGGGAACCTTGAGCTAGCGAATTTCCAATGAACATGCTATTTCATAAATGAAAAAATGAATTTCTCTAGTGACACTTAAAAGGACCATTTAGGTTATTGAAGTACTACTAAAAGATTAGAATATAGTCTGGCATGCTTCTACACATTTCCTTTGTAGAATATCATGGAGAGCATGGGTTATGTATATGGTTTATCTCCTAGGTATCTATTTTTGCACTGTAGCATACTTGTTCTAGGAATTTATGCATCTATTGAAATTTCAAACATGAGTGAGCATTTAAGCAATCTATTGACTGGTTTGCTACAAACTAGTGCTTTTTTCATAAATATTACATGAAAACTTGGAAGGTCTTTCTGTTTCAATTCGTAGATTTGTTTGCATAAGGCCTAATAGGATTTATGTATCTTTCTTGCCATCTCTATTAGCCCATATTCATTTTCACAATAATTTTTTATTATGTTTGACCAAGAGAATATAATATATTTTCCTATTAATAAAAGATATTTCTTTGTCAAGAATAACCAACTTATAAAGCACATGAACACTTCTAAGAGATAGAGAGTCCTCGCACATCAATCCTATATATATTAGGTAATAGGTAATGTAATGCTAGTTTTATAAGATTACAACCCTAGTAAACACCAATTTGGTAATGTATTTGTCATATATGTTATTCATGCTAAGTTGATATATCTCCTAGCCTCTATTAGATTTCAACTCACACCCCTTATATTGTGTACAGAGGACTCTATCACTAGGTATATTTCATTGCTTCTCAGTAAAACATGCTTGATGAAACCTACATAATGCATTCCCAAGGTGATGTGATTTTACACAAAGATCTGTACGAGCATTTTTACCCACAATTGTGTAAGATTTGTAACATGGAAGTTGTGGCCCTCCTTAAACTACCCCTCAAATACAGTACAAGGTTGTAAACTCAATGTTGATTCCATACATTCATCAAGTAATTATGCTATATAAATCAAATATATTATTACCCCAGTTACATATGTGTGATTGTTTAAAGTCTCAGTAAGTCAATCAGCCCACATATAATGTGCAACCAAAAATAATTACAATATCAAGCTTGATAATACAAATTCATTATGTTTGATTGGTTGAGAGGTTTATTTCATTATTATAAGTTGTGTTGACATGAATTTTTTGTCATAGGTGCCAACACCAACTCATGATTAAGCCTAATTAGGGATTCTTTAATGGATATTGGAGTTATGATGACCATCTAAGTAGCTGAGACTAGTTTTAAAAAAAAATCCTTATCAAGGATTTTACATGCAGATTTTTTATTTACAATTTGTGATAATTTTACTATTTATTTGTATTCGAGTGGAATTGGATATTACGCCAATTTCAATAATTATTTTTTTCTTGGTCGATGGGACTTTTGGGCTATCATATTTCCTTTAGTTTTAGACATTTCAATTTTCTATCTCCAATCCTCTATGCATATAAGATCAAATGTAGTAGCATGTAGTTCTATTGTCATGATTAAAGGGGAAACATGTGTGGATTACCAATTATATTATAATAAGTTACTCTTACAATGTGTTTTACATAAATCTAAATATGTTCCAAATGACAAAGCTGGGCACTTAAAATTTCACATTCACAATTAAAATTTCTCATTTGCTCTATATAAGTGCTCATGGATAAAATTTGAATTTGATGAATTTGATGATTGTTAAAAGACATAAGAGGATGTATGTGGAATTTGGTTCATGACATAGGATGATAAGTTCTCTGAGGTAATACCAATTATGTCTGTTAGTCAGATTCACGTTATGTTTCTTCGAAGGATTAATTTATGACATTTTTGAAGTGGATGTTGCTATCTCTCATTGATAAATGTGAAGGATATAATAATTTTGATTGAGGGTTGAGGTAATTCCCTGATTCAACATACAAATCTTGAAATTATTACATGCTTGGTCAAAGGATTGAAATCAAAAGAGTTAGAAATTTGAGAAACAATACCCTTGTGGGTGTGTGGGCTGAGACACCAAATTGATGTAAACTATAATGCTTGGTGGTTATAAAAAATGTTACCTTACACTACTACACTTGTACTTATTTTTGTATTTGATACATGGCTCATATCTAAGTAAGCATGTGGGAAGTTCACCATAATAGATATATTATAAGCATTGGTTGATATTATATATTGGTGGATTAATGAAATTTGAATAAGCATGTTAAATGGTGATTTTAAAATTACAATTGTCTTCGATTGATATTTTAAGATCACATGATAAATAAACATTTTCCTACACGTAGAGAGGTCAATCTTACAATATGTGCCATTAATGATTTAATTGGAATATCATGGAGATATTATTTCTTGTGTGGGAATTGATGCCTATTTCATGCCTGTTTGAGATTGGTGTGTTTGGGGAACATTGAGGTAGCGAATTTCTAGTGAACATGCCATTTCATAAATGAAAATTGAATTTCCTTGGTGACACTTAAAAGCACCATTTAGGTTATTGAAGTTCTAAAAGATCAAAATATGGTTTGACATGATTCTACACCTTTCCTTTGTAGAATATAATGGGGACCATGCGTTATGTATATTTTTTGTCTCCTAGGTGTCTATTTTTGCATTGTAGCATACTTGTTCTAGGAATTTATGCTTCTATTGAAATTTCAAACATGAGTGAGCATTTTTGCAATCTATTGACATGTTTGCTACAAATTGGTGTTTTTTTTCATAAATATTACATGAAAACTTTGGTGGTCTTTCTATTTCAATTTGTAGATTTATTTTCAAAGGAATAATAGGATTTTCATATCTTTAGTGTCATCTTTATTGGCCCATATTCATT
Organism: Sequoia sempervirens; assembly: GCA_007258455.2. Taxonomy (NCBI): domain Eukaryota; kingdom Viridiplantae; phylum Streptophyta; class Pinopsida; order Cupressales; family Cupressaceae; genus Sequoia; species Sequoia sempervirens. The sequence continues at coordinate 451,267,390 of VDFB02105785.1, forward strand.
TTCACAATATTTTTAATTGTGTTTGACCAAGATAATACAATATATTTTTCTGTTAACAAAATATTATTTTTTGTCAAGAATAACCAACTTATAAAGCACATGAACACTTCTAAGAGGTAGAGAGTTCCAACACATCGGTCCTATACATATTAGGTAATTTAGGTAATGTAATGCTAGTTTTATAAGATTACAACCCTAGTAAACACCAACTTGGTAATGTACTTTTCATATATGTTGTTCATGCTAATTCAATATATCTCCTAGCCTCTATCAGATTTTAACTCACACCCCCTATATTGTGTACAAAGGACTCTGTCACTAGGCGTATTTCATTACTTCTTAGAAAAATGTGCTTGACGAAAACCTAGAGAATGCATTCCCAAGGTGATGTGCTTTTACATAAAGATCTGTATGAGAGTTTTTACCCACAATTATATAAGATTTGTAACATGGAAGTTGTGGCCCTCCTTAAACTACCCCTCAAATATAGTACAAGATTGTGAACTCAATGTGTATTCCATACATTTGTTAAGTAATTATGCTATATAAATAAAATATATTATTGCCCCAGCTACATATGTGTGATTGTTTAAAATCTTAGTAAGTCAATCAACCCACATATAATAGGTAACCAAAATAATTACAATATCAAGCTTGATCATAACCGAGTGAAGGTACTTTTGGAAAATGTGAATTACATAAAATAATACTTTTTCTTATCATATGAGATATGAGCAAGATCTTAGATATATTTAGCAAATATAAAGATCAAAGCAGTTCACATCATTTGGGTTGCATTAGCTTTAAGTTAGTCTTGCAACTTATTCTTCTTACTTGACTGTCCCAGTCACATCCATTAAGCCTTGGAAGTCTGAAATGTAAAGAAAACAATACATTTGTAGCTTATTCTCACATTTTAGTTTTAGTTTAAATTACTAAGAAACCATTTTCTATAATTTTTCCACCAATCTCAACTTTCCAATGTCAAGCATTCATGTCACAGCCCTTAATGGCCTTGTCAATGTAAATTCCCTATTCACATTAGCTATATTTGTTGGTTTGACTGCAACTTCTCCTATTGAGGGATCATTAGTGGAAAGTACAAATTGCTACATAGGTGAATAAATTTCAAGAAACCTTATGACATTCCAAGTAGTGTCATTTAGTTCATTTATGTTCTCCAGCTTGGTTGCACAAGGATTGAAGCAAGTCATAGTTCTAATCAATAGAAATATTATTAAGATGATCTTCAAAGCTTAGATCAACAACACCTTTTTAAGAGTTAGGATGCTTTTATTTGCTTTGGGTTCAATTTGTGGGTCCATTTTTCATATGTTGGCTTTGATGGATTTGATTCAAATAAAGCTTAGAACCCTTTCCTATGGAAGCGGTCAGTCTATAGGAGTATTTGAGCCTCTTTTCATGTTAGTATCAATAGCCTTAGCAAAATTTCCTTTGAAAAATAGCCTAGCTATATTTAGTCATTGTCCCATCAACATGGATATGCAACAAAAATGTTTCCTACATTTTTCCATTGGACCGTAGGCATGTTTTATTTGTAATCCAATATCATTCACAAATCCCCAAAATAACACAATACACAAAATTCATATCTATAACATTTTAGGTGCATTCTTATTTTATAGCTTACTATGATTCAAGACAATAAATGACTATAGGGAATAGGATATTTGGCTTATAATTTTATTCCTATGTGTATGAAGTAGACCTGCATTGTTGATTTGGGACTCATTAAATTCTAGATACTCTATGTTGTGATTGAAGAATTAGCACAGGCGTGAATTGGTCTCAACAATACTCAACATAACACTATTGATCCAAAGGCATAAAATGCAATGTTCACATCTGGGTAGAATATGGCCCCATCAATAAGCCTTGTGTGTTTGGCCATGCAACAATGAATTATAAATGATATAAAAATTCACTAATCAATTATAAAAAAAATCAAAATGCACCCATGAATAATAGACAATATCAAAGTAAAAAAAAATAAAATGAGTAAAATCACAGAAAGATGAAGCTCTTAGCGATCGTGGTAGCTGTATGATGGAAAGATTTCGGCATGAGGCCCGGAAGGTTGAGAGGACTAATCTGGTTTCGTCGAGGAATCGAGCATATTTGGAAGAATCGTCGATTTCGTCAATGTAAAAGCGTCGAAGAATTAGCTTCCGGGGAAGGTCCGTCCGCGAAGGCGATTTTCACAAAAGCCATGAATGTAAAGAGGCGAGGAACATAAGTGTAAGTGATATTGTAATAGAAAGAATTTGCGCAAACCTAGGCAACAACGGGATGCAAAAATGTTAAACTATTCCTGCGTAAACGATTCGGAAATGTCTGAAGCTCAATTCTAGGTATGGAAAAGGGGAAATGGAATGGAGGGAAAAAAAGCTGCCCTCGGCTAAGGAATGGGAGGAAGTACGGGAAGATAAGTCGAAAGGGGGAAAAGAGACTCTGGACTCTTCCTGGCCCAAAGAAACAAAAAGTGGCAGAGTCAGAGTAGTACTCAGTTCCTCGAAAATGCAAGTGGAAGTTTTGCGGTTAGAATAGTTAGCTCTGTTTGGAAAATGGTTTGGTAAGTCTCTTAACTGGGAATATTTAGAGAAGTGGTGGAAAGAAAGATGGGGTGCGGAACTACAATTCAAAATGCTTCAAAACGATTTCTTTATGGTAATATGGCCTAACAGAAATATAAGAGATCAGATTGTTCGTGGGGTCTGGGTTCTAGACGGTTGCGGTTTCTACCTAAGGAACTGGTCAGTGGGTTTTGATCCCCTGACACATGTGATGGAGCTTCATCAAGATTGGTATAGTTTACCAAATCTCCCTTTGGAATATTGGGCTCCACCTATTCTTGAGGAAATAGGGAATAAGTTGGGCACCTTTGTATGTGCGGAAGAAAGGAAAATTGTCAGGAAAAATCAAACATATGTGCGCATTTGCGTGGATAATAAGGTAGAAAGAACGATCTGGAGTGAGATAGAACTGATAACGGATTATGGAACGAGGATTCAAAAGCTAGAGCGGGATTCTTTAATGCATAACAACTTGGTTCGCACACTGGCTTGTAGGGTTAGCAATAAAGAGGCAGGAAAATCGGTTTTGATGGAAACCCCTACTCCCGCAGTGAATCTTCAAACTTCTACTCGGGTCCAGGACGAAACCCTAATCTCGCCAATGGGTATTTTCGAAAAGCAGAAATCTTTAATCACTCGGAATGCTCCTGAAGCAAATGAGGAATTAGCGCATCCGGTCACTTTGAATGATGTTTCTAAAGGGGCTTTGGTTTTAGCTTCTTTGGAGAGCCTGGGGCCCAGCTCTGAGGATCAAGGAGGATTTCGAAGGAGGGAGGCTGCGGTTTGTGGAACTTAGAAGATAAAATCGAGACCTAGAATTTTTGGGGATAGTTGTCACGAATGTTGAGTTAGATTCATGTTGATAGAAATTAGAAAAATTGAAATTAAGAACTTTCAGGCTATTCAGAAAATAAGTAGGTCGAGGAAAGGAAGGATGGTCTATAGATGGGGCCGAGAGGATAAGCAGAGGCAAGGCGACGAGTAATGTGAGAATGCAGATTATAATTAGGAAAAAACAGAAGTTGACGAGGAAAGGAACGAGGGCTGAAATGCGGCGTTTGAAGCATCCCGCAGGGCGAGATATTCTTAAATCAACTCCTGATTGTGGAGAACAAAAAAAGAGGGGAAGGATTCCTAATCAGGAGAAGAGAAAACAGGACGGAGAAGCAATGGGCCAACAAAAAATTGATACTATGATTAAAGTAGGGAAGGGGGATGCCCTTCCTGAACAACAATGAAAATCCTAACCTGGAATGTTAGGGGCTTACATGCCCCTAACAAGTGGAGCCTCATCAGGCGCCATATTGAAGTATGTCAAGCAGAAATTTGTCTGCTCCAAGAAACTAAATTAGGTGGTTCAGCATTGGAGATCTTTGGCAAGAAGCTGAAGTTTTGGAAATGGGCAAGCTCGGAGGCGGAAGGGGTTTCCGCTGGCTTGTTAATCATTTGGAAACCGCAGACAGTCCTAATAGAAGTATTGAATTCAAGCCGAAATTGGCTGGCTTGTAAGGTACGAAGTCTAATCTTGAATCTTCATTTCAATTTAATAAATGTGTATGGTCCCATGCTGTGTGTTCAGAAAAGAGTAGTATGGCTAGAACTGGATGGTATTTTGCAAAACCTGCATCAGGAACCCACCATTCTTGGGGGTGACTTTAATGCCATTCTTAGAATGGAGGATAAGAAAGGGGGATTTGGCAAATTCCTACAGTCTCAAAAGGATTTTTGTAGCTTTGTGGAGAGAAATTCTTTATTTGAAATCCCTATAAGCAATGGCAATTTCACATGGACAAATCGTAGAAAAGGGTTTGGAAGCATTGCGGAAAAATTAGATCGCTTCTTTTCAAAGGAAACATGAGCCTCTTTCCTTTTTCCTTAGAAAGCAAAATAAATTCTGGTACAGGCTCGGATCATCTCCCTGTTCAACTGACCTTTGAGGGGGACAAGGGTCCGGTCAGATGTCCATTTAAATTCGAAATGATGTGGTTTAAGGACACTCAAGTACTTGTGTTACTTGAACAATGGTGGAATGAATGCCCAAGAGTGGGTTCAAGCCTTTTTAATGTGGTCACAAAGTTAAAATATCTCAAGCAACAATTAAAACAATGGAACAAAGCCTGCTTTAAAAATATCTTCGAAGAGAAAGTGCAAATTGAGGCAGAATTAGCCTCTTTAGCAGAAGAAATTATGAAGAATGGAATGAATGAGTCTTGTTTCATGAAAGAAAAGGCTCTGAATAGTAAGCTTAATGACTTACTTACCAAAGAAGAAATATTTTGGAGACAGAAATCCAGAGAAGTTTGGCTAAAATCAGGTGATAGGAATTCAAATTTTTTTCACAATTCCACCAAAGCAAGAAGGGAATTCAACAGAATTTCTTGCATAAGGGGGGGAGATGGCAGGCTGTTAGAAGACTTGGATGACATTAAGGCTTCGACAGTAACTTACTTTCAGAATCTGCTGAATGATTGGGAAGGTTCAAATTGGCAAGCTCAAAACACTTTTATGCAATATATACCAAAATTGGTCTCTCAAGCCCAAACAAGCGCATTGAATGCAAAAATTTCTGAAGAAGAAGTGAAAGAGGCAATCTTTGGAATGCAGCCAGAAAAAGCTCCTGGTCCGGATGGTTTTCCGGCTGGCTTCTTTCAGAAATGTTGGCACTTTTTGGGAGCAGGACAAGCTTCATCAAGACCCTATTTGGCACTCCAAACACCTCTGCTCATTCAGAAAACCAACACAAAGATTTTCGCCCAATATCATTATGTAACACAATTTACAAAATTTTAGCTAAAGTTGTTGCTAATAGATTGAAGAAAATTCTCCCCTCTATTATCTCGGAGGAACAAACAGGCTTTGTCCCAGACCGCTCAATTCTTGATGGAATTATCATTGCCCAAGAAGTTATTCATTCAATCCAAAAAATGAACAAATCGGCTATGTTATTGAAACTAGATATCAGGAAAGCCTACGATCGAGTAAATTAGAGATTTCTTTTTAAAGTTATGGAAGCCTTTGGCTTTCAAAGGGATTGGTTAGATTGGATCTTCGGCTGGGTTGCTTGCCCGAGATATTCAGTATTGGTAAATGGTTCCCCGGAGGGATATTTCACCGCCTCAAGAGGTTTGAGACAGGGGGATCCGTTATCCCCATTTATTTTCATAATCATGGCTGAAGCCTTAGGGAGATCGATTGAAAATGCAAAGGTGTCTGGTGGGGTTCACAGTCTGCAAGTAACTAGTAGTCTCCCCAACATCACTCATCAACAATTTGCGGACGACACAATGCTTTTTGGTGAAGCATCAACAAAGGAGGCGAAAAGTTATAAAACATTGCTTGAAAATTATTCTAAGGCTTTTGGGCAAGAAGTAAGCAAGGCCAAATCTGAAGTTTTTTTCTTCAACACAAACTGTCCCAGTGAGGTCCAAATTATTTGAATTCTTGGCTTCAAAATGGGACAACTACCATGCAAATTTTTAGGTCTTCCATTGGATAAAGGTATCAAAAGTAATAGTACTTGGAGTTCAATGGTTAACAGATGTAAAGATAAAATTTCTTCATGGAAGAATCGATGGCTCTCTTGGGCAGGTAGACTCACTATGTTGAAATCTGTAATCTCTGCCCTCCCTATTTACATGTTGTCTTGCCTTCAATTATCCAGTGGCGCGAACAAAGATTTAAACAAGGTAATGAAATATTTCTTTTGGAAAGGCAACTCAGATAAAAAAAAAATTCCCCTCATAAATTGGCAGAAGGTGTGTGAAAAGCGTGAAAATGATGGGACAGGTTTGAGAGATGTTTCAAGGCAAAATAAGGCTCTGGGGGAAAAACTTGCTTAGATAATTTATTCTAAACCTAACCTAAAGTGGGTTAAGATTGTCAGAGCCAAATACTCGGTTGAGGATCCAAACTATTTTCTAGCTGCAAAAACTCTTCCCTCTGGTTCCCGGATTTGGAACTTTATCAATCATTCCAGAGATCTGATCTCAGACTTCCTCACTTGGGAGGTGAAGGATGGGAAGGAGGCGTTATTCTGGGAGGACTCGTGGGAAGGCCACTTTGCTTTAGCAAAAATCCCTGAACTGTCTAAAATAATGGAGAAGACTAAGCAAATGTGGGGCTCGAAAGTTAGGGATTATATAGAATTTGCGAAGGATACAGAGGATGGTATCCTGAAATGGAAATTGGTGAGAAGCTTAAATTTGGGTGTTCAAGAGATTAATTTTTTCGAGAGGGAGATGGACAAACGAAGAATTTGGCTCAGAAAGGGAGAAGATAGACTAAGGTGGGATGCTGCTCCAAATGGGGTGTACTCGGCCAAGATTGGCTACAATGCGTTATTAGTCTCAAATGAATCAAAGTTAGAATTACCCCACAATCTCTGTTGGAGCAAGGCATGTTTACCGAAAGCAGGGATCTTCACTTGGGCAGCCGCGCAGGGTAGAATTCTCACAGGTGACAGGTTTATTAAATTGGGATATCATGGTCCAACCAGATCTCCTCTGTGCCAGGAGGCAGAGGAAACTGTGAATCACTTACTTTTGAATTGCATGTATACTCAATAGTTGTGGTGTTGGCTACGGTCTAAATTAAGGTGGTCTGCGGCTCTCCCAGGCACCCTCCTGGGTTGTTTAAATTCTTGGCCAAGGTTTGATAACTCCTTCATCTTTGGAGACCTCTAGAAAATAAGCCCTTCAATTCTTTTATGGGAAGTCTGGAAGGAAAGAAATAGACGTCTTTTTCAGGATAGAGAGTTGTCCATCCCAAGACTACAGTGCAAGATTGAGGCTTGCATTGTAGAACTATTCAATTCTCAACTGCAGGAGAAAAATAAGAAGCTTAATTTCACTAAATGGGATGCATGGATTATGAAACAATGGTTCGGAATCAAATCTCCCCCATTGGAATGTTCAGGAAAAGCTGCATCAGCAGAACAACGAAACAATACAAAGTGGATTCCCCCGGATCCAGGGTGGGCCAAATTAAACTTTGATGGTGCTTCCAAAGGGAATCCGGGTCTGTCTGGAGCGGGGTGCATTATAAGGACGTGTAATGGCACAGTTTTGGGGAAATTAGCTCAGCCTCTTGTAGATGGAACGAATAATGCTGCAGAATTTCAAGCTCTGCTCCTTGGTCTCAATTTAAGCAAAGAGTTAGGCATTCAAAACTTGGTCATTGAAGGGGACTCAACAGTAGTCATAAATGCTCTAAGGACAAGGAAAATTCACAATTGGAAATTGGGGGTTTTTTTGGAAGCGGCTTTGAAACAGTTAAACAACTTCAAGCAAGTAATGTTAAATCACACTCTTAGGGAAGGTAATTTTGAAGTAGATCAATTGTCTAATTTGGGAGTATCTGGTCCTAGCTTCAAAGAGTGTCCAAGTATGTAATACATTGTGGGTGGATGGGTGGGCTCCCCCCCGCCCCTCACACAGGCGTTTGGTCATCCATGGTGGACGTGAGGTGGCGGTCGGGATGGATAGATTCTTGAGGTGGCACTGAGGCATGTTGGGCTCAGTTCCCACGGTGTCGCTTAGTTGACACGATGGGCACGGATATCTTTGTCCTAACTGCGGACGTGCCGAGTGGTATTGGCCATTAATTGCATTGATCATGAAACTGAGTTGGATGGACAGAGGCGACTTTCTTCTCATGCCAAGGACAGATTTGTTTATCCAAAATCTTCTTCCGTATATGTGATCTGCAGGATCATTATTCGGGGCTTTATTATGTTTATGTTGCCCGTTTCTAAGTATGGGCACGACATTTGGTTGTTGTTTTGTTTGTTTGTTTTTTCTGTTGCAGGGTGCGTTCGACAAATTCCTGTCAATGGAGAAGCAGTCGCGGTCGAAGTTTACTATCCTCATTTTGTCGGAAGAGCTGGTCTCCTTCGGAGTGGACACTCCCGTTTCATTAACTGCAACAGAAAGGCAAATTGCATTTCACGAGATCACGTACCAGCGCCTAAAGCGCATTTTGCTCATGGATGACCTGACGACGCTCGTGGCTGTGAAGATGGTCTTAGGAAAAGGTCACCTTGAAAGGAAAGAATATGCCCACGGCAATGCTCAAATTTCATCTCGGTTCCTCACCATCCTCTTGGATCTAGGTATTCCGAAGCCAGTGGCCAGGGACTTGGTGGTTCGATTGTTTCGGGAGGATTTACTGGGCGGTCTTGACATTACCCTAAAGGCGGCTTTTAGTGGTAAGGACATCCCGCACCCTGAAGACCTCATCTCCCTCTGGGATTCCGATGAAGCGGTCAAAGTGTATCCGTTTCTTCTGGACCTCAAAGGACCTGCTTTATCTCGTCACCGAAAACTTGCCGACGTGGCTGTGGAGTTTCTAAAAAGAAAAATGAAAATTGCGCCGGTGGAGGGGATGGATTGGGTCAAAGGTTTCATATGCTTTGCAGAAGTCAACGGATTCTGGTGATTTAGTCGGGTATTGCAGTAGCTATATGTTTTGATAGCTCTTGTTTTAGTATTCTCTGCTTACAAGAACTCGAGATATAGTATTTGGCTGTTGTGGTGGTTAGGCCTTTGTTAGTTTCTCCTTCGTATCACTACTCTTATGTTTTAAACTGCATGAAACTTATCATTGAAAATCTCCTGCTCAGCAGACGTTTGTAAAGCTTTTTCTATCTATGAAAATATCACCTTACGTATAAAAAAAAAAGAATAATTATGAAAATATTTAATGGATGTATAAAATAATGATAACAAGAAATATTTTTGAATTAGAAATCAATTTTAAATATATAGATTTTATTAGTTTATATAATTAATTTATAAATATTCTTATTTTTATGGAAAGAATATCTTTTAAAAAAATTTAATGCCTCATTTTTACCATATATATATTTAATTTTATTAATCTAAGTTATATATTTTTAATTATATTAAGATAATTATAATAAATAATAAAATAATAATTATAAATTATACTATAGTATAAATATATTAAAATATTATTTAATATAAAAACACAATGAATAAATATATTGATAATAAATCTACAATTATTTAATCTTTAATTTTTTAAAACACATTTTAAAAATATATGTTATGTGTTTTTTATTTATAATCATCATAAATTTTCTATATAATTTAATAGATTTTGATAAACATATTTTCCATCTAATAGTTTGTTCCTTATCTAACCTCCATACACTTATATCTTACATACACTACATAAATCTATTAACAATATCATAATTTATAAAAGAATGAAAGAATAAATTTCAAAAATAATCTTTTTTAAATAATAGAATTAGAAAGTAAATATTATTTATATATTGAAAACATTATTTGATATAATAATTTATGTATTGTCTAATTTGTTCATAATTATAAAAAAAAAATTAAAATTAAAACACTATTACTAATGAATAATGTTTTGAATTATATCAACTCATATAAAATCTTCTTTAGATCTTCACATTCCTTTTCACTTTGGCATTTGAACAACATTCTTTATATCTTTTTGAAATTTTAGGATATTAAATGCTAAGAAATGTTTAACATGTAGAATTGTAAAAATATATAAATATAAATTTATTATTATTATTATCTTTTACAATTATTTAGAATCTTATTACTTTTTGATAATCATGTCTTAGATTTCCTATCATTAATCATTGAGTTGGACTTCTTTTATTAATATCATTCTCTCTCTTTTTTTAATCATTATTTTTATTATTGAATTTTATTTTATTTCTTTCTTTTTCTATTATGTTCTTTGTTTTCATTATATTGAATTTGATTTCTATTTGAATTTATTATTGTTATTTCAACATTTAGAGTTTTATTTTATGTTCATTTTTTATTCTCTTTATTCTTAGTTCTACAATGTTTTCTCATTCTGAATCACACAAGTTGATAAAAATATTTATTCAATTAAATCTAAATTTTTCCTCTCATTTACTATTATAAATTGTAGACATGCATCTTTCATAAATAATATAATAAAAATAAGAATATTTAAAAATTAATTGTATAAAATAATAAAATCTATATATTTAAAACTGATTTCTAATTCAAAAATATTTTTTGTTATCATTCTTTTATACATCCATTAAATGTTGTCATAATTATTCTTATTATATACTTTTTAAATAAATATAATTGTCATTTAAAGATGTCCTATCAACAATTTAATACATTATAATTTTTTTTTTAAATAGTTTCTATTATTTTACTTGCATACCCACTCATATTTATTTTCACATGTTGAAATGGCTATTAAAATTAATTTTTGTCCTTATACTTTAACCTTTAATCTGTTTCTTTTATTTTAATTTAAAATTTATCTTTTTTTATTATTTAACTTGTTCTAATTATTATTCAATTAAAAATACATATGATAAAAATGAGACATTCTATTTTATTAAAAATATTATTTTCCCATAATATAATAAATTTCATTATACTAAAAAATAATATAAAATATTACAATGAAATTTATATTTCACATCATTCAAATTAATTTTTAATACAAAGAAGGCACATGACATTAGGTTTAACTGGGGCATGGATGCATGGCATGGATGTTCTCTCCATCGATTCTCTCGCTGGTCATATTTTACTACAATGTCCTTCGTAACCTCTCTCGTCAACATTTTCAACCATGTAAATATAATGCATTTAAAATTATTAAATATAAATATAAAGCGTATATGCCCTATGTGGACTGTTTTTTTTTTTCACTTCTTTTTTTAATGTTTTTTATATTTAATTTTTAACATGTTTATATGTAATTTCATAATAGTTTTTTTAAATAATTTTTAATAATTTTTTAGATTTTATTTTGTATATAAGAAATAAAGAAAAGTTAATATAAATAATACAAATATTTTAATCATTTTATAGAGAATATTTTTTTAATTTAATATATTTAGATATTTATTTAAATACATATAACATTATTTTTACTTGCTAAATGAGTACTAAAACAATGATAGGTGCAATCTTAGGGTTGTAAAATGCCACATTTATTCACATTTATTTTTGTTATTTGGAAGTAGAAAATGAGAAATAAAAGCATATGTCAAGTCCATAAGAGTTCAAAATGAGGCATCATGCATGATAGGAACATTCATGGGATTGTAGTCTCTTCTCATTTATTTCCTTATTTTAAAATTTTTACAGTTTCATCATGCAGTATCTATAATACAACGACTGATATTGATTGATGGGACTGCAAGAAATTGTCACCTCACCCACATTTTTTGTTGGAGGATTTTTACCTTATAATTTTTTTTTGGGTTTGTGTATAGTGATATTTTATTATTAGTGCTCACTAAATCCATGAGGCTATGTGAAGTATCTAAATATTAAAGAGGTGACCCTTACGTGAGTGGATTAATAATTTCATTGGCGATTAAAGCAATTTGGTTTTCTATTTATCACTTTAAGTGAATGAAAAATATGGAAAGATAAACCCAAGGGTGTGGTATTTTAAATTTTAATCATATATTATAAAAAAATTAATAGTATAATTATATTTAGATGTGTAATTTAAATAACATTAAAATAAATATTTGATGGATATATTAAAATTTTAGAATATATTAATAATTATAAATAAAATTATTAAAAAAGTATATATAATATTTTTTTATATTTTCTAAGGTGAAAACAAAACAAAACAATTATAAAATATTGATAGCTTTTCAAAAGTAAAAATTAAAAATTACTAATTACAAAAAAAAACTTTTCAAATAAAAAATAAAAAATTATTATATAATAAATAAAATTGCTCTAAAGTGATTTCAAATAGATGTTTCATTTAATCTATTTTTTTAAAATAGTGAAATTTAAAATTTAAAATTTATTCTAATACATTTTGATAACGAAAAATAATAATTAGTAATAGAAGTTTCAAAGTTTAATAATTTATAATTAAGAATTTATGTTTAAAAATATGTTTTTATGAATAAATGTTTATATATATCTTGCAATATAATATTTCTATTAATACATTTAATCATATAAAATTTATTTTATTTCAATTTCATATCTATGTTTTACTAACACAACTTCATATAAGAAACAACATTTTTTGTAATTTTATGAAATATAACACAAATAAAACTAAAAAAGAACAAGATTATATATTTAATATAGACACATATATATTATACCTATATTTCAATTTTAACACTATCACTTTACCAAATACATAAATTTTCTTAAATTGTTGATTCTTTGGAGGCTTTGTGTTGGTGAGAGGTTTTAATCACAATGTAGAAGCAATTTACTACTAAATCCATAGGTTCTAGAAATTTTGAAAATGTAGAATATGTTTGACTTATTGTTTGAGGAGTAAGGCATGTAAAATAATTTGGGCAACACTGAGTAAAAGTAGAAATATGGATATATAAATATTAAGATTGTAACATGCATGTTTTTCAATATTTTTAGATGCCTATGGAAGAACTTCTAGGTGGTGAATGAGTGGTGCTACTGGTTGGTTTGTTTCCAACAAATTCTTTCCATTGACATTTAGTTTTTCTTCTATTTATGCAAATGAAAGCCAAGATAATAATAAATAAAATGATATTAATGTGTGAGACCCTCTTATGGACACTTGAATCTCATTGATGTATTGGATAAACTGGATGATTGGGATCGTATGGGTTGTTGCTCTATGTAGACTTTTAGAGGTGTGACTAACTTTATTTATAACTTCTTAAGACTCTTAATGATATAACATTTAAAAGATAAAACAATTATATCATATTAGTAGTGTATACTAAAGCTAATTTTATTTATAACTTAGTAAAACTCTTAATGACATAACATTTAAAAGATATAAGGAAATTTATCAATTATATCATATTAGTAGTTTATATTAGTATTTTTATTGAACATGTTTAAGACTTAGTCTTATCACATGTGATAATAGTTTTCTCTTCCTTAGAATTAAAGATTTTGAAATTTATTTTAAATGGAAAAAGATATTTTAACTATAGAAAATTAAAAAAATCATTTGTATCTTTAAAAGTAATGAAAATAAAAATATTTCCACCTCTTAAACCTAACAATTAGACCTGTTCTTTTAAATTTATATTTATCTCATTGAATTTTTAATAAAATAAATTAAATTTATGAAAAATATACACATCAAGTAACATTTGCAAATTATTTTATATTTAATAGAAAATTAAAAAATCATTAATAAAATTCACAATCTTTAAAACTAATGAAGATAAAAAGTTTTTCACTTCTTAAACCTAACAATTACACGTGCTATTCAACAATTAATTTGATACAATCTATATATATATCTTATTAAATTTTTGACCATAGTTTAAATACATTTTTTCAAATAAGCCAATAACATTCTCCTTCATTAAAATTCAGATTTGATTCTAATTTTTTTTCAAAAAAATAACATTACAAGAATTATTTTATTAATTATATTTATATAAATATAAATGTTATACATATATCATCACACTAAGCTCTGACCGGTCAATAATTTTTTTCCTTTTCCGTTTTCTTTCACCGTCACCCTTGGAGTTACATCCGTTTGTCCTGCAGCATCGAATCATATCATCTGACAGTATTGTGCACGATCCGCATGGCCAAACATTATCAGCAGCCCCCTGCTGCCTTCATAATTACTTACGATAGCACTGCCTTTGTAATTTATAAAAAGTTTTTAGCTTTTACAATAACTTTATTTTTAATATTAAGGATGACGATTAATTAAATAAAAATAATTGATTTTTATTGTGAAAAACTGTTATTTTTTATATAAAATATCTTTAAATATTTATTTATTCTTGTATTCTTCGATATTGATTTTGTAAGATGAAAATACTCATCCTTCAATATTATATTAAAATAGAGTTTACTTTTCTTCCTTAGAATTTCTTTTAATCAATTTATTTCCTCAACTTTATTAAAACTCCAATAACATCTTTAACTTTTTAATGATAATTAAATGCTTTCTTTTAATCAATTTATTTCCTCAAATTTATTAAAACTCCAATAACATCTTTAATTTTTTAATTATAATTAAATGCTTTTTTAGTATAATAATGGATTAAAACCTTAATAGTATAATATTCGTAATAAAAGTTTACATTGAACCATGGATTAAATTTATATTAAAGGGTTGAGTAAAAGATTTGATATTGCATTTTTTCTAAGTGGTTAAATTTTTTTAAAAAAATTACGAATTAAAATATTGCATATTGTTATTTGCTTTATGTATTATTTTAGAGTGTATTTGCTTTATTTATTTTTAAGGTTATTATTGTATAGATTTAATATTTTTGAGGTTATTTTAAAATCTATTAAATACTAAATCTATACAATAATAACCTTAAAAATAAATAAAAATAATAAACTTAGAATAATTCTATTAAATATTTAATCTATTAATTTACTGTAGTATGACACCATTACTATAACCAATATTGTTAAATGTTGGATATCATCTTCTATATAATAATAATGGATTACCTTAATGATTACCTTAATATAGTAAATTAAGGCAATCATTAATTAAGGTAATTCTATTAAAACTCTAATAACATTTATTTATTTATAGTCTTAAAATAAATAAATGTTATTGGAGTTTTAATAGAATTTTTGTAAGGCTATTATTATATGGATTTAGTATTTAATAGATTTTAATAATTTTAAATAAATGTTGGATATTTTGTATAAATGAGAATAGTTAATAGTTAGCTTTGGAATTATGTTTTTGATAAAAAGTAAGGTAATTTTTTCAAGGTATTTTAATGATTGTATAAAACCATCTTCTATGTGTCTATTAAAGGGTTGAGTAAAAGATTTGATATTGCATTCTTGATTGGTTAAATTTTCAAAAGAAATATTATAGATTAAAATATTACATATTTTTATTTGCTTTATATATTATTTTAGAGTGTATTTATATTATTGACTATTGTATAGATTTATAAAAAAAATCTCTATAAATAAATTTAATTTTTTATTTTAATTTGAATTTGAAATAGATATTTTTAATTAAATTTATATCTAACGAGTCAATGTATTAGGATCCGACATTAAAAATATGATAATGGTTAATGGATTACCTTAATATAGTATATCCATTAATATTACATAGAAGATGGTATCCAACATTTAACAATATTGGCTATACTAATGGGATTAGTTAATAATCATTTTTGGAATTATGTTTTTGATGAAAAGTAAGGTAATGAGCTGTAGTGCAGCGTAGTTCTGCCAAGTTCTGGTAGAGCAATTTTGAGAAACTATGGATTGTCACAAAAAATGACCAAAAATGCTTCTTGTCTTTACCTAGAAAGTAGTGTCAATTGCAATTGCACATGGTGAGAGCTAGAAATTAGCCCCCTTGAATATGATGTTTGTGATAATGTCAATCTAGTGTTTCAGTTGCTGCAACAGAGCAACTTGAAAAGCACATTATCAATGCAAGTGTAGGCTTCATAAATAGGCTAGTTTAAACTATCCAAAGCAATCTTAAAAATGAAATAATAAAATGATGAATCTATAAAACATAATAAGCAAACAACTAAAGATTTTGAAATTTTAGAGTCAAACAAAATATCATGTACTATAATGTTGTTAGTTTGACGTGAAGGGTTCCCAGATCAATGCCATCCAATATTGTGTCTAAAATTCTATCATCCACCTCAAAATCCAACATTCCAGGCTCTGCACAAAAAAAATCATTTGCCATTAAACACTAAGTTATATAAAATTTTCAAAAGAAATAAAACCCTTGGTAGCCATTCAAGCGAGAAGCATTTAAAACTTATAAGACATTGTAACTTAGCAGTTAAATTGTGTATTGCCCTGGCTTTAGACTGGTGTAGTATTCACATACAAAGCAATGAAAGACAATTTTTTTAAAGAGAGTTGACTATGTAGTGAAGAAAATAAAAAGCATTACCTAAATTAACCTTCGGTTAGTTGTCCAATATTATTAAATGTCCAACATTATGAGCATTAGTAAATAAAAATAAAAACGACCATTGCTTGCAAGTTTTGAATTTATAGATGAAACTGATCAAGAAGCACAATCTTAACTACCTTAAAATTTTGGCAAATGAATGAATTCATGTAGACTGCCTAATATTTTTTATTTAACTAAAACATTCAAATCTTTTGTAAGGGTTGCAATAGGTATATAGTTCAAATTAATGGGATAAAATTTAATATATAGTTCAAATTAATGGGATAAAATTTAAGGGTCAATTAAATTGAAGATAATTAGTTTTCACAATGTTTTTAACTAAAAAATTTATATTTTACAATATAATATTATTATAAAAATTGTAAATGTATTTTATCAAACAAAAAATTATAATTTCTAGGGAAAAATAAATCAAAGGTTAAAATCAATTTCTCACTAATAAACATTGCAATATTATTATTTGAATCACTAGTTTTTTTTTAATAATTAAAAATTAAATTTATTATGAATATATTTAAAAATCAAAATAATTGTGTCTTTCATCACAAAATTAATTTAATATATTATAGAATAATTTAATATAATATATATTAAAAATAATCTAATTAAAATATATTCAATGATTAAAAAAAATATATTAGATTATTAAAAAATTAAAATATAATATTATAAAATTATTATCTAATATATTAAATTATGTATTAAATGTCATATGTGTTACATATTATAGTATATATATTATAATATAATGCTAAAGTTAATATATTACATGATAATTTAATATATTAATATAATATTTCAAAAATAAATTCATAATATAATATACTAAAAATCTATTAAATGTTATATATTATATAGTTTATATATTTTAATTTGTAATAAATAAATATTTTTTTAGAATGAAGAATATGTATGTTTCACTTGAGTAAAAAAAATAGAATAAAAAGAATTAATTTAAAGTTAAGGAAATTAAATTTTGAATAGGTAGAAAAAATAAAAAACTGTTAAAATATTTTTGATAAGTTCATACTCTTGGACTTCAACTTGGCACTCTTCATGCATTTTTATGCTCCACTTAATAAACTGTTCTGTTAATTTACTCTCTTCTTAGATGAAAATTGAAACAAATCTCTTCATTAAGGAATAATGTATGCCCGTTCAATATCCTTGGTTGTGAGAAAGAACAATGTTGAACTGAAACTTGCATGACATATAATCATGATGAAAAAATAACACTATAGAAAAAGAACATGAACCATAGAACAATGTTTGATATAAATGTACTCAGTTGAATTAATTGAGCGGGTTAAACTCACTGTTCACTTGTAGCCTTAAGAAAGTATCTACCTGATTGCTATGAATGCACAGTTGGTTTAATAACTTGATAGATAACTATGCTTTACCCTTCCAGCTGTATATCACTTATTTTCTTGATGAATATGATGATGTTATCTCTTATCAACCCACTTGTAATTGTAAAGACCCAATTAATTTTTAACCAAAATACCATTCTGATTTTTTTTTTTTCAAGTATTCATTCACAAGTATACTCGGGAACTTCTATCCATACGGAATAGATATATCATCTGTTCATACGGAACAAGAATTCACTTCATCTATTCATATGGAATAGGGATACATCTATTCATATAATCAGAATAGGAATCCACCTAAACGAGGCAGGCATCTATCATATGATAGGTATGTGCTCTGGCCAGAGTCTTGGACTCATCGGGATCATCTGGGTCCTGAGTCACCTCCCTGATGACCACACTTTCTACTAAAAGTGTACCGAGGTCGTCGTCCTCAGGGGTATGTAAAATTGTAATTCTAAACTTGAAACCCGCCTCGGAATTTGGCCTAAGGGCCTCAAGGAATCAAGCAATCCATACGGGATTCTTCCGAGTATAGTTGCATGTATTTGGTTTGATTATCTCTTATAACTAGTTATGTGATCTCTCCAACCCTAAACCCCATTCCCGAACGCCTGAGTACTGGGGGCATCCTTCGCTTCCCAGACTGCCTACATACCCTGCTTCCAAACGGGATCAAGGCGTAAAATATGTAGTTCTGTTTTCTAGGCTATGTTTATGTGAACTGTTATAAAGCGGGTACACAACCCTTTCTAGGGTTTTTATTTCCCCTAGACAGTTCCTCTGCGGTTGCCACCCACGATGGGAAGCATGGATAATAAACGATCATCTTGACCATTTATTATTTACCTATTAACATTCACCTAACCCTAGTCCCTAATGATGTTCATCTCCCTTGACCCGTTTAAATGATTTCCTAATAATTTATCCGCATGATTTCATCTTTGAGTTAGAATTACATTTGCACCACTGAAAATTATTAAGTTACAATCTTCTAGGTTGTCACTAGCGGATTTGATTCATTTTTGTTTTATCTTTTTAGATTATCGATCCAAAGGGGATTTCCCTTCCTTTGGATTTTAAACAACCCATGTTCCTTATTTCTCCCCGGCGATTTATAGGGACGATGCCACAGACGCCGTTATTGCAGCTGTGTTAGGCTATAGATGTAGTAGCTCAAGCACGACGGCTTTACCCGTAAACATGAGCTAGAGGCATCGTTAATACCGAACGCTGCTAGTTTTGTTTTTCCTTCTTTTATTAGTTTCCAAATCTATATCTAACATACTTAATATTAATTAGGAAAAGAAAGTTCATAAGGCACGGTCACTTTTAACAATATTCATAAAAGGAAACCCATGATGATTAAATAAATCAACAAGCATTGGTCAAGAATTTATAATAAGTTCTAATCTTAGTAACTTAAATTATTTAACCATTTATCACTCATAAAAGAAATTCCCATGCAACGTAATTAAGTGAGTACTTAAATTAAAGACATGCATTATTTTTGAGAAATTTCATAACATACACTGTTCCCTGCTTTCGTTATCAAATGTATACAAGAAATCACTTTTACCTAGAGTTAAATATCTTCGAGAATTGTTGCAAGGATTATTGTTCTACCTTCCAACTCATATCTCTATCATCTAGATAATTTATGTAGCATTAGGATATGAAAATTTCAATGTAATGAAGTAACTATTCATCACTAACTGGGGTTATCCAAAGGAGTTCTTATGTTGTTTATTCCTTATAGAAGTTTACCTATGGGTAAGAAGAGGTTTCATTTTCTCTAAAGAGCCTGGACCAAACTAAAATTAAAAAAAGAGCTTGAATGCTTCAATATAACCAATCGAAGAGTAATAGTAATAAATGTTTAGGAAAGTTTTATTTATCTATTTATTTGATTTATTTTATTTGTCTAGGGTTTGGGTATTTATAGTTAGGAGAATATTATTGATATTATTACATTTTATTTTTATTTTTATTTTTTTGACTAGCGATATCTTTAAATTACAATCTCTATTCACACTAGATAGCAATTACACATGGATTATATCAAATAGGGAAATATGTACCAAATTAACATATAATTATTATGAAATAAAAGTTAAGGGGCAATTATTAATATCTCAGATCAATGCCTATCATTATGTACCAAATCAAATACCAAATGGAAAAATAGCATAGACCATTAATTCATCTAACATATTTGAGTAACCAAATTTACATGATCTTATCTTACGACACCTAGGGCATTAACCACCGCTTAACCTAAAATTAAAGCATTAATTGCCACTTAGTCTAAGATATTTAGATTCTACTTAATAGGCTTTTGTCTAGATTTCCAACTTCATATTTTAAGATATTTAGAGGTTTCTTGTTAAGCTAATTTTGTAACAAATTTCTTTCATAAAATTTCTTAAATACCAACTATCATGACATTAACAACAATACAACAAATCATACCCAAAAGTGTATATATATATCCTAGAGAAGTTAGTGAGGCATTAGAGACAATCAGAATTATTCAAATAAAAGCATGTCTTACACTAACTTTTTCAGCATGTATTATTGACAAAATATATATATATATATCTAACACAATACCTCTTTTCTTTTTGGTTTATTTATTAAGAATGAAGTCTATTACAACTTTCATGGATATTCCAATTATCCCTTTGCATAAATTGCACACCTTCTGCTTATAGAAGAGTGAAAATGTTTATAGCACATAGGTGATTACTGCAAACAATCACTATAACACATTCTCTACTGACATCTAGATATGACAAAGGCACCTAAATCAGCGTGGAAGTGAGTGAAAATGGGGCTATAACATTCTGCCTAAATCAGGTTCTTCTTGTGAGATGTGATATTTTGACCAACAGTTAAATTGTAATCTAATCAGGGGCAATTCATTATCATTGCAAATGTAATTTACCAGATAAGAAATACTGAGTGTGCATTTGATATCCTTCATCAGAATAATAATAATACCACAGTTAAAATCTTCTAATAAGAACATGCATAGTGAATGGCAGAATAACCTTGTTTCTTTTAGCAACGTGATAGGAAATGATCATAGAGTTTCTAGCTAAATTGAGGTTACTCCTAGATGCAACGCTTCTTGCATAACTATATTCTTTTGCTTAATCCTAGCTAATTTATATAATCTGTGCCATTCTCTATCTGATATGGTATGCACATATTTACAAAGGGCTCAGCATTTAATAATTACTTGTTGTGCAATATATATATATATATGATAGAGAGACATACGCAGTAATCAAGTGAATGGGCAGGTTACTTACTTGTGTGCGCTGATTCTTGAGAGAGGTCTAAAGTGAACACTGCGCCCAGATTGGCTCCTCTCCTTCCTGACGTCTGAAAATGAACATCTCCCTAGAGTCTCTCACAGAACGATCTATTGCTCTCTCCTCTCAAAACAGAAGTTCATTCCTCATTTTATAGATATAACACATTAAATTGTTTTGCAACTGTAGAATGTGAGTTAGTTCTGAAATTTATTTCGGGCAGATGAAATAGAACTCCATGTGAATAATATGGATGGGGGGAGGTTATAGCTGAGCGGCTGAAGACGGCGGGATGTGACCTACCAGTAGGTCTGTGTTGACTAAAACTTTAATTTGCTTATCTGGATCTGATTCGCTGTGCAGTTTTTTATTGATAACGTGGTCAAAAATGTCCTTTTCTAATTCATGCATGATGCCTTAACTCCATAGTTGTCCACTGAATTTGGTCGACATTCAAATGTTGTTCTCAAGTTTTCAATCAATAATTAATGACAGGCAGATTTTCAAGCATATGAGTATTAGATTTTTAGTCTGGATTTAACATGTGTTCCTGCATTAAATTCTATCAAAATTGTGCAGTAAAAGTTAGGGAGGAGGAGTCGTGACATCCTCCCTCCCTTATTTGTGCATCGTCTCGATGCATATATTCAATAAGTTTTATATAGTAAAGAGATAGTACTTTGAAACAAAAAAGAAATATAGTATCTAAATAGTGCTTAAAACAAGAAGGGAAATGATTGTTGTAAATCAATTGTATCTTCCCAAGTAGCATTGTCTTCATCATATTGATCCCACTGTACTTTTCTTTGATCAACCATCCTGTTGTGCAATTGGTACTAGCGCCTCTCCAAGATTCGATATGGCTCTATTGTTATTTTCCCGAGATCTTGGACCTATAATGCATTACAATTCAAAACATGTTTCTCATTAGGTACATACTTCTTAAGAAGAGATATATGGAAAACATCATGGATACGACTCAGCTGGGGAGGTAGGGCCAATTTGTAGGCAACCAGGTTTATCTTTTCTATGATTTCGAAGGGTCCCACATAACGTGGTGCCAACTTTGCCTTCTTACCAAAACTTATAGAGCTTTTATATGGCCTGACCCTTAAGAAAAAATTTTCACCTACTGCGAATTCCCTTCGTGTTCTTTTCCTATCCGCATAACTCTTTTGTCTGTCTGTTGCCTCCCTCAACCTCTGTCTAATTGACCTGATTTGATTTTCCATTTCCTTCAACATATCTGGTCCAATTACCACTTTATCCTCAAGATTATCCCAACTCAAGGGTGTGCGACAAGCTCTTCCATATAGAGCTTCAAATGGAGCCATCCCTAGGGAGACTTGAAAAGAGTTATTGTATGCAAACTCTACTAGTGGAAGATATTCTTCCCACTTAGATTGTTGGTTCATACAGTACATACATAGAAGGTCTTCCACAATTTGATTTGTCCTTTCAGTTTGGCCATCTGTTTCAGGGTGATATGCTGTACTGAAATTTAATTGTGTCCCCAAAGCTGATTGAAGAGTTGTCCAAAACCTTGAAGTGAATCTAGCATCCCTATCAGATATGATCTTTTCTGGAATTCCATGTAATCTAAAAATTTCCTTCACAAAACGTTTAGCCAAAGTTGGAGCATCATCTGTTATATTTCCTGCTATGAAGTGAGCAACCTTGGTAAGTTTGTCAATTACCACCATTATTGTGTTATGCCTATAAGGTGTTGTAGGCAATCCTTGTATAAAATCCATACTAATAACCTGCCACTTATGATGTGGTATATCATGGGGGTATAATAATCCTGTAGGATGGCTATGCTCTGCCTTCACCCTCTGACATTCAAGACATTTAGCTACATAGAGTACTATGTCATTCTTCATTCCTTGCCAAAAATATAGTTTCTTAAGGTCTGAATAGAGTTTGTTTGCCCCAGGGTGTCCTGAATAAGGGGTATTGTGGGCTTCACTTAAAACCAACTCTCTTAACTCTTTACAGTTTGGAACATATATCCTATTGTTGTATCGAAGCATTTTGTCGCCATCTAGATTATACCCTTTTATACTAGGATCAGCTGGATCATTTTCTAAGGTCGATCTAACCTGCTTATACCATGGATCTTCTTTTTTCCCATTTAGCACTTTTTCTCTAAAAGTGGTTTTGAATATTACCATATTCATCAAGTGCCTCCTTCTGCTTAGTGCATCTGCAACCCTATTTTCTTTTCCCTTAATATATTCTATCTCAAAATCGTATTCGCTTAGAAATTCTAACCATCTTCTTTGTCTAGCGTTCAAGTGAGGTTGCGTGAAGATGTATTTGAGTCCTTGATGGTCGGTTTTTAACTCAAATGGCTTTCCTAAGAGAAAATGTCTCCATTTCTGAAGAGCATGTACAATTGCTGCAAGTTCCAAATCGTGAGGTGCATAGTTTACTTCATGATTTTTCAATTTCCTTGATTCATATGCTACCACACCTTCATCTTGAATGAGTACCCCACCTAGACCTTCAATGGAAGCATCTGTCACAACTATGAAGTGTCCATTTGGTTCTGGAACCTTTAAGATAGGTGCAGTGGTTAATTTTTCCTTCAAATTTTGAAATGCCTTATCACACTGTTCAGTCCACAAGAATTTCTTACCCTTTCTTTGTAATGAAGTGATTGGATTTGCAATTTTTGAGAATCCTTCTATGAATCTCCTATAATATCCTGCAAGTCCCATAAAACTTCTTACCTCAGACACATTTTTTGGAATTGGCCATTCCTCTATGGCTTTTATCTTATCCGGGTCTACTGCGATACCATCTTCTGAAATGATGTGACCTAAGTAATGTATTTTCTTTTTAAAGAATGCACATTTTGATAGCTTCCCATATAGCCTATGTTCTCTCAACCTTTGCAAAATTAACTGAAGATGTGCTAGGTGTTCCTCCTCATTTTTGGAATAAATCAAGATATCATCTAAGAAGACCAAGACAAATTTATCCAAGTAATCATGGAACACACTATTCATCAAGTTCATAAAGGCAGCTGGAGCATTAGTCACACCAAAAGGTACAACTGTAAACTCATAATGCCCATACCTTGTTCTGAAGGCTGTTTTCGGGATATCTTCTTCCTTTATCCTGAGTTGGTGGTACCCTGATCGAAGATCTCTCTTAGAAAACATAGTTGCTCCTTTCATTTGTTCAAAGAGATCCTCTATGCGTGGTAAAGGGTACTTATTCTTTATGGTGACTTTGTTAAGCATTCTATAATCAATACATAGTCTTAAGGTTCCATCTTTCTTTTTAACAAACAAAACCGGTGCTCCCTAAGGGGATACACTTGGTCTTATGAGACCTTTCCCAAGCAATTCTTCCAATTGCATCTTGAGTTCTACCAGCTCAGCTGTGTTCATTCGATAGGGTGCCTTAGACACCGGTTCAGATCCTGGAACTATATCAATGGAGAAGTCAAATTTTCTTTTTGGGGGTAGCCCTGGTAGTTCTTCTGGAAACACATCACTAAAATCTTGAAGGTAAGGAGAATTTTGGAGTGTTGGAGCATCGCCTTCTTCCTTTTCATCCATGGTAACTATGTATACTAGAGCCCCCTTTCTCTTTTCTCTTTTCATTTGCATAGCTGATATGATTTCCATACTTATAGGTCTATGTTCCCCTTGAATCACAACCCTTTTTCCTATATCATCTAAACATTCTACCCATTTGTTGTAACAATCTACATTTTCTTGATGGTTTGTCAACCAACTCATTCCAATGATCACATCATATGATCCTAAAGGTGCCACATAAAGGTCTACCTTTGTATTAAAGTTAGGAAATTGTATTTCTGCATCGGATAGACACTAGGTCACCTCTTTAACTGCCTTATCCCCATACTGGACTGTCCATGATGATTCCATATGATTAACTTTAAATACATTTTTCCTTACAAATTCAGGTGAAATAAAACATTCAAATGATCCAGTATCCAGTATCTATTAGAATTGAGGCTAGTTTTCCAAATAGAGTACCTGTAGTCTCTACGGGCACATTTTGGGATCGAGTACGTCGATTTCTTACTACTGCATGAATCCCTTGTGTAGGTCCCCTCTGAGGTTGATTTGCTTTCATCTGACTTTGCATCCTTGGACATTCTCTAGCAAAGTGATTCCCTCCACACATGAAACATCCACCTGGTGGTCCTCGTTGCATTGGATTTTTAGGTTGGTTATTCTTTGCTTCATTGAACCTTGGTTGATTTGTTGGCCCGTTATAGTTTCTTGGTTCATTTTTGTTGAAGTTGTTTTTGTAAGCATTATTCCCATTGTACCTTTGATTATGACTTGGAGGTGGTCTTCTTTCTGATGAATTGTTCCTTAGATTCTTGTTGAAGTTTTGATTCCTTTTGAATTCTTGTTTCCTCTTGAAATTATTACTCCTAAAAGATTGTCTCGCTGAAGTTAAAGCTTGTAACTTCCTCTCTTGCTTTAAGGATTTCTCTAACACTTCATTCATACCTTCTGGTCCATGCATGTCAACCTCTGCTCCTATGTTGGTATTTAATCCCAAAATGAATTTCCTGGTTTGGCTCTTTTCATCTTGTTGATATATTGGCACATATTTTAGTAGTTTGGAAAACCTATCCCAATATTGTTGAACTGTCAAAGATCCTTGTCGAAGGTTGTGAAACTCAGTCATCTTCTCATCGAAAAACAATTGTGGTAGCCACCTTTTACGAAAATGCTCAACAAATTGTTCCCATGTTATATCCTCCTTGGTGTACTTATTTTGTTCCTTCACATTAGTCCACCAGCTAGCTGCTTCACCAACAAGTTGGTAGGACCCCCATAAGGCCTTAGTAGTTTCGCTGAAATCTCTTAACTCAAAATACTTTTCCATTTCGTTAAGCCAAGTTTCTGCCCCTTCTCCTAGTTGTTTCCCATCAAATTTCAGAGGGGTGATTTTCTTCAAGTCCTTAGTCAATTCTAGAATAGGATTTTCTCTCCTAGGTGCAATAACATCCATTATGTTATGCTCTAGATTATCTCCTTCGGGAGGGTTTTCAATTTGAGGTTCAACTATATTTTCAATATTATCTTGTCTTGTTCGAAGTTCTTGTACCATTTGCTCCAAAGAGTTGATTTTATCTCTTTGTTCAGTTAACAGTTCTATTATTGCTTCAATCCCATCATGAGCCTGTGGTTCATCATCTTTGTTCCCTTTTGGCCTTCTACCGACACCAGCTCGAGTTGCCCTTCCCCTTGGCATTTAGAATTCCTGTTTAATTATTCTCATGTTAGTATGATTCCAATATTTGAGAAAGGATGTTTCTTTCATATAACTTTTAAAATACATATTTCAATTGCGCGAGTCGTAGTAAGCTCAAGGCCTAGTTTTTGAATCTCGCTCTGATACCACATGTAAAGACCCAATTAATTTTTAACCGAAATACCATTCTGATTTTTTTTTTCAAGTATTCATTCACAAGTATACTCGGGAACTTCTATCCATACGGAATAGATATATAATCTGTTCATACGGAACAAGAATTCACTTCATCTATTCATATGGAATAGGGATACATCTATTCATATAATTGGAATAGGCATCCACCTAAACAAGGCAGGCATCTATCATATGATAGGTATGTGCTCTGGCCAAAGTCTTGGACTCATCGGGATCATCCGGGTCCTGAGTCACCTCCCTGATGTCCACACTTTCTACTAAAAGTGTACCGAGGTCGTCGTCCTCAGGGGTATGTAAAATTGTAATTCTAAACTTGAAACCTGCCTCGGAATTTGGCCTAAGGGCCTAGGGGAATCAAGCAATCCATACGGGATTCTTCCGAGTATAGTTGCATGTATTTGGTTTGATTATCTCTTATAACTAGTTATGTGATCTCTCCAACCCTAAACCCCATTCCCGAACGCCTGAGTACTGGGGGCATCCTTCCCTTCCCAGACTGCCTACATACCCTACTTCCAAACGGGATCAAGGCGTAAAATATGTAGTTCTATTTTCTAGGCTATGTTTATGTGAACTGTTATAAAGCGGGTACACAACCCTTTCTAGGGTTTTTATTTCCCCTAGATAGTTCCTCTGCGGTTGCCACCCACGATGGGAAGCATGGATAATAAACGATCATCTTGACCATTTATTGTTTACCTATTAACATTCACCTAACCCTACTCCCTAATGATGTTCATCTCCCTTGACCCGTTTAAATGATTTCCTAATAATTTATCCGCATGATTTCATCTTTGAGTTAGAATTACATTTGCACCACTGAAAATTCCTAAGTTACAATCTTCTAGGTTGTCACTAGCGGATTTGATTCATTTTTGTTTTATCTTTTTAGATTATCGATCCAAAGGGGATTTCCCTTCCTTTGGATTTTAAACAACCCATGTTCCTTATTTCTCCCCGGCGATTTATAGGGACGATGCCACAGACGCCGTTATTGCAGCTGTGTTAGGCTATAGATGCAGTAGCTCAAGCACGACGGCTTTACCCGTAAACGTGAGCCAGAGGCATCGTTAATACCGAACGCTGCTAGTTTTGTTTTTCCTTCTTTGATTAGTTTCCAAATCTATATCTAACATACTTAATATTAATTAGGAAAGAAAGTTCATAAGGCACGGTAACTTTTAACAATATTCATAAAAGGAAACCCATGATGATTAAATAAATCAACAAGCATTGGTCAAGAATTTATAATAAGTTCTAATCTTAGTAACTTAAATTATTTAACCATTTATCACTCATAAAAGAAATTCCCATGCAACGTAATTAAGTGAGTACTTAAATTAAAGACATGCATTATTTTTGAGAAATTTCATAACATACACTGTTCCCTGCTTTCGTTATCAAATGTATACAAGAAATCACTTTTACCTAGAGTTAAATATCTTTGAGAATTGTTGCAAGGATTATTGTTCTACCTTCCAACTCATATCTCTATCATCTAGATAATTTATGTAGCATTAGGATATGAAAATTTCAATGTAATGAAGTAACTATTCATCACTAACTGGGGTTATCCAAAGGAGTTCTTATGTTGTTTATTCCTTATAGAAGTTTACCTATGGGTAAGAAGAGGTTTCATTTTCTCTAAAGAGCCTGGACCAAACTAAAATTAAAAAAAGAGCTTGAATGCTTCAATATAACCAATCGAAGAGTAATAGTAATAAATGTTTAGGAAAGTTTTATTTATCTATTTATTTGATTTATTTTATTTGTCTAGGGTTTGGGTATTTATAGTTAGGAGAATATTATTGATATTATTACATTTTATTTTTATTTTTATTTTTTTGACTAGCGATATCTTTAAATTACAATCTCTATTCACACTAGATAGCAATTACACATGGATTATATCAAATAGGGAAATATGTACCAAATTAACATATAATTATTATGAAATAAAAGTTAAGGGGCAATTATTAATATCTCAGATCAATGCCTATCATTATGTACCAAATCAAATACCAAATGGAAAAATAGCATAGACCATTAATTCATCTAACATATTTGAGTAACCAAATTTACATGATCTTATCTTACGACACCTAGGGCATTAACCACCGCTTAACCTAAAATTAAAGCATTAATTGCCACTTAGTCTAAGATATTTAGATTCTACTTAATATTCTTTTGTCTAGATTTCCAACTTCATATGTTAAGATATTTAGAGGTTTCTTGTTAAGCTAATTTTGTAACAAATTTATTTCATAAAATTTCTTAAATACCAACTATCATGACATTAACAACAATACAACAAATCGTACCCAAAAGTGTATATATATATATCCTAGAGAAGTTAGTGAGGCATTAGAGACAATCATAATTATTCAAATAAAAGCATGTCTTACACTAACTTTTTTAGCATGTATTATTGACAATATATATATATATATATATATATATCTAACATAATACCTCTTTTCTTTTTGGTTTATTTATTAAGAATGAAGTCTATTACAACTTTCATGGATATTCCAATTATCCCTTTGCATAAATTGCACACCTTCTGCTTATAGAAGAGTGAAAATGTATATAGCACATAGGTGATTACTGCAAACAATCACTATAACACATTCTCTACTGACATCTAGATATGACAAAGGCACCTAAATCAGCGTGGAAGTGAGTGAAAATGGGGCTATAACATTCTGCCTAAATCAGGTTCTTCTTGTGAGATGTGATATTTTGACCAATAGTTAAATTGTAATCCAATCAGGGGCAATTCATTATCATTGCAAATGTAATTTACCAGATAAGAAATACTGAGTGTGCATTCAATATCCTTCATCAGAATAATAATAATACCACAGTTAAAATCTTCTAATAAGAACATGCATAGTGAATGGCAGAATAAGCTTGTTTCTTTTAGCAACATGATAGGAAATGATCATAGAGTTTCTAGCTAAATTGAGGTTACTCCTAGATGCAACGCTTCTTGCATAACTATATTCTTTTTCTTAATCCTATCTAATTTATATAATCTGTGCCATTCTCTATCTAATATGGTCTGCGCATATTTACAAAGGGCTCAGCATTTAATAATTACTTGTTGTGCAATATATATATATGACAAAGAGACATACGCAGTAATCAAGTGAATGGGCAGGTTACTTACTTGTGTGCGCTGATTCTTGAGAGAGGTCTAAAGTGAACACTGTGCCCAGATTGGCTCCTCTCCTTCCTGACGTCTGAAAATGAACATCTCCCTAGAGTCTCTCACAGAACGATCTATTGCTCTCTCCTCTCAAAACAGAAGTTCATTCCTCATTTTATAGATATAACGCATTAAATTGTTTTGCAACTGTAGAATGTGAGTTAGTTCTAAAATTTATTTCGAGCAGATGAAATAGAACTCCATGTGAATAATATGGATGGGGCAAGGTTATAGCTGAGCGGCTAAAGACGTCGGGATGTGACCTACCAGTAGGTCTGTGCTGACTAAAACTTTAATTTGCTTATCTGGATCTGATTCGCTGTGTAGTTTTTTATTGATAACGTGGTCAAAAATGTCCTTTTCTAATTCATGCATGACGCCTTAAATCCATAGTTGTCCACTGAATTTGGTCGACATTCAAATGCTGCTCTCAAGTTTTCAATCAATAATTAATGACAGGCAGATTTTCAAGCATATGAGTATTAGATTTTTAGTCTAGATTTAACATGTGTTCCTGCATTAAAGTCTATCAAAATTGTGCAGTAAAAGTTAGGGAGGAGGAGTCGTGACAGTAATGAATAAGGGCATCATGTCGAGCTCTACCCTTGTGGGAGTCCATTTTTCTCCACATGCTTGGTCTCGAATAATAATCAGCTTCGTGACTTTCCCTATACCTGCACAAGGAAACAAACAATATTAGTCATAAAAACAAGATATGATGATCATGTTGATGTTTCTCCTTCAGCTCATGCTTCTGTACTTTTCTTGATTGTTTCAATGTATGATTGATAGTAGGTTGCACTATTGTTGATGATTCATATAGGTATCTTCATAATCAAAGCCTTTGACATCCCTCTTTTCCTTCTTGTAGGTCAACAGAGCTTGAGAGACAAAGGTGTACCATTTCAGCATCGACCATCTCAGCATCGACCATCAGCCAATCAGGAAATGATGATTATGTTGTTACTTATGTGATTTCTTCTATTAGATTTTCCATAGTGTAGTGTGCTATTAATGATGCACTGTAATAGTCCCATCCATGGCTTGTGTGGATATTTTAGTTCATCTTATGCTTTTTGTTTCGAAAAGAAAATGCATTTTAATGCAATGTTGTATTATCATTTGGATTCTTGCAATCAAATGAAGCTATGTAAATATGAATCACTTTCATGAAATAAATGAAAGCATTTGAAATGCTTTGTTGCTTATATGCTCAATTCTGTACTTTATTTAATTCTAGAAAATTTGAATAGCACTTTTGAAATTCTGATTCTTAAAGCATGACTGTCCCTTAAAGAATAATGAACAAAGTGCAAGCAACACTTAAGCATAATGAAGAAATAACTGAAATTTCACCTTAAGATATAACCATGTTTAATCTAGCTCCACCAATTGAGTTTTGGTGCAAAATTGGTAACAAGTACATGGGGGGGGGGAATGTTGAGTAATAAACTATTTCATCACATTTACATAAAAAAATCTCTTGTAGAGACGAGATTTCTCCCATGAGGTTTTTTGCTTTTCTTTTCTTATGAGGATTTTATTAGTTTCAATATAGATATCTCATCAACCATTTTAGGAAGGAGTCATGGATGCATCCGTACATGCACTCATTATTGGATTGATTTGAATCAAATATTTACTCAATATAAATATAAATAATAGTACTTTCAATATTGTACTCATTCTTTTGCACATTTCTATGCATTTAACCTTATTTTTATAACATTTGTACTTAATTCCTAATACACACATCATTATCAACTCATATTTAGAAATATTCATTCCCTACATTGAGTTACTGATTCTATTGCCTTGGGCCATTTTTCTAATTTTTAGGATTCATACGGTGGGGCATATGTTTTATCCAATTTTTTTATTTTTTATTTTTAAACCAAATTTATAATTTTAGAACCTTATACTTTTAAATTTATAACAGTTCTATTTACAAGAATTTAAACTCATCCTCTTTAGCAATGAATAATGAGTTGTGAGATCTATGTTAACAGAAACAAGAAATAAAAAATTGAACCCGCAACAAAAATTTATGAGAAATGAGATATTTAAAAATTGTGTATAAAAAATGGATACATATACACATATTTTTATATTTGAATTACAATTATAATTTATATTAAAAATTAAAAAAATAAAATTAAAAAGTTATTAAAAACTTAAAATATTTATAAAATACTAATAATAATATTAATATTTTTATTTATATTTTTTTATTTATAAAATAATCTATATTATAAATTATTTAATAATATAATATCTCAAAAATATCTAATTAATAAACTGTAGGAGTAGAGTGCACATTGAGGCTAGGAATAAAAAAACTATTATTAAAAAAATCATGCAAACCAGGGAGAAGCAATTAATCATTAAAAACTAATCCTTACTCTTTTACTTCAACTCCATCTTGCATAAAACACTATTTTTAACTCCTAGAAAAGCCTAAAATGATGCATAATTGCTTAACTCCTGAAAAAGCTTAAAATGATGCAGATTTTTTTGTTGCTTTATTCTGCTTTTTTTCTTTATTTAGCTTCATTTTTATAGCTTTATTTTCTCTAAAACTCTTTATATAAGAGATGATTATAGTAGAATTTTACACATTTGAATTCTTTTTAGTATAGTTATAAGTTTTATTGTTCAGCTTGCTCGGTCGTAAACATCTGAAAAATAATGTCAGAAGGACATGGAAATGAGAGCGATTCTGAAAGAAGAGGAGGAGAAGATTGGGAAGCGATGGACGAAGAGGAACGCCTCATAGAGCGAGAAGAAATAATGCTATTAAGGAGACTGCAACGCCTCCTCATAGAGCGAGCAAAAAGAATGATATCTAGGAGACTGCAAATCTTAGACGAACGCATCTGTAGATTGAAATTTATGCACATCATAGAGGAAACACAGTTGATAAAACTATCACTTGTTCACATCGACAATGTCCCACTCTATCGGATTTGTCTAATTAAATTTGAGGTGGGGGAAGATGCCTACCAAATGTTGTGTCGCAACACTCATATTTTCCACCCTCACTATCTTCGCCAATGGTTAGAGACGAAAAAATTGTCCACTATGTAGGACGCATGTGCCTTTACTAGCACTTTCAATTAGGGCTCTGTAGCTTTGCAATTAAAGAGTCTGTGAAATGTATCATGTTATATTTTTTGTACCATTTAAAATGTATCTACGAATGCCTAAATCCACTGCTAAGTTTTTCTTCCTTAATATTTATTCCGATAAGAAAAGAAATTGTACAAATCTAATATCATTTTTGTGTTCAACCTCTATATTTCATTTCTCTTTGTGTTAATATGTTTCAAATTTTAATAGTCATGGTTCCCTTATATGTTTTTCAAATCACTTTTGATTATAGTTTTTTCCTCGAGAAATCCTATTGCTTTATTTTATTACAACTATCTTTTTCGTTAACAGAGATGGCGTATTATATCAATCACTGTGTTAATTAATGATCCTCTGTCAATTACATAACAAGGATGTAAACCATAACACTGTAAAATATTTCCCCCTCGATCCTCAACTGTTAACATATGTATATAGATATATATTTAGGCCCAAGGCTTTCTCAGCGTTTGGGATGCTTTAAAGAAGCAAACCAGGTTATGGTTCCTCCATCTTATCTGTTCTTGTTTCGACGATTTTCTTTATCCATATACAAGTTAATATGATTTAGTGTGGGAAAAGTAGTTTTGAAGTTGTTAAGGTAGATCTTGTATTTCTGATTTTAAATTGATGATGAGTGATTATTTCCATTCTCGTGATGTAAATTGAGGCATTTGTCTGAGAAAATCATTTTTTTTTTTTACCATATTTATTTATTTAATTTTTTCTTTCGGATGATGAAAATAGATTGTTTTCACGACGGTAATCATGTCTATGAAGATGAACCATTCATTTTGTTTCTAATTTAATATTAAGGCTCGAGTTAAGTTTAGGGTTTTGGAACATGGTCTGGTTTGAATTAGGGTTAGGAGTTTAGAATTTGGTTTTTGGTCTTGACAATGAAAAGCGCAGTCGAAGGATCATTTTTTTCACGGAGCTCCATTGAAATTACAAAACACCAATTCATCTGAAAGAGGAATTAATTATTTATAGTGTTGTGGGGTTTTTTACTGTACTTGATATTTCAAATCCAAGAAGTCAACATATATCACATAAAATAATTAATATCTCTGCAACTGTATTTACTAAGGCATGGGTGACAGATGAAAATAAATGGGAAATGACATTACATTTGGTGGAAGCAAAGAGGATAGAGAGGGAGTAAATGATGACTGTTGGAGTAGACAGAGAGTAAAGAAAAGGAAGAGTTCAAGAGATAAGAAGCAAGGTATGCTCCAGAACATTACAATTACAGAAGCATTGAGTAGGAGGCAAGGTAAGTTTATCTTTATATTATAAGAGGATTTGAAGCTAGGTTACCTGTAAGATTGGATTTTATTTCCACAAAGCATCTTCTGTACACTCTCTTCCAACAATCGCTTACTAAATTGTGAAAAATTCGAGTACATTATCTTTTCCTTTTATATTTTTTACCTTTAATTCTAGAATCTGGAAACCATGGATCAGTTTACTATTTTGTTTCTACCTAGTAAGATAAATTTCTGGTTTCTGATTACACTTGTTCATCTGCCAAACTGCCAGTTCAAATTTGGAAGGGTAAAGTGATACAAGGCATTAATCCTTGAAGGTATAGGGAATGGAGTTTGAAATGGTTTTAATTAGACAGTGGATGGGTGAACTTGATTTGAAGTGTGATGACACAAAATTCAAGCCCTCTCCTTTTTTATGTATGATTAATATTTGAAAAAATTTTGCTCTATAGTAGTTTACTCTGTCTTATCTTCCTCATTTGAATTAAACTAGAAGCGTCACCAACTTTGGCTACTTGAATTTTGGTGGTTCTAATTTTCTCTTGGAAAATCGTTTGAGCATTTGTTTTCTTTATATCCGCGTGTTGTAATAATTTAATTTTTATTTTTTCATGAAGTTGAATCCCCAGTCTCTTGAATGTGTATAACATTTGTGTGTTTGAATTGTGATTTAAAAATATCGTCGATTGTGAGGCAAGAAGATAAGAAATAGTTACTCATAAATCAATGAATATTATTAAAAAAATATTTATAAAAATTATAATATGATAATTTGTTAAATTATATTATATAAATTGTTTTCATTAACATTTAAAACCATATTCTATAATCTATCATAAAAAAATAATAATAAATTCATATTATTCATTTGATAATATTAAAAAAAATTAAAAAATTAAATAGTATCATTTAACCATCATTAGAAACAATGAAACCTAAGATGGAAATAATATGATTTATTGTCGAGGCTGTTGAAAAAGATTATTTTACTTTGAGTTGAAGTTTAATTTAGAGGTTTTGAAATAAAATATTAAGCAGTCCTTGCTCTTAGTATATTGACTAGCATTGGAATTGATTCCAAAATGAAGTGGAACTCAATGGTCTTTGAAAGGCCAATAAAACTCCATTTCTATGTCTATGAATTAGGTAGTTTGTATGCAATCATCTCTTCATCTTTTCTCATAAGTATCTTGACTGTTGTGTGATTGGCAATTAAAGTTTTATGTAGTAGAGGGTCCACTTTTCTTCATTGTTCTTTATGTTGGCAAGTGATTTACATTGATAGCAAGGTACGGTATAGAATAATGATCATTTATATTATAATATATATATATTTGTATATATAAAATAACTTAAGGAAATACAAATGTATAAATAAAATAAAATAGTTTTTTAAGTAAAAATAATAATATAGATTATATTTTTAGTGTTTTGTAGATAGATATATTTAAGATATGCATTCTAATAATTAAAATTTATTTATAAATTCATACATTTTTATGTAAGTATTCATGTTTGATAAATTGTTTCACATCAATTTTTTTTCATTATATTTGTTGTTGGTCATTTGATTTTTATGTGAATAGGTATTTTACATTACTAATAACAAGTCTCATGTCATGATTGTGTACATAAAACACTTAAGTTAAATTTTATAATCATTTACACATCAAATAATTAATAATACAACCTATAGTTTATTGATTAGTTTTTTAATCTTATGCTCGAAGTTGGAAAATAATTTGTTTGTTCCAAATATCTAAAATAATCATGATCTCCCCCATACGTGCAAGATTGAAAACAAAAAAACCAAATGGAATTCAAGTAATGGTAAATTTGTAATAATAAATTAACATATATTAAGGCTATTCAAATAAAAATCCAATGGAACAAAAGAAACAAGAGCTGCAGTGCAACGTAGTTCCTACCAAGTGTTGGTAGAGAAATTTTGAGAAACTGTGGATTGTCACAAAAAATGACCAAAAATGCTTCTTCTCTTTACCTAGAAAGTAGTGTCAATTGCAATTGCACATGGTGAGAGCTAGAAATTAGCCCCCTTGAATATGATGTCTATGATAATATCAATCTAGTGTTTCTGTTGCTACAACGGGGCAACTTGAAAAGCACATTATCAATTATGCAAGTGTAGGCTTCATAAGTAGGCTAGTTTAGAATATCCAAAGCAATCTTAAAAATGAAATAATTAAATGATAAATCTATTAAACATAATAAGCAAACAACTAAATATTTTGAACTTTTAGAGTCAAACAAAATATCATGTACTGTAATGTTGTTAGTTTGACGTGAAGGGTTCCCAGATCAATGCCATCCAATATTGTGTCTGAAATTCCATCATCCACCTCAAAATCCAACATTCTAGGCTTTACACAAAAATTTTCACTTCCCATTAAACACTAAGTTATATAAAAGTTTCAAAAGAAATAAAACCCTTGGTAGCCATTCAAGCGAGAAACATTTAAAACTTATAAGACATTGTAACTTAGTAGTTGTCGGTTTAAATATGAATGAAATTGTGTATTTCCCTAGCTTTAGAATGGTGTAGTATTCACATAGAAAGCTATGAAAGACAATTTTTTCAAAGAGAGTTGACTATGTAGTGAAGAAAATAAAAAGCATTACCTAAATGAACCTTCGGTTAGTTGTCCCAGTGTAGAGGCTTCAACTTGGCTTGAAAATTTCCATCATCTTGTTGGGTCACATTAGTTTTTATGCAGTTTTTACAAGACCTAAATTGCAAATGCAACCAGGGGCTGCAAGTATGTTTAATAAGCTCAATTTAACTGTCGCTTTCAATTATTAACTATCCAGCAGTATGAGCATTAGTAAATAAAAATGACCATTGCTTGCAAGTTTCAAATTTATAGATGAAACTGATCAAGAAGCACGATCTTAACTACCTTAAAATTTTGGCAAATGAATGAATTCATGTAGACTGCGCCTAATTTTTTTATTTAAATAAAACATTCAAATCTTTTGTAAGGGTTGTAGTAGGTATATAGTTAAAATTAATGGGATAAAAGTTAAGGGTCAATTAAATTGAAGATAATTAGTTTTCACAATGTTTTTAACTAAAACATTTATATTTTACAATATAATATTATTATAAAAATTGTAAATGTATTTTATCAAACAAAAAATTATAGTTGCTAAGGAAAAATAAATCAAAGGTTAAAATCAATTTCTCACTAATAAACATTGCAATATTATTATTTGAATCACTAGTTTTTTTTTTTATAATTAAAAATTAAATTTATTATGAATATATTTACAAATCAAAATAATTGTGTCTTTCATCACAAAATTAATTTAATATATTATAGATTAATTTCATAAAATATATAATAAAAATAATCTAATTAAAATATATTCAATGATTAAAAATATATATATTAGATTATTAAAAAATTAAAATATAATATTATAAAATTATTATCTAAATATAATATTATAAAATTATTATCTAATATATTAAATTATGTATTAAATTTAATATATGTTACAAATTATAGTATATATATTATAATATAATGCTAAAGTTAATATATTACATGATAATTTAATATATTAATATAATATTTCAAAAATAAATTCATAATATAATATACTAAAAATTTATTGAATGTTATATATTATATAGTTTATATATTTTAATTTGTAATAAGTAAATAAATTTTTAGAATGAAGAATATCTTTGTTTCACTTGAGTAAAAGAAAATAGAATAAAAGGTAATTAATTTAAAGTTCAGGAAAATAAATTTTGAATAGGTAGAAAAACTTAAAATTGTTAAAATATTTTATATAAGTTCATACTCTTGGGCTTCAACTTGGCACTCTTCATGCATTTTTATGCTCCACTTAATAAATTGTTCCGTGAATTTACTCTCTTCTGAGGTGAAAATTGAAACAAATCTCTTCATTAAGGAATAATGTATGCTTGTTCAGTATCCTTGGTTGTGAGAAAGAACACTGTTGAACTGAACCTGGCATGACATATAATCATGATGAACAAATAACACTATAGCAAAAGAATGTGGACCATACATCAATGTTTGATATAAATGTACTCAGTTGAATTAATTGAGCGGGTTAAACTCACTGTTCACCTGTAGCCTTCAGAAAGCATCTACCTGATTGCTATGAATGCACAGTTGGTTTAATAGCTTGATAGATAACTATGCTTTACCCTTTCATCTGTACATCACTTATTTTCTTGATGAATATGATGATGTAATCTCTTATCAGACCACTTGTAATGAATAAGGGCAGCATGCTGAGCTCTACCCTTGTGGCCCGACCCCGTTTTTCTCCACATGCTTGGTCTTCAAATAATAATCAGCTTCATGACTTTCCCTATACTTGCACAAGGAAACAAAAAATATTAGTCATAAAAACAAGATATGATGATCATGTTGATGTTTCTTCTTCAGCTCATGCTTCTGTACTTTTCTTGATTGTTTCAGTGTATGATTGATAGCAGGCTGCACTATTGTTGGTGATTCATATAGGTATCTTCATAATCAAAGCCTCTGACAACCCTCTTTTCCTTCATGCAGGCCAACGGAGGTCGAGAGACAAAGGTGCACCATTTCAGCATCAACCATCAGCCAATCAGGCAATGATGATTATGTTGTTACTTATGTGATTTCTTCTTTTACATCTTCCATAGAGTAGTGTGCTATTAATGATGCACTGTAACAGTCCCATCCACGGTTTGTGTGGATATTTTATTTCATCTTATGATTTTCATTTTGAAAAGAAAATGCATTTTAATGCATTTTTGTATTATCATTTGGATTCTTTCAATCAAATGAAGCTATGTAAATATGAATCACTTTCATAAAATAAATGAAAGCATTTGAAATGCTTTGTTGCTTATATGCTCAATTCTATACTTTATTTAATTCTGGAACATTTGAATAGCACTTTTGAAATTATGATTCTTAAAGCATCACTGTCCCTTAAAGAATAATGAACAAAGTGCAAGCAGCACTTAAGCATAATGAAGAAATAACTAAAATTTCACCTTAAGATATAACCATGTTTAATCCATCTCCACCAATTGAGTTGTGGCAAAAAATTGGTAACAAGTACATGGGGGGGAACGTTGAGCAATAAACTATTTCATCACATTTACATAAAAAAAATCTCTTGTAGAGACGAGATTTCTCCCATGACGTTTTTTGCTTTTCTTTTCTTATGAGGATTTTATTTGTTTCAATATAGATATCTCATCAACCATTTTAGGAAGGAGTCATGCATGCATCCATACATGCACTCATTATTAGTGTTCTAGCTTCTCCCTAGGTTTTAGTTGAGTAGGGTTGTTAGAGTAAAATAAGAAAAGTACCTAAAAAATTAAAAAATTAATTAGGTCTCCCTTTTTAATCTATTATACTTAAGTTAAACTTCATAGAATAGAATGAAGAGTCATGTCATGATATAATTTGATCTTGACCTAGGCTTTCATCTAGGTTTTTTTTTTGTTTGTTTTAAAAGGATTCATTATTGTACATTCTAAATATTTAGATGCAATTATTGAATCAATACATTTCTAAATGTTCAATAAAAGTTATTTTTTATATATTTGTCATAGTTATTCTCATTGTAGGTGACTTTTAAGATTTTTGGGGTTAAATAATCAACTCTAGTTGATTCCTCTTCCCTCTTTTTATTGGATGGTGCACTAATAATCAAATGGAGGCATGTGGTATTCTTGTACAATTAACTCATACTTACAATTGGGATGAAATAAATTTAGTTTGTGAGATGGACTCCATGATCTTGACTTCTCTTATAAATAAAAGGAATTTAATGATTTTTCATAGAATATGAGTTCTCTAGTTGAATATATTTTGTGTCATGTACCTAATTTTGATTAATTTTCATTTTTCCATATTCCAAGTGAATGCAATATGTTGGTTGATTGGATGACAAAATAGGGCTTCTCATAATAATGGTAACTAGAATTGTATCAATTGGGGTTCTTTACCCTTGACTAAATATTAGGATTTCTCCAAATAATTCATCATGATCATACACAATTACTTATTCTCAATGCTTGTTGTGAATGTGAGTCTTTTTTTGTTTCGAGTATTATCATGCTCTACAAAGTTGGTGGTATCTTTTCAAACTCCCTTTGCTTTTTCTTCTATATTTATTGATAGATATTTCTATTTAGAAAAATCTATGTTGTAAATGAAGGTAGTTTCTCATTCACCAATATAATTTTCACCCTCAAAAAAAGAATACTTTGGACTTGCCAATGATCAATATTGTCTACCCAAGTTTCAAATTTATTG
Source organism: Sequoia sempervirens (assembly GCA_007258455.2). Classification (NCBI taxonomy): domain Eukaryota; kingdom Viridiplantae; phylum Streptophyta; class Pinopsida; order Cupressales; family Cupressaceae; genus Sequoia; species Sequoia sempervirens. The sequence continues at coordinate 451,308,000 of VDFB02105785.1, forward strand.
GATTGATTTGAATAAAAATATTTATTCAATATAAATAGAAATAATAGTACTTTCAATATTGTAAGTTCATTCTTTTGCACATTTCTATGCATTTAACCTTATTTTTATAACATTTGTACTTAATTCCTAATACACACATCATTATTAACTCATATTTAGAAATATTCATTCCCTACATTGAGTTATTGATTCTATTGCCTTGGGCCATTTTTGTAATTTTTAGGATTCATACGGTGGGGCACATGTTTCATCCAATTTTTTTATTTTTTATTTTTAAACCAAATTTATAATTTTATACCCTTGTACTTTTAAATTTATAATAGTGCTATTTACAAGAATGTAAACTCAACCTCTTTAGCAATGAATAATGAGTTGTGAGATCTATGTTAATAGAAATGAGAAATAAAAAATTGAACCCGCAACAAAAATTGACAAGAAATGAGATATTTAAAAATTGCGTATAAAAAATGGATATATATACACATATTTTTATATTTTATTTACAATTATAATTTATATTAAAAATTCAAAAAAAAATTAATAAGTTATTAAAAACTTAATATATTTATAAAATACTAATAATATTTTTATTTATATTTTTTATTTATAAAATAATCTATATTATAAATTATTTAATAAAATAATATCAAAAATGTCCAATTAATAAACTCTAGGAGTAGAGTGCAAATTGAGGCTAGGAATAACAAAACTATTATTAAAAAAATCATGCAAACTGGGGAGAAGCAGTTAATCATTTAAAACTAATCCTTACTCTTTTACTTCAACTCCATATTGCATAAATCACTATTTTTAACTCCTAGAAAAGCCTAAAATGATACAGAATTGCTTAATTCTTGAAAAAGCTTAAAATGATGCAGATTTTTTTGTTGCTTTATTATGCTTTTTTCTTTATTTAGCTTCATTTTTATAGCTTTATTTTCTCTAAAACTCTTTATATAAGAGATGATTGTAGCAGAATTTTACATAGTTGAATTCTTTTCAGTATAGTTATAAGTTTTATTGTTCAGCTTGCTTGGTCATAAACATCAAAAAAATAATGTCAGAAGGACATGGAAATGAGGGTGATTCTGAAAGAAGAGGAGGAGAAGATCAAGAAGCGATGGACGAAGGGAACGCCTCATAGAGCGAGAAGAAAGAATGCTATTAAGGAGACTGCAACGCCTCCTCACAGAGCAAGCAGAAAGAATGATATCTAGGAGACTGCAAATCTTAGATGAACGCATCCATAGATTGAAATTTATGCACATCATAGAGGAAAGACGGATGATAAAACTATCACTTGTTCACATCGACAATGTCCCACTCTGTGTGATTTGTCTAATTAAATTTGAGGTGGGGGAAGATTCCTGCCAAATGTTGTGTCACAATACTCATATTTTCCACCCTCACTGTCTTCACCAATGGTTAGAGACGAAGACAAATTGTTCGCTATGTAGGATGCATGTGCCTTTACCAACACCTTCAATCAGGGCTCTGTAGATTTCCAATTGAAGAGTCTGCTAAATATACCATGTTATATTTGTTGTACCATTTAAAATGTATCTACGCATGCCTAAATCCACTACTAAGTTTTTCTTCCTTAATATTCATTCTGATAAGAAAAAAAATTGTACATCTAATATCATTTCTATGTTCAACCTCTATATTTTATTTCTCTTTGTGTTAATATGTTTTCCATTTTAATAGTCATGGTGCCCTTATATGTTTGTCTAATCACTTTTGATATCAGTTTTTTCCTCAAGAAATCCTATTGCTTTATTTTATTACAACTATCTTTTTCGTTAACAGAGATAGCGTATTATATTAATTATTGTGTTAATTAATGATGCTCTGTCAATTACACTAACAAGGATGTAAACCCTAACACTGTAAAATATTTCCCCCTTGATCCTCGACTATTAACATATGTATATAGATATATATTTAGGCCCAAGGCTTTCTCAATGTTCAGGATGCTTTAAAGAAGCAAAGTAGGTCATGGTTCCTCCACCTTATCTGTTGTTGTTTTGATGATTTTCTTTATCCATATACAAGTTAATATGATTTAGTGTGGGAAAAGTATTTTTGAAGTTGTTAAGGTAGATCTTGAATTTCTGATGTGAAATTGATGACGAGTCTGATTATTTCCATTCTCGTGATGTAAATCGAGGCATTTTTCTAAGAGAATCATTTTTTTTTACCATAATTATTTATTTAATTTTTTCTGTCGGATGATGGAAATAGATTGTTTTCATTACGGTCATCATGTCTATGAAGATGAACCATTCATTTTTTTTCTAATTTAAGATTAGGGCTCGAGTTAAATTTAAGGTTTTTGAACATGGTCTGGTTTGAATTAGGGTTAGGATTTTAGAATTTGGTTTTTGGTCTTGACGATGAAAAGCACAGTCAAAGGATAATTTTTTTCATGCAGCTCTGTTGAAATTACAAAACACCAATTTGTCTAAAAGATGAATTAATTATTTATAGTGTTGTGGGGTTTTTTTATGGTACTTGATATTTCAGATCCAAGAAGTCAACATATATGAGGGAAAATAATTAATATCTTTGCAACTGTATTTACTAAGGCATGGGTGACAGTTGAAAATAAATGGGAAATGACATTACATTTTTTGGAAGCAAAGAGGATAGAGAGGGAGTAAATGATGACTGTTGGAATAGACTGAGAGTAAAGAAAAGGAAGAGTTCAAGTGATAAGAAGCAAGGTATGCTCCAGAACATTACAATTACAGAAGCATTCAGTAGGAGTCAATGTAAGTTTATCTTTATGTTATAAGAGGATTTGAAGTTAGGTTACCTATAAGATTGGATTTTATTTCCACAACGCATCTTTTGTACATTTTCTTCCAACAATAGCTTACAAAATTGTCAAAACTGGGAGTGCATTATCTTTGCCTTTAATATTTTTTACCTTTAATTCTAGAATCTGGAAACCATGGATCAGTTTACTATTTTGTTTCTACCTAGTAAGATAAATTTCTGATTTTTTAAATTACACTTGTTCACCTGCCAAACTGCGAGTTCAAATTTGGAAGGGTGAAGTGATACAAGGCATTAATCCTTGAAGGTACAGGGAATAGAGTTTGAAATGGTTTTAATTAGATAGTGGATGGGTGAACTTGATTTGAAGTGTGATGACACAAAATTCAAGCCCTCTCCTTTTTTATGTATGATTAATATTTGAAAAATATTTGCTCTATAGTAGTTTACTCTATCTTCTCTTCCTCATTTGAATTAAACTAGAAGCGTCGCCAACCTTGGCTGCTTGAATATGGGTGATTATAATTTTCTCTTGGAAAATCGTTTGAGCATTTTTTTTCTTTATATCCGCGTGTTGTAATAATTTAATTTTGATTTTTTCATGAAGTTGAATCCCTAGGCTCTTCAATATGTATAACATCTATGTCTTTGAATCACGATTTGAAAATATCGTCGATTGTGAGGAAAGAAGATAAGAAATAGTTACTCATAGATCAACGAATATTATTAAAAAAATATTTATAAAAAATTATAATATGATAATTTGTTAAGTTATATTATATGAATTGTTTTCATTAACATTTAAAACCATATTTAATAATCTCTCATTAAAAAAATAATTAAAAATTCATATTATTTCTTTGATAATATTAAAAAAAATGAAAAAATTAAATAGTATCATTTAACAATCATTAGAAACAATGAAACCTGAGATGGAAATAATATGATTTATTGTCGAGGCTCTTGAAAAAGATTATTTTACTTCAAGTTGAAGTTTAATTTAGAGGGTTTTTTTTTTCTAGAATGATTTTTCAAATAAAATATTATGCAGTCCTTGCTCTTAGTATATTGACTAGCATTGGAATTGATTCCAAAATGAAGTGGAACTCAATGGTCTTTGAAAGGCCAATAAAACTCCATTTCTATGTGTATGGATTAGGTAGTTTGTATGCAATCATGTCTTCATCTTTCTCATAAGTATCTTGACTTTTGTATGATTGGCAATTAAAGTTTTATGTAGTAGAGGGTCCACTTTTATTCATTGTTCTTTATGTTGGCAAGTGATCTACATTGATAGCAAGGTACGGTATAGAATAATGATCATTTATATTATAATATATATATTTGTATATATAAAATAACTTAAGTAAATACAGATGTATAAATAAAATAAAATAGTTTTTTAAGTAAAAATAATAATATGAGATTATATTTTTAGTGTTTTTAAATAGATATATTTAAGATATGCATTCTAATAATTAAAATTTATTTATAAATTCATACATTTTTATGTAAGTATTCATGTTTGATAAATTGTTTCATATCAATTTATTTCATTATATTTGTTGTTGGTCATTTGATTTTTATGTGAATAGGTATTTTACATTACTAATAACAAGTCTCATGTCATGATTGTGTACATAAAACACTTAAGTTAAATTTTATAATCATTTACACATCAAATAATTAATAATACAACTTACAGTTTGTTGATTAGTTTTTTAATCTTATGCTCGAAGTTGGAAAAGAATTTGTTTGTTCCAAATATCTAAAATAATCATGAACTCCCCCATAGGTGCAAGTTTGAAAACAAAAAAACCAAATGGAATTCAAGTAATGGTAAATTTGTAATAATAAATTAACATATGTTAAGGCTATTCAAATAAAAAAACAATGGAACAAAAGAAACAAGAGCTGCAGTGCAGCGTACTTCCTGCCAAGTGCTGGTAGAGTAATTTTGAGAAACTGTGGATTCTCACAAAAAATGACCAAAAATGCTTCTTCTCTTTACCTAGAAAGTAGTGTCAATTGCAATTGCACATGGTGAGAGCTAGAAATTAGCCCCCTTGAATATGATGTTTTTGATAATGTCAATCTAGTGTTTATGTTGCTGCAATATGGCAACTTGCAAAGCACATTATCAATTATGCAAGTGTAGGCTTCATAAGCAGGCTAGTTTAGACTATCCAAAGCAATCTTAAAAATGAAATAACTAAATGATTAATCTATTAAACTTAATAAGCAAACGACTAAAGATTTTGAACTTTTAGAGTCAAACAAAATATCATGTACTGTAATGTTGTTAGTTTGACGTGAAGGGTTCCCAGATCAATGCCATCCAATATTGTGTTTGAAATTCCATCATCCACCTCAAAATACAACATTACAGGCTCTACACAAAAAAATTCACTTGCCATTAAATAATAAGTTATATAAAATTTTCAAAAGAAATAAAACCCTTGGTAGCCAGTCAAGCAAGAAGCATTTAAAACTTATAAGACATTGTAACTTAGAAGTTTTTGGTTTACATATGAATGAAATTGTGTATTGCCCTGGCTTTAGACTGGTGTAGTATTCACATACAGAGCTATGAAAGACATAATTTTTTAAAGAGAGTTGACTATGTATTGAAGAAAATAAAAAGCATTACCTAAATGAACCTTCAGTTAGTTGTCCCAGTGTAGAGGCTTCAACTTGGGTTTCAAATTTCCATCATCTTGTTGGATCACATTAGTTTTTCTGTAGTTTTTACAGGACCTAAATTGCAAATTCAACTAGGGCCAAGTATGATTAATTAGCTCAATTTAACTGTCGCTTTCAATTATTAACTGTCAAAAATTATGAGCATTTGTAAATAAAAATGACCAATGCTTCTGAGTTTCAAATTTATAGATGAAACTGATCAAGAAGCACGATCTTAACTACCTTCAAATTTTGGCAAATGAATGAATTCATGTAGATTGCCTAATTTTTTTATTTAAATAAAACATTCAAATCTTTTGTAAGGGTTGCAATAGGTATATAGTTCAAATTAATGGGAGTTAAAATTAATGGGATAGAAATTAAGGGTCAATTAAATTGAAGATAATTAGTTTTCACAATGTTTTTAACTAAAAAATTTATATTTTACAATATAATATTATTATAAAAATTGTAAATATATTTTATCAAACAAAAAATTATAGTTGCTAGGGAAAAATAAATCAAAGGTTAAAATCAAATTCTCACTAATAAACATTGCAATATTATTATTTGAATCAATAGTTTTTTTTTTATAATTAAAAATTAAATTTATTATGAATATATTTAAAAATCAAAATAATTGTCTTTCATCACAAAATTAATTTAATATATTATAGATTAATTTCATATAATATATATTAAAAATAATATAATTAAAATATATTCAATGATTAAAAAAATATATATTAGATTATTAAAAAATTAAAATATAATATTATAAAATTATTATCTAATATATTAAATTATGTATTAAATTTTATATATGTTACACATTATAGTATATATATTATCATATAATGGTAAAGTTAATATATTACATGATAATTTAATATATTAATATAATATTTCAAAAATAAATTCATAATATAATATACTAAAAATCTATTAAATTATGTTATATATTATATAGTTTATATATTTTAATTTGTAATAAGTAAATAAATTTTTAGAATGAAGAATATCTCTGTTTCACTTGAGTAAAAGAAAATAGAATAAAAGGCAATTAATTTAAAGTTCAGTCAAATAAATTTTGAATAGGTAGAAAAAATTAAAATTGTTAAAATATTTTTGATAAGTTCATACTCTTGGGATTCATTTTGGCACTCTTCATGGATTTTTATGCTCCACTTAATAAACTATTCCATGAATTCACTCTCTTCTAAGGTGAAAATTGAAACAAATATATTCATTAAGGCATAATGTATCCCTGTTTAGTATCCTTGGTTGTGAGAAAGAAAATTGTTGAACTGAACCTTGCATGACATATAATCATGATGAACAAATAACACTATAGCAAAAGAACGTGGACCATGCAACAATGTTTGATATAAATGTACTCAGTTGAATTAATTGAGCGAGTTAAACTCACTGTTCACCTGTAGCCTTCAGAAAGCATCTACCTGATTGCTATGAATGCACAGTTGGTTTAATAGTTTGATAGATAACTATGCTTTACCCTTTCATCTATATATCACTTATTTTCTTGATGAATATGATGATGTAATCTCTTATTAGACCACTTATAATGAATAAGGACAGTATGCCAAGCTCTACCCTTGTGGGAGCCCATTTTTCTCCACATGCTTGGTCTCGAATAATAATCAGCTTCATGGCTTTCCATATGCCTACAAAAGGAAACAAACAATATTAGTCATAAAAACAAGATATGATGATCATGTTGATGTTTCTCCTTCAGCTCATGCTTCTGTACTTTTCTTGATTGTTTCAATGTATGATTGATAGTAGGCTGCACTATTGTTGGTGATTCATATAGGTATCTTCATAATCAAAGCCTCTGACATCCCTCTTTTCCTTCCTTCAGGTCAATGGAGCTCAAGAGACAAAGGTGCACCATTTCAGCATCGACCATCAGCGAATCAAGCAATGATGATTATGTTGTTACTTATGTGATTTCTTCTTTTACATCTTTCATAGTGTAGTTTACTATTAATGATGCACTGTAACAATCCCATCCATGGCTTGTGTGGATATTTTATTTCATCTTATGTTTTTCATTTCGAAAAGAAAACGCATTTTAATGCAATGTTGTATTATCATTTGGATTCTTGCAATCAAATGAAGCTATGTAAATATGAATCACTTTCATGAAATAAATGAAAGCATTTGAAATGCTTTGTTGCTTATATGCTCAATTCTGTACTTTATTTAATTCTGGAACATTTGAATAGCACTTTTGAAATTATGATTCTTAAAGCATCATTGTCCCTTAAAGAATAATGAAGAAAGTGCAAGCAACACTTAAGCATAATGAAGAAATAACTGAAATTTCACCTTAAGATATAACCATGTTTAATCCAGCTCCAACAATTGAGTTGTTGTAAAAAATTGGTAACAAGTACATGAGGGGGGGACGTTGAGTAATAAACTATTTCATCACATTTACATAAAAAAAAATCTCTTGTAGAGACGAGACTTCTCCCATGAGGTTTTTTGCTTTTCTTTTCTTATGAGGATTTTATTTGTTTCAATATAGATATCTCATCAACCATTTTAGGAAGGAGTCATGCATGCATCCATACATGCACTCATTATTAGTGTTCTAGCTTCTCCCTAGGTTTTAATTGAGTAGGGTTGTTAGATTAAAATAAGAAAAGTACCTAAAAAATTAAAACATTAATTAGGTCTCCCTTTTTAATCTATTATACTTAAGTTAAATTTCATAGAATAGAATGAAGAGTCATGTCATGATATAATTTGGTCTTGAGCTAGCCTTTCATCTAGGTTTTTTTTGTTTGTTTGTTTTAAAAGGATTCATTATTGTACATTCTAAATATTTAGATGCTTTATTGAATCAACACATTTCTCAATGTTCAATAAAAGTTATTTTTTATCTATTTTTCATAGTTATTCTCATTGTAGGTGACTTTTAAGATTTTTGGGGTTAAATAATCAACTCTAGTTGATTCCTCTTCCCTCTTTTTATTGGATGGTGCACTAATAATCAAATGGAGGCATGTGGTATTCTTGTATAATTGACTCATACTTACCAAGGGGATGAAAGAAATTTATTTGTGAGATAGACTCCATGATCTTGATGTCTCTTATAATTAAAAGGAATTTAATGATTTTTCATGGAATATGAGTTCTCTAGTTGAATATATTTTGTGTCATGTACCTAATTTTGATTATTTTTTAATTTTTCCATATTCCAAGTGAATGCAATATGTTGGTTGATTGGATGACAAAATGAGGCTTCTCATAATACAAAATGAGGCTTCTCATAATAATGGTAACTAGAATTGTATCAATTGGGGTTCTTTACCCTTGACTAAATATTAGGATTTCTCCAAATAATTCATCATGATCATACATAATTACTTATTCTCAATGCTTGTTGTGAATGTGAGTCTTTTTTTCTTTCAAGTATTAGCATGCTCTACGAAGTTGGTGGTATCTTCTCAAACTCCCTTTGATTTCTCTTCTATATTTATTGATAGATATTTCTATTTAGAAAAATCTATGTTGTAAACGAAGGTAGTTTCTCATTCACCAATATAATTTTCACCCTAAAAAAAGGAATACTTTAGACTTGGCAATGATCAATATTGTCTAACCCAGTTTCAAGTATATTGGATTCATTTGAACCAAAATATTTATTCAATATAAATATAAATAATAGTACTTTCAATATTGTACTCATTATTTTGCACATTTCTATGCATTTAACCTTATTTTATAACATTTGTACTTAATTCCTAATACACACATCATTATTAACTCATATTTAGAAACATTCACTCCCTACATTGAGTTATTGATTCTATTGCCTTGGGCCATTTTTGTAATTTTTAGGATTCATACGGTGGGGCACATATTTCATCCAATTTTTTTATTTTTTATTTTTAAACCAAAATTTTAATTTTAGACCCTTGTACTTTTAAATTTATAACAGTTCTATTTACAAGAATGTAAACTCATCCTCTTTAGCAATGAATAATGAGTTGTGAGATCTATGTTAACAGAAATGAGAAATAAAAAATTGAACCCGCAACAAAAATTGACGAGAAATGAGATATTTAAAAATTGCATATAAAAAATGGTTATATATACACATATTTTTTATATTTTAATTACAATTAGAATTTATATTAAAAAATTTTAAATTTTTTTTTTTTTTTTAAACTTAATTTTTTTTTAAAATAATAATATTATTTTTATTTTTATTTTTTATTTATAAAATAATCTATATTATAAATTATTTAATAATATAATATCAAAAATGTCCAATTAATAAACTATAGGAGCAGAGTACAAATTGAGGCTAGGAATAACAAAACTATTATTAGAAAAAACATGCAAACTAGGGAGAAGCAATTAATCATTAAAAACTAATCCTTACTCTTTTACTTCAACTCCATCTTGCATGAAACACTATTTTTAACTCCTGGAAAAGCCTAAAATGATGCAGAAGTGCTTAACTCCTGGAAAAGCTTTAAATGATGTAGATTTTTTTGTTCCTTTATTCTGCTTTTTTCTTTATTTAGCTTCATTTTTTATAGCTTTATTTTATCTAATAATCTTTATATACGATATGATTGTAGCAGAATTTTACACAGTTGAATTATTTTCAGTGTAGTTATAAGTTTTATTGTTCAGCTTGCTCGGTCGTAAGCATCAGAAAAATAATGTCAGAAGGACATGGAAATGAGGGCGATTCTAAAAGAAGAGAAGGAAAAGATCGGGAAGCGATGGACGAAGAGGAACGCCTCATAGAGTGAGAAGAAAGAATGCTATTAAGGAGACTGTGATGCCTCCTCATAGAGCGAGCAGAAAGAATGATATCTAGGAGACTACAAATCTTAGACGAACGCATCCGTAGATTGAAATTTATGCACATCATAGAGGAAAGACAGTTGATAAAACTATCACTTGTTCACATCGACAATGTCCCGCTTTGTGCAATTTGTCTAATTAAATTTGAGGTGGGGGACGATTCCTTCCAAATGTTGTGTCACAATACTCTTATTTTCCACCCTCACTGTCTTCGCCAATAGTTAGAGACGAAGAAAAATTGTCCACTATGTAGGATGCATGTGTCTTTACCAGCACCTTCAATCACGGCTCTGTAGAGTTGCAATTAAAGAGTTTGCTAAATGTACCATGTTATATTTTTTGTACCATTTAAAATGTATCTACGAATGCCTAAATCCACTGCTAAGTTTTTCTTCCTCAATATTCATTCTGATAAGAAAAAAAATTATACATCTAATATCATTTTTGTGTTCAACCTCTATATTTTATTTCTCTTTGTGTTAATATGTTTTCAATTTTAATAGTCATGGTGCCCTTATATGTTTGTCAAATCACTTTTGATTACAGTTTTTTCCTCGAGAAATCCTATTTCTTTTTTGTATTACAACTATCTTTACAGCGTATTATATCGACCACTGTGTTAATTAATGATGCTCCGTCAATTACACTAACGAGGATGTAAACCCTAACACTGTAAAATATTGTCCCCACGATCCTTGACTATTAACATATATATATAGATATATATTTAGTCCCAAGGCTTTCTCAGCGTTCGGGATGCTTTAAAGAAGCAAAGCAGGTCATGGTTCCTCCACCTTATCTATTGTTGTTTCAATGATTTTCTTTATCCATATACAAGTTAATATGATTTAGTATGGGAAAATTATTTTTGAAGTTCTTAACATAGATCTTGTATTTCTGATGTGAAATTGATGATGAGTCTGATTATTTCCATTCTTGTGATGTAAATCGAGGCATTTTTCTAAGAGAATCATTTTTTTTACCATATTTATTTATTTAATTTTTTCTGTTGGATTATGAAAATAGATTGTTTTCATGATGGTCATCATGAATGTCTATGAAGATGAACCATTCATTTTGTTTCTAATTTAGGATTAGGGCTCGAGTTAAGTTTAGGGTTTTTGAACATGGTCTGGTTTGAATTAGGGTTAGGATTTTAGAATTTGATTTTTGGTCTTGACAATGAAAAGCACAATCGGAGGATCATTTTTTTCACGGAGCTCCATTGAAATTACAAAACACCAATTTGTCTGAAAGATGAATTAATTATTTATAGTGTTGTGGGGTTTTTTACGGTACTTGATATTTCAGATCCAAGAAGTCAACATATATCAGGGAAAATAATTAATATCTCTGTAATTGTATTTACTAAGGCATGGGTGACAGTTGAAAATAAATGGGAAATGACATTACATTTGGTGGAAGAAAAGAGGATAGAGAGGGAGTAAATGATGACTGTTGGAGTAGACAGAGAGTAAAGAAAAGGAATAGTTCAAGGGATAAGAAGCAAGGTATGCTCCACAACATTTCAATTAGAGAAGCATTGAGTAGGAGGCAAGGTAAGTTTATCTTTATATTATAAGAGGATTTGAAGATAGGTTAACTGTAAGATTGGATTTTATTTCCACAACGCATCTTTTGTACACTCTCTTCCAACAATCGCTTACTAAATTGTGAAAAATGGGAGTGCATTATCTTTGCCTTTAATATTTTTTACCTTTAATTCTATAATCTAGAAACAATGGATCAGTTTACTATTTTGTTTCTACCTAGTAAGATAAATTTTCTATTTCTGATTACAGTTGCTCATCTGCCAAACTGCTAGTTCAAATTTGGAAGGGTAAAGTGATACAAGGCATTAATCCTTGAAGGTACAGGGAATGGAGTTTGAAATGGTTTTAATTAGACAGTGGATGGGTGAACTCTATTTGAAGTGTGATGACACAAAATTCAATCCCTCTCCTTTTTTATGTATGATTAATATTTGAAAAATCTTTGCTCTATAGTAGTTTACTCTGTCTTCTCTTCCTCATTTGAAGTAAACTACGAGCATTGCCAACTTTGGCAGCTTGAATTTGGGTGGTTCTAATTTTCTCTTGGAAAATCGTTTGAGCATTTGTTTTCTTTATATCCGCATGTTGTAATAATTTAATTTTGATTTTTTCATGAAGTCGAATCCCTGGGCTCTTTAATGTGTATAACATCTGTGTCTTTCAATCGTGATTTGAAAATATTGTCAATTGTGAGGCAAGAACATAAGAAATAGTTACTCATATATCAATGAATATTATTAAAAAAATATTTATAAAAAATTATAATTTGATAATTTGTTAAATTATATTGTATAAATTGTTTTCATTAACATTTAAAACCATATTTTATAATCTATCATAAAAAAATAATAATAAATTCATATTATTTCTTTGATAATATTAAAAAAAATGAAAAACATTAAATAGTATCATTTAACCATCATTAGAAACAATGAAACCTGAAATGGAAATAATATGATTTATTGTTGAGGCTCTTGAAAAAGATTATTTTACTTCGAGTTGAAGTTAATTTAGAGGTTTTTTTTTTCTAGAATGATTTTTCAAATAAAATATTAAGTATTCCTTGCTCTTAGTATATTGACTAGCATTGGAATTGATTCCAAAATGAAGTGGAACTCAATGGTCTTTGAAAGGCCAATAAAAATCCATTTCTATGTATATGAATTAGGTAGTTTGTATGCAATCATGTCTTCATCTTTTCTCATAAGTATCTTGACTTTTGTATGATTGGCAATTAAAGTTTTATGTAGTAGAGGGTCCACTTTTCTTCATTGTTCTTTATGTTGGCAAGTGATCTACATTGATAGCAAGGTACAGTATAGAATAGTGATCATTTATATTATAATATATATATTTGTATATATAAAATAACTTAAGTAAATACAAATTTATAAATAAAATAAAATAGTTTTTTAAGTAAAAATAATAATATGAGATTATATTTTTAGTGTTTTTAAATAGATATATTTAAGATATGCATTCTAATAATTAAAATTTATTTATAAATTCATACATTTTATTGTAAGTATTCATGTTTGATAAATTGTTTCACATCAATTTTTTCATTATATTTGTTGTTGGTCATTTAATTTTTATGTGAATAGGTATTTTACAATACTAATAACAAGTCTCATGTCATGATTGTGTACATAAAATACTTAAGTTAAATTTTATAATCATTTACACATCAAATAATTAATAATACAACTTACAGTTTGTTGATTAGTTTTTTAATCTTATGCTCGAAGCTGGAAAAGAATTTGTTTGTTTGAAATATCTAAAATAGTCATGAACTCCCCCATAGGTGCAAGTTTGAAAACAAGAAAATCAAAAGAGATTCAATTAATATTAAATTTGTAATAATAAATTAACATATGTTAAGGCTATTCAAATAAAAAAACAATGGAACAAAAGAAACAAGAGCTACAATGCAGTGTAGTTCCTGCCAAGTGTTGGTAGAGCAATTTTGAGAAACTGTGGATTGTCACAAAAAATGACCAAAAACGTTTCTTGTCTATACCTAGAAAGTAGTGTCAATTGCAATTGCACATGGTGAGAGCTAGAAATTAGCCCCCTTGAATATGATGTTTGTGATAATGTCAATCTAGTGTTTCTGTTGCTACAACAAGGCAACTTGAAAAGCACATTATCAATGCAAATGTAGGCTTGATAAGCAGACTAGTTTAGACTATCCAAAGCAATCTTAAAAATGAAATAATTAAATGATTAATCTATGAAACATAATAAGCAAACAACTAAAGATTTTGAACTTTTAGAGTCAAACAAAATATCATGTACTGTAATGTTGTTAGTTTGACATGAAGGGTTCCCAGATCAATGCCATCCAATATTGTATCTGAAATTCCATCATCCACCTCAAAATCCAACATTTCAAGCTCTACAAAAAAAATTTCACTTGCCATTAAACACTAAGTTATATAAAATTTTCAAAAGAAATAAAACCCTTGGTAGCCATTCAAGCGAGAAGCATTTAAAAATTATAAGACATTGTAACTTAGGAGTTGTCGGTTTACATATGAACGAAATTATGTATTTCCCTCACTTTAGACTGGTGTAGTATTCACATACAAAGTTATGAATGACATAATTTTTTTAAAGAGAGTTGACTATGTAGTGAAGAAAATAAAAAGCATTACCTAAATCAACCTTCGGTTAGTTGTCCCAGTGTAGAGGCTTCAACTTGGCTTGCAATTTTCCATCATCTTGTTGGGTCACATTAGTTTTTCTGCAGTTTTTACAAGACCTAAATTGCAAATGCAACCAGGGGCAAGTATGTTTAATTATCTCAATTTAATTGTCGCTTTCAATTATTAACTATCCAACATTATGAGCATTAGTAACTAAAAATGACCATTGCTTGCAAGTTTCAAATTTATAGATGAAACTGATCAAGAAGCACGATCTTAACTACCTTAAAATTTTGGCAAATGAATGAATTCATGTAGACTGCCTAATTTTTTTATTTAAATAAAACATTCAAATCTTTTGTAAGGGTTACAATAGGTATATACTTCAAATTAATGGGATAAAATTTAAGGGTCAATTAAATTGAAGATAATTAGTTTTCACAATGTTTTTAACTAAAAAATTTATATTTTACAATATAATATTATTATAAAAATTGTAAATGTATTTTATCAAACAAAAAATTATAGTTGCTAGGGAAAAATAAATCAAAGGTTAAAATCAATTTCTCACTAATAAACATTGCAATATTATTATTTGAATCACTAGTTTTTTTTTTATAATTAAAAATTAAATTTATTATGAATATATATAAAAATCAAAATAATTGTGTCTTTCATCACAAAATTAATTTAATATATGATAGATTAATTTCATATAATATATATTAAAATAATCTAATTAAAATATATTCAATGATTAAAAAAATATATATTAGTTTGTTAAAAATTAAAAATATAATATTATAAAATTATTATCTAAATATAATATTATAAAATTATTATGTAATATATTAAATAATTTATTAAATTTTATATATGTTACACATTATAGTATATATATTATAATATAATGCTAAAGTTAATATATTACATGATAATTTAATATATTAATATAATATTTCAAAAATAAATTCATAATATAATATACTAAAAATTTATTGAATGTTATATATTATATAGTTTATATATTTTAATTTGTAATAAGTAAATAAATTTTTTGAATGAAGAATATCTCTGTTTCACTTGAGTAAAAGAAAATAGAATAAAAGGTAATTAATTTAAAGTTCAAGAAAATAAATTTTGAATAGGTAGAAAAAATTAAAATTGTTAAAATATTTTTGATAAGTTCATACTCTTGGGCTTCAACTTGGCACTTTTCATGCATTTTTCTGCTCCACTTAATAAACTGTTCTGTGAATTTACTCTCTTCTAAGATGAAAATTGAAACAAATCTCTTCATTCAGGCATAATGTATGCCTATTTAATATCCTTTGTTGTGAGAAAGAACACTGTTGAACTAAACCTTGCATGACATATAATCATGATGATCAAATAACACTATAGCAAAAGAACGTAAACCATACAACAATGTTTGATATAAATGTACTCAGTTGAATTAATTGAGCGGTTTAAACTCACTATTCACCTGTAGCCTTCAGAAAGCATCTACCTGATTGCTATGAATGCACAGTTGGTTTAATAGCTTGATAGATAACTATCCTTTACCCTTTCATCTGTATATCACTTATTTTCTTGATGAATATGATGATGTAATCTCTTATTAGACTACTTGTAATGAATAAGGGCAACATGTCGAGGTCTACCCTTGTGGGAGCCCATTTTTCTCCACATGCTTGGTCTTCGAATAATAATCAGCTTTGTGACTTTCCCTATACCTATACAAGGAAACAAACAATATTAGTCTTAAAAATGAGATATGATGATCATGTTGATGTTTCTCCTTCAGCTCATGCTTCTGTACTTTTCTTGATTGTTTCAGTGTATGATTGATAGCAGGTTGTACTATTATTGGTGATTCATATAGGTATCTTCATAATCAAAGCCTCTGACATCCCTCTTTTCCTTCATGTAGGTCAACGGAGCTCGAGAGACAAAGGTGCACCATTTCAGCATCAACCATCAGCCAATCAGGCAATGATGATTATGTTGTTACTTATGTGATTTCTTCATTTACATATTCCATAGTGTAGTGTGCTATTAATGATGCACTATAATAGTCCCATCCACGACTTGTGTGGATATTTTATTTCATCTTATGTTTTTCGTTTCAAAAAGAAAATGCATTTTAATGCAATGTTGTATTATCATTTGGATTCTTGCAATCAAATGAAGCTATGTAAATATGAATCACTTTCATAAAATAAATGAAAGCATTTGAAATGCTTTGTTGCTTATATGCTCAATTCTATACTTTATTTAATTCTAGAACATTTGAATAGCACTTTTGAAGTTATGATTCTTAAAGCATCACTGCCCCTTAAAGAATAATGAAGAAAGTGCAAGCAACACTTAAGCATAATGAAGAAATAACTGAAATTTCACCTTAAGATAAAGCCATGTTTAATCCAGCTCCACCAATTGAGTTGTTGTAAAAAATTGGTAACAAGTACATGAGGGGGGGATGTTGAGTAATAAACTATTTCATCACATTTACATAAAAAAAAATCTCTTGTAGAGACGCGACTTCTCTCATGAGGTTTTTTGCTTTTATTTTCTTATGAGGATTTTATTTGTTTCAATATAGATATCTCATCAACCATTTTAGGAAGGAGACATGCATGCATCCATACATGCACTCATTATTAGTGTTCTAGCTTCTCCCTAGGTTTTAATTGAGTAGGGTTGTTAGAGTAAAATAAGAAAAGTACCTAAAAAATTAAAACATTAATTAGGTCTCCCTTTTTAATCTATTATACTTAAGTTAAATTTCATAGAATAGAATGAAGAGTCATGTCATGATATAATTTGGTCTTGAGCTAGCCTTTCATCTAGGTTTTTTTTGTTTGTTTGTTTTAAAAGGATTCATTATTGTACATTCTAAATATTTAGATGCTTCATTGAATCAATACATTTCTCAATGTTCAAAAGAAGTTATTTTTTATCTATTTGTCATAGTTATTCTCATTGTAGGTGACTTTTAAGATTTTTGGGGTTAAATAATCAACTCTAGTTGATTCCTCTTCCCTCTTTTTATTGGATGGTGGACTAATAATAAAATGGAGGCATGTGGTATTCTTGTATAATTGACTCGTACTTACAAATGGGATGAAAGAAATTTATTTGTGAGATGGACTCCATGATCTTGATTTCTCTTATAAATAAAAGGAATTTAATGATTTTTCATGGAATATGAGTTCTCTAGTTGAATATATTTTGTGTCATGTACCTAATTTTGATTATTTTTAATTTTTCCATATTCCAAGTGAATGCAATATGCTGGTTGATTGGATGACAAAATGAGGCTTCTCATAATAATGGTAACTAGAATTGTATCGACTGGGGTTCTTTACCCTTGACTAAATATTAGGATTTCTCCAAATAATTCATCATGATCATACATAATTACTTATTCTCAATGCTTGTTGTGAATGCGAGTCTTTTTTTCTTTCAAGTATTATCATGCTCTACGAAGTTGGTGGTATCTTGTCAAACTCCTTTTGCTTTTTCTTCTATATTTATTGATAGATGTTTCTATTTAGAAAAAATTATGTTGTAAATGAAGGTAGTTTCTCATTCACCAATATAATTTTCACCCTAAAATAAAGAATACTTTGGACTTGGCAATGATCAATATTGTCTACCAAAGTTTCAAATTTATTGGACTGATTTGAATCAAAATATTTATTCAATATAAATATAAATATAAATAATAGTACTTTCAATATTGTACTCATTCTTTTGCACATTTCTATGCATTTAACCTTATTTTTATAACATTTGTACTTAATTCCTAATACACACATCATTATTAACTCATATTTAGAAATATTAATTCCCTACATTGATTTATTGATTCTATTGCCTTGGGCCATTTTTGTAATTTTTAGGATTCATACGGTGGGGCACATGTTTCATCCAATTTTTTTATTTTTTATTTTTAAACCAAATTTATAATTTTAGACCCTTTTACTTTTAAATTTATAACAGTGCTATTTACAAGAATGTAAACTCATCCTCTTTAGCAATGAATAATGAGTTGTGAGATCTATGTTAACAGAAATGAGAAATAAAAACTTGAACCTGCAACAAAAATTGAGGAGAAAAGAGATATTTAAAAATTGCGTATAAAAAATGGATATATATATACACATAATTTTATATTTTAATTACAATTAGAATTTATATTAAAAATTAAAAAAAATAAAATTGAAAAGTTATTAAAAACTTAAAATATTTATAAAATAATAATAATAATAATAATAATATTTTTATTTTTATTTTTTATTTATAAAATAATCTATATTATAAATTATTTACTAATATAATATCGAAAAATGTCCAATTAATAAACTGTAGGAGCAGAGTGCAAATTGAGGCTAGGAATAATAAAACTATTATTAAAAAAATCATGCAAACCAGGGAGAAGCAATTAATCATTACAAACTATTCCTTACTCTTTTACTTCAACTCCATCTTACATAAAACACCATTTTTAACTCCTGGAAAAGCCTAAAATGATGCAAAATTGCTTAACTCCTAAAAAAGCTTAAAATGATGTAGATTTTTTTGTTGCTTTATTATGCCTTTTTCTTTATTTAGGTTCATTTTTATAGCTTTATTTTCTCAAACTCTTTATATAAGAGATGATTGTAGCAGAATTTTACACTGTTGAATTCTTTTTAGTATAGTTATAAGTTTTATTGTTTAGCTTGCTCAGTCATAAACATCAGAAAAATAATGTCAGAAGGACATGGAAATGAGGGCGATTCTGAAAGAAGAGGAGGAAAAGATCGAGAAGCGATGGACAAAGAGGAACGCCTCATAGAGCGAGAAGAAAGAATGCTATTAAAGAGATTGCAACGTCTACTCATAGAGCGAGCAGAAAGAATGATATCTAGGAGACTACAAATCTTAGATGAATGCATCCGTAGATTGAAATTTTTGCACATCATAGAGGAAAGATAGTTGATAAAACTATCACTTGTTCACATCGACAATGTCCCGCTCTGTGCGATTTGTCTGATTAAATTTGAGGTGGGGGAAGATGCCTGCCAAATGTTGTGTCGCAATACTCATATTTTCCACCCTCACCGTCTTCGCCAATGGTTAGAGACGAAGAAAAATTGTCCACTATGTAGGATGCATGTGTCTTTACCAGCACCTTCAATTAGGGCTCTATTGATTTGCAATTAAAGAGTCTGCTAAATGTACCATGTTATATTTGTTGTACCATTTAAAATATATCTACAAATGCCTAAATCCACTACTAAGTTTTTCTTCCTCAATATTCATTCTGATAAGAAAAAAAATTGTACATCTAATATCATTTATGTGTTCAACCTCTATATTTTATTTCTCTGTGTTAATATTTTTTCCATTTTAATAGTCATGGTTCCCTTCAATGTTTCCCAAATCAGTTTTGATTATAGTTTTTTCCCCAAGAAATCCTATTGCTTTATTTTATTACAACTATCTTTTTCATTAACGGAGACGGCATATTATATCGATCACTGTGTTAATTAATGATCCTTCATCAATTACACTAATGAGGATGTAAATCCTAACACTATAAAATATTGTCCCCTCGATCCTTGACTATTAACATATGTATATAGATATATATTTAGGCCCAAGGCTTTCTCAACATTCAGGATGCTTTAAAGAAGCAAAGCAGGTCATGGTTCCTCCACCTTATTTGTTGTTGTTTCGACGATTTTCTTTATCCATATATACAAGTTAATATGATTTAGTGTGGGAAAAGTATTTTTGAAGTTGTTAAGGTAGATCTTGTATTTCTTATGTGAAATTGATGACGAGTCTAATTATTTCCATTCTCGTGATGTAAATCAAGGCGTTTGTTTTTTTTTTTTTTTACCATATTTATTTATTTAATTTTTTCTGTCGAGTGATGAAAATAGATTATTTTCACGACAATCATCATGTCTATGACTAGCGCTTGCACCCAGCGAGGTGCAGTGGTTACACCCATAGTAGGATATACTCTTGCAATATATTGAAGGGCAGGGGGGAAAAAAATGCAAGAAAGTGTAAATTGCTTTTCCTAAGACTAACTATAAAATTAAGTATTTTAACAGTCCATAATTGGATTTTAACCATAAAGTATTTCAATACTCTTTTAAGTATAGTAATAAACTCCAAAAAGCAGACACCCAACTTAATAACCCCATAGATCTTTCCCACACCAGTTCACATTTCAAAGAATTAAATTGTAGATAAATTGTAATGATGATTTAAAATTAAAGCAACTCATCAGCCAACAATAAGGTTGTAAATAACTCTTTTAAAATTAAAGCAAATGACCTGTCAAACCATAAGTTTTGAAAAACTCAAGTGGTCAAGTAATTATTTGTAGTAGTTGAAACACTCCAAGATGGAGTCATGTAACATTGTCATTGTTTAATACCGTTTTGCATTAGAGGCAAAATTTCTCAAAAAAATATATCATTTAGCAATGGCACATATATATCTTGAGTTAATTAACCTTTGCATATAGGTTCCAGCTTCAAGGCTATATCATTTTCAGTAAGAACATATTATACCGCATTCATTACAGTAAAATTAAAGACAAAAATCTAAATCAAAATAGCAGAATGAAAACCAGATACAACAAAAGTCCTTAATTACTTATTCAGATATCACCACATTGATGCATAAATGAAAGTTAACTTAGTCTGGAAGGGCTATAATTTTAGGCATTCTTAACCATCTTGCATATTTTAGTAAACACTCTCTCGATATTCTTCGACAAAAAGGTTGTTTTAGGATATCCAGCTTCGTAAGTTGTCGGTGCTAGATAGGTCGTGGATCTGTAAATACTTGGAAGAGACTTCTCAGGGGTCCTATGCAAACACTATAGTAAATTCTGACTGCAAATAACAAACCCTAACCCATACCTCACAAAATCACAACATAGCAAATGGAAGACCTTCAACAAAGTGATCAAGAGCTTCCTCAAGCCTGAAAATTAGATCTGGATTTTCTCCCCCTGCTATAAAGTTTTCACATGCAGGAGTGTCAATAGCCATAAGAGACTCATGAAATTCTACCAAAACTCCTCCATATATGCTTCAAATGGAAGCATAAAAAAAAATTCAACATAGTCCTAGTAAGCCACAACTTGGATAAGAAGTATTGAATGGAAACTCTCGGTCATCAAACAAGCAACGAATTAAAGAAGCTCTCCAAAGAGAGTAGGAACATCAAGTCTAAAATCATGGTGAGTTCTTTGGACATGGAAGTGAACATCCCAAAAGGAGAATAACTCCACCTTGGTAGACACATAAATGGTAGAAATCCAGCCAAAAACAGAGGAAATGACATAAATGACACAAAGAAATGACACAGAAGATTAGTCACTTAGCCATCATGACAGTGACAAATTCCTCATAGTTGATTTGGCCATTGCCATCTACATCGGCCTCACGAATCATCTCGTCGACTTCTTCATCGGAGAGCTTTTCCCCTACATTAGTCATCACATGGCGGAACTCGGCAGCAGAGATGAAGTCACTATAATTCTTGTCAAACACATGGAAAGCCTCCTTCACTGCTGGTTGTTGGTGCTGCCAAGGCCAGGTACACGCCACAGAGAGGAAAAGAAAAACCAAGAGGCAACTTATAAATTAATTAAAATATGAAAGAAGAGGAAGGATAGGAATCGATGCAGAGGAAGAAAGAAGTTGCACAGAGGGGTAAGGAGGTATAGAGATGTGAAGATCAGAGATTCAAATAAGAAAAAATTGTAGGTTGAAAGGGGTGCATAGCAGGGGAATTAAGTAGTTGGAAAAATAAATTTTGAAACTTGCAGATTGTATAATGTTTGTTGCAGGCCTGTGAAATGTGAAATTGAATACAAATCATTGAATTACCTCTAAGTTTGTGGTGTCATTTAAAATTGAGTGGAAGTTGAGGTTGTGTGAGCCGCTTATTTTATTGGTCTGATAGGACTCTTGAAATTTGAACTGTATTAACTCTATGTTCTCCAAAGTTGTAGGAGGACTCAGAGCATATTGGATGAACTTATTATAGAGGTCAAAAATTGAAAGCTCAGAGAATATTATTTCACTCAATGGGGCCATAAACTTCCATCTTGGATGGACCTCGACCTCAACAATAAAAGTTTATAATTTACAATGCAGCATTGTAATTGAAACTAACATAATAGAAACAAATTAACAATTAATTCATCCCTAAAAATCTATCCTTTCAAGATGCTAGATAACATTGAACATTCTCATGTGAACTTATTGTGGCAGCATTTTTTATAGTTTACAATGTGGGGTGAAGCATGAATTGCACTTCTATCGCAATGTGTTACCTTAATTTCTATGCCACTGAAAGAATATGGATATGCAAAATGCAATATCACTAAGAACTTGGAAAATATGCCAAACTTATTCCTCATAGGTTTTCATAAAATTGTTTGTGATCTGCCATTTCACCAACGATTTGAATCGTAGAAGAACTCAAAAAATTGTTGCAGATAGATTTTTTGCCTAATGTAGTTAACCTGACTACAATCAGAGTGACTGAAATAAAATTTGAACTTATCCTAATAAGATTTGCTCTATGCGGATCCTAAAAATTGAAAGTGGAGGTTAATCAAACATCACCAATTAATATTGCAATGCCCAATCCCAATCGTATGGTTGAATAGGAAAGGGACATTACTGCTACAACTAAGGAAAGCTGCCAAACTTGGTAAAATTTTGGAATCTGAGGTAAGATAGTGTGCTATTCCAAAGAAGATCATAAAAGTGTACTCTAAATAATTAAATGGGAAGTCATGTCAATATTTGTGCCAACAATTAGATTTTTTGATTGCTCTGCAACGTACAAAATAGGTAAGGATTTGAAAGTTTCGATCAATACCTGGTACATAATAAGCCAGAATGTAAATATCTGACATGATATCTGTACTCAAAGTGGTTTCCATTTTAATACTATTTAAAAAAGTAGTATGGACACATTCCTAAGTTTAGCACATTATAATAGACCATAAAGATAGCAGATTAGAAGTCCTTTTGGAGAAAAATAAAAAAACTGAATAAATATACAGAGAATTCCCTATAGAAATTAAGTCTTTAAATTTGGTAGAAATTGAAAAGCAAGAATTTTTTAAAGTATATCAAACAATTTTCCAACTGTATTGGTTTGCATAATCTGAAATTTCAAAAATAGTAGAAGATTATAAAAATATAGAAATTTAAATTCATGCATATATATAGTTTAAGCTTCAGTGATCCGAGTATTTAGATGTTATAATAGATATTTTAATAACTTAAAATATGAATGCACTATGATTCAATCAAGTACATGAATGTTAAACTTAAGTTTAAGGTCTGATTAGGCAAATTACTCGAGCTGAAGGATTTTGTATAAAAGAATAATTTTTTTGAATGGCTATCAAACACATATAATTATAACTCGAAAGATAATTCTCTCTGTGTATCTTAGAGTAATGATATATATTTTTATTTCTTGTTAAGAAAATGTGAGGTCTGTGGACTAAATTTTCATCACTTATATTTCTGACTCTTTGTATGTTTTAGAGACAAATCCTAAGCCGACATTTGCAAATTCCAGTGATTGAGACTGATGAGCTAATGCCTCTTAGAGATCTCTCACCTTTTGTATATCTTTCAATTTATTTATGTGGATGCACACCATAAGATGTTCACAGAAAATTTTTCTGATTGCATGTAAGATAAACTGACTGAGTAGTCTAAAATCCCAAATTCTTGAAAACTTTGTGTGTGCGTGGCCTGGAATAGTCACCACTCATGCCAAGATATCCACGAAAAAAATCTAACCATCCTGGAAAATCATCTGTTATGCTCTTGGTCATCCACAATATAATCAGAACCTGCTTATCCGGTGACACCACCCACATCAAAATCATGCACACAAGTCTATCCTCCACTACAAAATTTAGAAATTTTAGGAATCAAAATATAACCAAAACACACCGAGAAGAGAGAGAGTACCATCTTTTTTGCAAAACATATTGGCCCTATCAGTCCATTGGCAATGAAACTCATAAATGAAGTGAACAGGAAGAGAAAATTAAGCTTTATTAGGCATTGAAAGAAAGGAAAAGAGAAAATTAACCTTTCCTAGACTTTCGAGCTCCATATTGAGGTGAGACTTGTCGAGGGAAGTAGATAAAGATTTTGCAAAAGTTTTAGAGTAGTACAAGACACAAAGAATCCCCTAGAGGCAGAGGAATAGCACAAAGGACATGGAAAAAGTGAAGAGAAACCAGTCCATAAAAGTAATGGGCTTGGCTGAAGGAAAATAGCATTGCCACATCCCCACAAGAATCAGATTCACACCCATTCCCCTAAGCGTGGACATCCCCCCGATGGCTGCAGCATATGTCACAACCAGCACAACCACCTTGCAGAACATAACCAAGTCCCGATGAACTCTTTCTTCTTCTTGAAGTCAAACTAACCCATCTTCCTCACAGCCCTTATAGTCTTTTCTGGTAATAGGAAATGCAAAAGAAGAAGAAGAACCCTGGGTGCCCATTAGCCAGTCCAACACGCCGATGGCCACAGGAATCATCAAGACCGTCACTACCACATTGTGCATCCACATGCTCACAAAGGTTGTGGCTCTACAGAAGCTGACCAACAAGAGGAGCGGGCTCACCTTCTTCACGAGTGGGCTGGCTGTTGGTGCTGTTGAGGCCAAGTACATCTCTTCCAGGCACCGCTTCGACGCCATCCTCATTAACGCCTAACCCATACCTATGCAGTAATGAGCCACCAACCAAGCATGTAGTAGACTGTACATCGTACGCTGGTTATGGAGGAGATCAAACTCAATAAATGCCCATCATTTTTAGCCCAGGAAAAGAGTCATCCCTCCACCAGCATCAGCATCAGACAACAGATTATTCCAGTGGGATTTCCCACCGAGAATAGCCTATCGGCTAATTAAATTTGGTTTGATTAAATGAAATGGAAGCTTGTGGCACAAATGGCTCTGTTCACAACTACTCATCATTATTATTAGCGTCTACAGATGGCTTATCCAAAGACTGGTCAATTTTATTAAATGCCACAATGTCCAATGGTAAGAATAGTGTACATAACTGTGTCTGCCATGCCTATCGCCGCACGCCTTTCTTGTCCTATAAGAATAGTGTACGTAACTGAAATTGTGTGTTTCCCTGGCTTTAGACTAGTGTAGTATTCACATACAAAGTTATGAAAGACATAATTCTTTTAAAGAGAGTTGACTATGTAGTGAAGAAAATAAAAAGCATTACCTAAATGAACCTTTGGTTAGTTGTCCCAGTGTAGAGGCTTCAACTTGGCTTGCAAATTTCCATCATCTTGTTGGGTCACATTAGTTTTTCTACGGTTTTTACAGGGCCTAAATTGCAAATGCAACCAGGGGCAACTATGTTTAATTAGCTCAATTTAATTGTCTCTTTCAATTATTAACTGTCCAACATTATGAGAATTAGTAAATAAAAATGACCATTGCTTGCAAGTTCCGAATTTATAGATGAAACTAATCAAGAAGTACGATCTTAACTACCTTAAAATTTTGGCAAATGAATGAATTGATGTAGACTACCTAATTTTTTTATTTAAATAAAACATTCAAATCTTTTGTAAGGGTTGCAATATATAGTTCAAATTAATGGGATAAAATTTAAGGGTCAATTAAATTGAAGATAATTATTTTTTACAATGTTTTTAACTAAAAAATTTATATTTTACAATATAATATTATTATAAAAATTGTAATTGTATTTTATCAAACAAAAAATTATAGTTGCTAGGGAAAAATAAATCAAAGGTTAAAATCAATTTCTCACTAATAAACATTGCAATATTATTTGAATCACTAATTTTTTTATATAATTAAAAATTAAATTTATTATGAAAAATATTTAAAAATCAAAATAATTGTGTCTTTCATCACAAAATTAATTTAATATATTATAGATTAATTTCATATAATATATATTAAAAATAATCTAATTAAAATATATTCAATGATTAAAAAAATATATATTAGATTATTAAAAAATTAAAAAATAATATTATAAAATTATTATCTAAATATAATATTATAAAATTATTATCTAATATATTAAATTATGTATTAAATGTTATATATGTTACATATTATAGTATATATATTATAATATAAAGCTAAAGTTAATATATTACATGATAATTTAATATATTAATATAATATTTCAAAAATAAATTCATAATATAATATACTAAAAATATATTAAATGTTATGTATTATATAGTTTATATATTTTAATTTGTAATAAGTAAATAAATTTTTAGAATGAAGAATATCGTTGTTTCACTTGAGTAAAAAAAAATAGAATAAAAGGTAATTAATTTAAAGTTCAGGAAAATAAATTTTGAAAAGGTAGAAAAAATTTAAATTGTTAAAATATTTTTGATAAATTCATTCAAATGCAAATATTAGCTTGATAATGGAGCCTAGAAAATTGCAACTGTGATAATGGACCCTGGAAAATCTTATTGCTCAAAAGTTTTGAGCCAATTATATTTCAGAAAATTAATTTTAGACATTTGTTTTGTTAAATATTTTGCATATTTACTTTAGATTTATTCAAATATTTATTAAATAGAAAATAAATATGAATTTTGATTTGTTTAAATCAAAGTTTTTAATAACTTGTTAAGGAAGATGTGTGCCTATAGTTCCTTTGGGAGGAACTAATAAAAATACAATAATGGATTAAAAATTTAATAGTATAATTAATTTACAAGTCTTAAATGCCTTAATGGATTACCTTAATATAGTATATCCATTACTATTAGAAGATGGTATCCAACATTTAACAATATTGGCTATCCTAATAGTGGACCATACTATAGTATAGTAAATTAGTGGATTAAATATTTAATAGAATTATTGTAAGGTTATTATTTTTATTTATGTTTAAGGTTATTATTGTATATATTTAGTATTTAATAAATTTTAATAACTTTAAATAAATGTTGGATATTTTATATAAATAATAGTTTATATGAGGTTAATTAATAGTTTTTGATAAAGGGTAAAATAGGTTTTACAGGGACCAGAAACCACAGAGTTTACAAAAATAAGGAAAGGACATGAAAGTCCAATAGAAAAACTAGCTGCCAGAAAGGAAAAGGACGGAGCAAACAACAGCCAACCGTAACAAACCGAAAAGGTCAAGCAAAAAAGGCCAACAAAGCAAACAACAAAAAAAATGGCTGCAACTAACCCAGAGTCTTGAGGACAAACTTCGTCTCTGCCTCCAAATTATGCATGTCATGGACACCCTTTCTAAAAATTTGAATCATCTTCGGAGTGGGGGGGGGCTTTCTCTTCAGATTGGCTCTGGTTCTCTTAGATATGCCAACATCCTTTTCTTGGCTTTTATCATTGGTCTCCTCCAGGTCCACCACCAGAGACCCTTGTTGGGCTCTGTCTAACTTCTCGATCATAGCATTAATTATAATGGCATTATGTCTTGCCATTCAGTTGTTTTGCTCTGCGACGATTTTGATGGTGTTCCTAATATTCTCAACCTCTATTTCAATCTTTTTATTATTATCAGCATGGTACCAAGTTTCTTTGTTGAGACCATGATCACCTCGATCGACATCTTTCTTTTCAATCGCAGCAATCTTGGCTCCCAGCTCATCCAATTTTCTTTGAAGGGCCCAATTTTTTATCTTTAACTCATTAATTTCATTAAAAGTCCATTTCAAAAATTTGAAATGGGAATTAGCATTAGTTTTGGCTAAATTCAGAACATCCAAAGTGGGATCCCTTCCAGTGTTTAAACATGTTTTTTTAGGGTTAGGAGTAACAGGGGAACCATCTCTAGCTGATCTTTCCAACAACAGCTCAGCACTTGACTCAGTATTATTGGCACCAGACGCCTCAGATTCAGGGGAATCTTCAGAATAGGAAACAAGATTTTTAGCCCGGGGGTTCTTATCAACAGAACTGGTCTTGAAGGAGGGGTTTCCCAGCTCAAACTCAACACGAGCCTTATCAAAAAAAGGGATAGGGTTTTTTTTGCCAGGAAGGATAGTATGCGGGCTAAGGATAGTTCTGGCCGGACTTGGATTAGGAAAATACTCCAAACAATTGGGCTCAGTGTCGTCTTCCTCAAAATCAGGAAGGCTTTCCAGATTAGCAGGGACAGGAAATTTTTGATAATACTCAACTATCAACCTAATTAGCCCAGTATGCAGGATAGGGAATCTTCTAGGGTTTTTTTTTTATCATCCAAGCTTTTCCTAAGAGAACAAAAAAGATAATAGGGGAGCGAAACCCTTACCTTGTAGCGGAAGTGATTGAGTAGAGCAAAGTGATAGCCATAGACCTTGGTGAAGTGCCCGTCCACTGTAATGTACTCCATGATGACCTGTAGGACCTTTCTCCAAAGGGCTTTTATGGTGTCAGCTTCAAAGTAGCTATTAGTAGTTTTCAAAAGATTCAACCTTTCTTTTTCTTTTTTAGGAAATATGATAATGACATCATAAAAAAAAAACCCTATCCCTGAAGAACTTCTTTCCATCAATAGAAAAGCCTGTCACTTCAGCAATCAAATTTTCATTGAGCTCCACATTCCTACCAAATAGGGTAAGGTTTCCATTATTCCAGTTTTTCTCAAAAAGGTTTGTAGCCACCTGATTGGAGCCATGGAGTTTCTCCAGGAAAGGAAGTAACCCGCCGCTTTTAACTTTATTCCAAACCTTAACATTTTTGGTGTGCATCTCATAGCTATTTGGCTCGAATCTTTTCCTTTCTCCACCCATCTTGGCCAACATAGTGGGGCAGACACAGACGAAATCTTTACTAAAACTAGCCCCGCCAAATCTGAGAACCCACAAAGTGTGCAACATTTCCTTGCAGACTAAGCCTCCAAGCTCAGTCCCATACAATCTAATGATTGTGATGTGAAAGATCCAACCTGTCTTCATTAAAGGGATGACACGCCTCTTGTCCATGTGATTTATCATAATTCAATAAAGCGAAGACATTAGAACTTAGATCCCTAACATTAAGCCAGGTGCGCGAATCATTACTCCTGACTCCTTCATTAGCAAAAAAATATGCAACAACATTAGCTTCTCTATAAGCATGTGATATTTTAACTTTATCAAACTTAGCCAAGGTCAAGATGGCGTCATCGATCCAAGATTTTATTTTCCATGAGGGGGGAGACTTACCACGGAGGCAGTCAATTATATTTTTAGAGTCACCTTCCTACCAAAGATTCTTAAAGTTAAGACTTTAGGCTAAATTTATAATGTGATAAGCGCTAGCAGCCTTCGCCAAATGATTGGTTTGGAAGCTGAGAGGAGAGGTCGTCGCTCCAAGGAAATTGCCAAAGGAATCCCTTGTGACTCCACCACAACCCACCGCCCCAGGATTACCTTTAGCTGCACCATCAAAGTTGGCTTTGACCCATCCATTAGGTGGAAAAGACCAGCGAACACCCTCTCTATCCTTTTTAGCTTTCTTAGGAGCACAGGGAAAATCAAGGCTAATATTCTAGTCCTTAGCAACTATAAGGTCATAAGACGAATGCACTGCTTTCTTAGAAAAGAAAACCTTTTGTGAAAAAACATTAACATTTTCCTTTAAGAATCTGACAATTTTATCAAAGACTATATCCACAGAAGCTTTTTTATCTCTGTAAATTCTATTGTTGCATTCTTTCCAAAGACCCCAAGCCACATGATGGAAAGAGAAATCCCATAAGAGCCTGAGTAAATATTTTTAGTTGGGGCTTTCCATTGAAGGAAGAAGTCTTCAATGGATGAAGGAAAAACCCAAGAAAGATGCCACAAACTGATAAATTTTTCCCAAATAGCAGTAGTAAATGAGCAATGAAGGAACAAATGACACACAGATTCGACCTCCATCTTACAAAGAAAATATCTGTTAGGTATTTGAAATTCACGTTTGCTAAGGTTGTCAATCATGAGCACCTTGTTTTGGAGAAGGATCCTAAAAAAATGTTGATTTTAGGGATCAAATGTTTGAACCAAGCCTTCAACCAGAATGAAGGAGATTCCTGAGAAGAAGTAATCCTGGCAGAAGCAGACGAAACAGAATAATTGTCTGAGGGTTCATCAAACTAGACAAGACGATCGTCCAACTGGTCAGAACAAAGTCTAATAGCCTACAAAGAAGACTGAATAGGAGCAAGAGTCTGACTGACAAGACATAGATCCACCCATTTACCATTCACTCTATAGTCTTTCACATAAATACCATAACGGGCCATGCAATTCTCAGCCCATTCATTAAAGGAATTGATTTTTAAAAGGGGCTCCTTAAAAAGCCATCTATCCTCCCAAAATCGAGTATGGTTTATGTTTCTCACTTGCCATCTAGTTCCTGAGTCCACAATATTTTTACCATTG
This sequence comes from Sequoia sempervirens, assembly GCA_007258455.2. NCBI lineage: Eukaryota > Viridiplantae > Streptophyta > Pinopsida > Cupressales > Cupressaceae > Sequoia > Sequoia sempervirens. The sequence continues at coordinate 451,338,987 of VDFB02105785.1, forward strand.
ATTAGATTATTCCAGCAAGTAGAACCTCTAGGAAGAAGGTGGGAATCTTTCAGGATAATAAAGGAACGGTTATTTTCTAAATATTTTCTAGCCATGATATCTGTCCATTCCCCTGAAGATAAGAAAATTCTCCAAATTTATTTTGCGAGAAGGATTTTGTTAACCATTCTAATTCTTTTAAGACCTAATCCTCCGGCTTTTTTTGGTCTACAAACCAGATTCCAACCAATTAAAGGAAGTCTTTTTTTTTCTTCAACACCCAACCATAGAAATATTTTTTGAATCTTTTATATGGCATCAACAAATTTAGCAGGAATCTTGAAAAGACTCAAGGCATAGATCGACAGATTCTAGAGTGAGGCTTTGAGGAGTTGAAGTTTTCCCTCTTGAATTAACAGAGCTCCTTTCCATCCAGCAAGCTTCTTGCTGAATCTCTCAACCAACAAAATCCAAAAAGAATCAAGAGGTTTAAGGCTTAAGGGTAAACCAAGATAGGTGCCAGGTAAGGAGTCCACCCTGCAGCCAAGTATTCTGGCAATTTTAGTCTCTTTGTGAGCCGGCGTGTTGAAGAAGAACAAATAACTTTTTTGATTGTTGATCAACTGTCCTGAAGCTCTCCCATACTTATCAAGCAACTGTTTTAAATTTTTTCCTTTAGAGACCAAAGCTTTACCCATAAGCATAGTATCATCAATGAATTGTCGATGAGAACAAACCATGTTACCAAAGGAAGGTTTGAGACCAAAAAAAGATCTACAGTCAACCAACTTTTTCAGATTTTTGCCAAGAATTTCAGCCATAATAGTGAATAGAATAGGAGAGATAGGATCACCCTGTCTTAGACCTTTGGAACTTTGGAAAAAGGAGGTAGGGGATCCATTAACCATAACCGATATGGAAGCAGTAAACACAAGTTGTTCCACCATTTGAAGAACCCTGTTACAAAATCCAAAATCCTTTAAAATTTTGAATAAGAAAATCCAGTACACTCTGTCATAGGCTTTTTAAATATCAAGCTTAAGTAAAAAGCCTTCAGTCTTCAATTCCACTAAGGAATGAATATTCTCATGCACCGTTACAATAGATTCTAGGATTTGTCTACCAGGGACAAAGCCATTTTGTTGAGGAGAAATCAAAGATGGCAAAAAGGTTAAAAATCTTGAGGTTAAAACCTTAGAAATGATTTTATATATAGAATTACAAATATTTATGGGTCTGAAAGCCTCAAAATTATTAGCTTCAGGTTTCTTGGGGATAAGGACCAAAAAGTGGTGTTTAATTCTTTTAGGAGACATATGGATCCAAAAAATTCTTTAACAACATTCACCACATCATCTCCAACTATCTCCCAAAGCCACTGAAAGAAAAATAAAGGGAAACCATCCAGACCCGGAGGTTTACTTCCATCAAAGGAGAAAACAACCCGCTTAACTTCCTAATTGGTGGGGGTAGCAGATAGAAGAGAGTTATTTCCCTAGTTGATAATTCTCGGTATAGCTTCAACTAACTGATCCTGATCAATTTGGTTAATTTCATCAATCGCCGAAAGAAGATGTTTGAAGAAAGAGCAAGCATGCTTTCTAATATCCTCCCCCTCCTCATACCTGATGCCATTCACTTCAATTTGAGATATTTTGTTGATAGCTCTATGTTTTGAAGCCGATAGATGAAAGTATTTGGTATTTTTGTCACCTGCAGATAACCATAGAGCTCTAGATCTTTGCCTCCATAACTCCTCCTCCTTATTGATTATATCATGCATCTTAGTGAGGATCTCATTCTCTTTTTCCTTAGTATCATTCAAATATCCCTCCTTCTGGATTTTGTATTGAATATCACCCAATTTCGTCTGGAGGTTAGACTTGATCCTAAAGATGTTCCCAAAGGACTCCTTTTTCCTTTTTTTCAGATTACATTTCACTTCCCTTAGTTTTTTAGCTATTATAAACATAGCAGTACTAGGAATACTTATATTCCACCATTCCCTGATATCCTCTTTAAGAGCAGGATGGGAGATCCACATTTTTTCAAATCTAAAAGGGATGTTTTTCTTCTTTTTTATAGGATCCGCAATAAAATTGATAGGGAAATGATCAAAACCAATCCTTGAGAGAGTTTTAAGAGAGCAATAATAATCAAAAAACCAATTATTGGAAATTAAAGACCTATCTAATCTGACCTGTATGAGATCCATCCCCTTTCTACAATTAGACCAGGTAAAGGAAGCACCACGTAAATCCAGATCTATCAACCCTTGATTGTCAATGAAGTTTTGAAGATCCTCTTTTCTCTCCACATTGATCTGGGATCCTCCAAACTTTTCTCCATTCATTAAGGGTGTATTGAAATCACCCATAATAACCCAAGCCTCAGTGTCAAAAATCCTCTTAAAGGCAGCCAACTCCAACCAAAAGGATTTTCTCATTCCTTTTCCATTAGGGGCATAAATATTCAGTTGAATCCTGTTGAAGTTGTCCCCAATATCTGTGAATCTAGTGATAGTATGATTCGTTCTTTCCAAAATTGGATCTCCTTTGATTAATAGTTAGTTTTGGAATTATTTTTTTTATAAAAAAGTAAGGTAATATTTCAAGGTATTTTAATGATTGTATAAAACCATCTTCTATGTGTCTATAAATGGGTTGAGTTAAGGATTTGATATTGCATTCCTTAATGGTTAAATTTCCAAAGAAGTTTTATAGATTAAAATATTACATATTATTATTTTCTTTACGTATTATTTTAGAGTGCATTTGCATTACTGACTATTGTATAGATTCATAAAAAAAAAAATCATAAATAAATTTAAAATTGGTTATCCTATAGGTGTCATACTATGGTAAATTAATGGATTAAATATTTAATAGAATTATTGTAAGGTTATTATTTTTATTTATGTTTAAGGTTATTATTGTATAGATTTAGTATTTAATAAATTTTAATAATTTTAAATAAATTTTGGATATTTTATATAAAGAATAGTTTATATGGGTTAATTAATAGTTAGTTTTGGAATTATGTTTTTGATAAAAAGTAAGGTAATGTTTCAAGGTATTTTAATGATTGTATAAAACCATCTTCTATGTGTCTATAAAAGAGTTGAGTAAAATATTTGATATTGCAATTCATCAATGGTTAAATTTCCAAAGAATTTTTATAGATTAAAATGTTACATATTGTTATTTACTTTATGTATTATTTTAGAGTGTATTTGCACACATATATATATTTTTAAAAGCTCTATAAATAAATTTACTTTTTTTAATTTCAATTTGAAATAAATATTTTAATTAAATTTATATCTAACTAGTCAATGTATTAGGATCCAACATTAAAAATATGATAATGGATTAAAACCTTAATAGCATAATTAATTTACAAGACTTAAATACTTTAATGATTACCTTATAACATATCCATTATTATTACATAGAAGATGATATTCACATTTAACAATATTGGTTATACTAATTGTGTCATATTATAGTAAATTAATGGATTAAATATTTAATAGAATTATTGTTAGTTTATTATTTTTATTTATTCTTAAGGTTATTATTGTATAGATTTAGTATTTGATAGGTTTTAAAATAACCTATTAAATACTAAATCTATACAATAATAACCTTAAAAATAAATAAAGAAAATAACAATATATAATATTTTAATCTATAAAAATTCTTTGAAAATTTATCCACTGAGGAAGAATGCAATATCAAATCTTTTACTCAACCCTTTAATATAAATTTAATCCATGGTTCAATGTAAACTTTTATTACAAATATTATACTATTAAGGTTTTAATCCATTATTATACTCAAAAAGTATTTAATTATAATTAGAAAATTAAAGATGTTATTGGAGTTTTAATAAAGTTGAGGAAATAAATTGATAAAAAGAAAGCATTTAATTATCATTAAAAAATTAAAGATGTTATTGGAGTTTTAATAAAGTTCAGGAAATAAATTGATTAAAAAAAATTCTAAGGAAAAAAAGTAAACTCTATTTTGATATAATATTGAAGGATGAGTATAGAAGAATAAATAAATATTTAAAGATATTTTATATAAATAACAGTTTATATAAATCACAATAATAATCATTGATATTGACATGGTGTGATGGTTTAAAAGTGGCATTGTTGTTCTTGCCACCAAGGGTCCAACCCTGTCGGGTTGGTATTGTTGAGTGGTTGTATTCCAGTTCATAGCTCCGGTTTAAAAGCGTTTACCCCTTGAATAAAGAAAAAAATCAATTATTTTTATTTAATTAACCGTCATCCTTAATATTAAAAATAAATTTATTGTAAAAGTTAAAACTTTTTATAAATTACGCTATGTATGTAATTATGAAGGCAGCAGGGTGCTGCTAATAATGATTGGGCCTTGCAGATCGCGGACAATACTGTCAGATGATGTGATGCGATACTGTAGGACAAACAAATGTAACTCCAACGGTGACGGTGAAAGAAAACGGAAAACGGGAAAGGAAAAAAAATATTGACCGGTCAGAGCTTAGTGTGACACTTATGCCCACCCGTAGATCAGCTTGTAAAGGAGCATTTTCTTGCACGCAATGGGGATTGGTGGAAGCTAACAGCAGTGTCATTGCTCATAATCATAATCAAAGTAGATGCTGATGGCAGGGAGAAGGCTATAGAAGCTTATCAGCAGGCATGGGACTTGATGAGCTTCGTTGAAAGTTCCAATACAGAACAGCCAGACAGTATTGATGTCACCCAAATTTTCGACATTGAAGCGCACCAGGTGAGTATGGCTGCCGATATGAAATTTAAAAAAATACTGAAGAACTTACATGATATCTTGAGGGATTCTTCACACAAAACCACAATCGATGAGGCTAGGAAAGCCATCGAGGAAGAGTTTCAAGCAGCTAAGGAGCAGCTCAAACATCAGAAGCTCGGGATCGGTGAACGTGCAGCAATTCGTCAGGACGTGGAAAAAGCAGGTGTGCATAGTTGTCACGGGCCACAGGATTCAGAGGATTGGAATAAAATTGTAGCAAGTTACAGCATGTATAGAGTTTGCGAAAAACTCAACAGCCGCCGTCATAGCAATATCAAGGAATTGGTGGATGATTTACATATCAGCTTGGGTGATGTAATTGCTGACTGCCTGGAACAATTACCTAAGATGCTCGTAAGGAGCTTTGGAGAATGGGTCATAGATTTGAAGGACGACAACATGTGGGAGGCATTCCACATAGCAGGTAAGTGCAAGCAAGTCGTGCAGGACTGTGAATTGAAGCCCAACTGGAAGGCTCCAGAGTGAAAATGTCCTTTGCTGTGCTATAACTGCGTTGGGACCTACGCAGGTAAGATCATCTTTGTCGTATTTATGTTCAAGGATGTGGCTTTTATACCTAACCTGTTATCCCTTAATCACGTCAAACCTTATTGTCTATGCTCTATAAAATTTAGTGGTACTTCTAGTATATCGCATGTATGTAACGTTCAGAGGTGTCATTCAGATTTATAATGCCATTCTCCTATGTAAAAATATTTTATAAAATATATCGTGGTATATATTTATCTGTAGGCTGTTATCTCTTATGGGGAGAAAATTGGTCATCTATGCTCAGCATTATGTACCCCAGCAACCCTTACGCAACAAATTTAAGCCATTTGTGGTATATATTGTATTTGTTGTTATGGTCAAACAAAAGAGCTCAAGCTTATGTTTAATATGAAACGCCTCGGTCATATATAATCTGTTTCTTATAGCGTTGTCTGCAGGGGATGAGCTATACAACAAGAGTAGGATTAAAAAGGAAAAGATTAAAAAAAACGAGTTAAAGTAGGCAGAGAGGTTGACTCATTAAACTCATAATATATTAAGTTTTCAATATGACTATATTTGCTATATAATTATTAAAAATAAATGTTCTTTTCTAAATAATTTAGAGTATATTAGTTAATAAATAAATTGTTTTTGAATTTTAGATAAATTATATTATAGAAATGTGTTCATAAATAATTATTCATAATGAAGAAATCGATATTCATTGATTGTGATATAAGACTTGTTAGAATTTATTATTAATCTTGAGTCACCTGATAGAATTAATTACAAAATCCCAGTAAAAACCTTTTTGGAATCTTAATCCCTTCTTTTCCGCTAACATTTGCAACTACTGTTATTTGGTTGGCTGGAAATAAAATGGAGCTAGGTAAGTTTGAAAGTGAGCCAGAGCTTTTGTGTGAAAAATACAACAAAAAAAAATGTGTAGCAAAAAAAGTAACTGCAGAGAAGGGGATGTTGCAGCAGCAACAAAGTTTGTGAAGAAGACATAACATAGATAAAATAGCATAGAGTCCAATGTAATAACAAATAGTTGTAGAGGAAGAAGATAACATTGTGCAACTCTAGATAGAGTAGTGATATGCATCAACTCCAGATAGTTGCAAACAACTAGTTGTGCACAATAGCTCTAGATAACTATAAAAGAATTATTTGTGAACAATTTATAATCCAATTGTGAAGCTTTTGTAAATGATTTTATTTTAATAAATGGTAAATATGATTTTTGTGAGTTTTTGAGTTTATTTTCTTCCATTGATCTCTTTATTTATTTTTATCAAAACTATAGTCTCCGTTTGTTGTTTGGATTTTATTCCAAAAAATTGGTATCAAAGCCTTAGATTTTCAAAGTATGTTGGTCATTAGTTTTCTAAATTTGAATATTTATTGAGTTTTAGATATGGCTAGAGAAGACAGCAAGATTTGGCAATAGCCACCATCATTTAATGGGTAGAACAATGACATTTGGCAAAGAAGATGACGAAAATCATAGTAGAAAATGATCTATGGGAGCTTGTCATCAATGGATTCATAGACGTGACAGACCTAGTATCTTATGCAACTCTCACAATCAATCAAAAGACATAGTTGAAGGAGACAAATAGGAAAGATGCAAAATCCCTTCGATTGATACACCATCAAAAGGGTGTGATTTCTCCAAGAGAGACAACCTCTTAAGGGGGTTGACCTTATTCATGATAAACAACTTATTTCTATCTCTCCAAATTAGTTGCCAATCTAAGAAGGTTGACTGTAATGCCCCATCTTAATAACCTAAGGAATGTTGCAATTGTGTATGATAATGGAATAATTTTTTTTTAAATATAATTATTAAGTTAATTAGTTGCATACATTCATTAAGTTACGAGACGTTACACTACTTTGAATTTCCATAGACGACTTTAGTATTTCGCATTGCACATATTAATTAATAACATAAAGATAAACATTGCATAACATTGAGTTCCATTCAAGATAATATAAAGTACCAACTTGTTTCCTTATATTGCATTTGATAAAATATACAATACTCATCCATCTGATGAGGTAGTTTAATAATAATTACAATTACATTTATATTGTTCACCTCATATACAATTGAGGGGTGTTTTCAAATATAAGATTTACAATATACAATGAAGAAGTACACATAAGTTTCCAAGTACGAGCTCTCCATCCATGAAGCTCTCGATGCTATGATCACAAAACTGGGGACCCAACGGAGTAAGGTGCACGTTCCACCCAACCATGTGGTACCCGTAGGTCCACCCCTCGTGCTAGGAGATAGTAATATGGTTACCTAGACATAATCTACTAACCCTAGACACAAGTACATAACAAACTAATGGTTACATTGCTTCCAGATTTTACACAATCGAATGTACTAAGTACACAAGGTAGACTGTTACTTTAGGTGGAGTGTCATCACAATATTGCAAAGGTTACCCTGGTGTTTCTTTCTAGGTTCCGGCCCCCAACTTGGGTTACCCTGGTAACCTCTTACGAAACTTGGCCCCAATTGCATACTATTGCGGTATCGAATGTCTCTTGAAGAAACAAGACATCAATTTGCCATTCTAGGCCTTCTCATCTTATACTCAAGATTGAAGTAGCTCAAGAGTCATAAGCGAGGCATAATCATCTTGTTAAGAGTTTTAATCTACTACTGTGTTATTTAATTATCATTGACTTACTAACTCTTTGTAAGTTACCCTGACACCACTTTGTGTGTCAGCCCTTACAAAAAGCCACTCCCCTAAACATAACAAAGGAATCTAAGTTCTCTATCTAGGGTATACCAAGTGCACAAAATTCAACACACAATACCAATTTAAATCACAAAGAACGTCACAATCTGTTTAAAAAAAATTAGGTGCACTACCCTAGTTTGTTCAAACGCAAGAAACCATAGAAAATATTACTCCCTTAAGAGACAACAACTGGAAGACTTGAAATCATAGGAAAAATCCCCATTTGCCCAATAAAAGAATACACAATTTTGAACAGCAAATCAGGAATTAAAAATGTCTAGTTTTCGGATTTACTAAATCCAGTCATTCAAAATAATTAACATAAAAATTGAAACATTTGAATTATAATTCTTTTCTCAATTGACTAAAGAAATTGCATTAAATGAACTCTAACTTTAAACTTCCTCAATTACTCACAAAAATGAAAACTAAATAATTTTTTTTATATATAACTATTTAATTTTCATACTTTCAAATACCTTAAATAATTCAGTAATTAAATACAAAAATATTTCTTTAATAAATAAATACTAAATATAAATTTTAATTAAATTTATATAAATATATATATATATATATATATTTATATAAAATATTAAATACATAACAATTTTGAAATTCGTAATAAATGTAAATTACATATGATTCTATTTATTTTGATAAATTTGAAATCGAATTTATACCATACAAATCCCTATTAAAAACAAAAAAAATGATATTCTTATGGAATCGAAATTCCATGGCTGCGATAGTCTCCACAGTGGAGGGTGTTGCCCGCGAGACAGCGTTACCTCCACGGTTCTGTGGAGGGTGCTGCATTTGGGCAGCCGCTCCCCACAGGGCCGTGGTGGGCACTCCTTAACTGCGGCTGCGCCCCTCCCACAGTGGGAGCGGTGGGGTTTAAACCCTAGCCCTTCCAACATAAATAATCCGTATTTAAAAGAGTTTGAAATTTGTTTTGTTTTTAAAATAAAACACATTAAAATCCATACGAAATTTAACCAGTCTAAATTATAAATTAATAAATATATTTCTCAATCACTGTTTTGCCCATATGGTGACTTTTAATAACAAAACATTGTAAAATTTAAAATTCATTTGTAATTTAAATCCATGTATAGGCTGTAAAATTTAAACAGTAATTTAATAAATAAAAGAAACATTTTTATAAAAAAAACTAATTGCTCAGATGGGTATTTGTAAAAGAAATATTCTTCACACAAATTTAATCATATATCACAGAAATACTCCATTTTGAGATATCAATTTTTAAAACAATAAACATCTACTCAAATATCAATTTCCCTAATTTTCTTTTCTAAAATTTTCACAGAGGTTTTCAAAAAAAGAATCTTGTTTTGAATTCTTTCTTTTGCTTAACTACGTTCTTGAAAATTCTTGCAGACAAATAATAGATATCAACAGAAGATTTTCTACAAGCAATTACCAAGAAGATGGGATTTAAACAAATAGATTTTCTTTTCAAAAACAAAGAAACTAAAATTACAAGAAAAATACTTGTTATTAGAAAGTTGCCTGTAGAAGAAAACCTCTTGCCTGTAGTGTACAATTCCCAAAAGCTTCTCCAAAGAAAACCCCAAATCCAAGAAAGCTTTAACTAACCACAGAGATCCTCCAAGCAAAGGGATCTTCCACAAATATACAGTATTACCAAATTAACACAATACAGAAAGTTTTGCAAAAGCTAAGATATTTTTCCTGTGAAGAAATTAAACAACCTGTGTAATTTCCAAATCCCCAATAATATCTGGCAAAATCCTCAAACAAAAATCATAATTACACTGGCACACTTGTCGAGAAGTACAAAATATCTATTAACCACTTCTTGGCAATCTTGCCTTCCAATATTGCATGCATTTAACTCATTTATTTAAATTTAAAAATCAAATTTCAAATTGCATGCATTAATTTTATTTAATTTTCCCATTTCCAATTAATATTTAAATTTCAATAAGTCTATTCACTTATTTAAAACAATTTAATTTAATTAATTAATCTATTTAATTAAATAAATTTAATCTTTTAAGATCAAACCATTTAACCAAACAAGCTAATTAATTAATTAAATAACAAACAACTAATTTCTTTAACATTAAAATTTAATTTAAATAACAGTAAATAAAACATAATAAACTATTATTTAAATTGACATTTTTCCTTTCAAGCAAATAACCAAACAGAAGAATGCAAGACAACCTATGACTCAAACTAAAAACAAACAAAGTATAGTGACCAGGTTATAGACTAGACTAGGGTGAACCAAACTACTATCTCCCAATCAACATACCCTTGAGTCTTGACATGCTCAGACCTGAGTAACTAGGTGGAGTCAGTGTCATGTACCTGTAATTCCTGCAACCAAGCAATAACATGCATATATATAATCCATTGTACAGGCACACCGTGCGAAGAAAATCACGGACATCACAAGGCACTCGCAAGCGAGTGATGCGATTCTGTTCTCCACACCAATACACATCACATTAGATTGATGCAATAAATAACTGTTAGTCTGTCAAAACATATACATAACAATAATCAACTGAAGGAAAACATCTATGCTAACTCAAAGCATATCATAAATCAAATATTGCAATACAATGTATCATCATGTCACAGAGTAAATCCACTATCGCTCAAAACTAGCGATCAAAATATCTAAACAAAGTATCATAGTCTAACAGTGTGAAAACATATAAGCAGAAAACATAAGCATAAATGGAGGGGTACTACATCCTCCCCCCTAGGATTAGGCTTGCTCTTGAAATCCTGCAAACAGATAGGGATAAATTTCCCTCATGCGTGTCACATCCTCCCAAGTAGCAGAAGCCTCATGGCTAGGATCCCATTGGACTCTCACCTGATCAACGTCTCGACCCCTGAGACCGAGCGTTCGGTACTGTAGAATGGCCACGGGCTCCAAAGCCAACTACCCGTACTCTACCTGTAACGCATTCCAATCAAGTACATGAGATATGTCAGGATGATATGGTCTAAGAACTGATACATGAAAGACATCATGAATACAAGACAAACTAGGTGGTAAGGCGAGTTGATATGCCATAGGACCAATTCTCTCTAAGATCTCGAATGGCCCAACGAAACGAGGCGCAAGCTTAGAGCCTTTTCCATAAGGGATTGGAATCTTTCGTGGTCGCACTCGAAGAAACACTCTATCACCAACATCAAACTGTCGGTCTATTCTATGTGCATCAACATATTTCTTTTTCCTATCCTGTGCTGCTATCAAATGTTCTCTAATACGGTCAACCTGTTGCTCCATGTCTCGAAGCATCTTAGGTCCAAGTAACACTCTATCCTCTAGTTGATCCCAACTTAATAGAGTTCAACAAGGATGACCGTATAAAGCCTGAAATGGTGGCATACCTATAGAACTCTTATATCCGTTATTGTAAGCGAATTCTACTAAGTATAGATAATCCTCCCAACGAGACTGTTGGTCCATTACGTACATCCTAAGCATATCTTCTAATATTTGATTAACTCTTTTTGTTTGTCCATCAGTTTGAGGATGATACACTGAACTAAAGTTCAACTGTGTACCTAAAGCATGTTGTAATGAAGTCCATAGGGCTGAAGTAAATACAGGATCTCTATCTAATATAATCCTACAAGGAATCCCATGTAATCTAACTATGTCCTCCATAAATATCTTAGCTACGGATGAAGCATTATATGATGAACGTACTGGTGAAAAATGAGCTACTTTAGTTAATCAATCAATAGTTACCATAATTGCATCATGTCGACGTGATGACATAGGTAACCCTACAATAAAGTCAACGGATATAATATCCCATTTCCATTCGGGAATGAGATGTGGTTTCAATAATCCAGCAGGATGTTGATGCTCAACTTTAACTTGCTGGCATTCAAGACATCTCGATACATAGTCAGCAATATCACATTTCATACCAGGCCAGAAATACAATTGCCAAAGATCGGCATGCATTCTCTTTACACCTGGATGAGCCGAATACGGAGCTCGATGAGCTTTAGTCATGATTAAAGTATGAAGACCTTCGAAATGTGGTACATAAATACAACCTAAATGTCGTAATATACCATCTGGTTCAAGGACATACCCTACAAATTGACCTTCTAAAGGTCTACTAGATTCAATCTCTGACCTCACTTCCTGATATAATCTATCAGTAGGGAGTGCAACTACTATTTGACCTCTCAAATCTAATTCAAGAGTAGTAGCAGAGATCTCATGTCGACGACGACTAAGAGCATCGGCCACTACATTCTCTTTTCCTTGAACATATTTCACTTCAAAATCGTACTCACACAAGAACTCCATCCACCATCTCTACCTAGCATTTAAGTTAGGTTGCATAAAAATGTATTGCAAACTATGGTGATTAGTGTGAAGTTCGAAACGATGACCTATTAGGAAATGCCTCCATCTAACTAATGCATGCACTAAAGCAGCTAGTTCTAAATCATGAGTAGGATAGTGTAATTCGTGATCTTTGAGTTTGTGAGACTCATAAGCAATCACACGCCCATCTTGCATCAAAATTGCTCCCAAACCCTCTAAGGATGCATCCATGCATACTACAAAATCCTTAGTAGGATCAGGAATAATGAGTATAGCCGCATTAGTCAAATTTTCTTTAAGTGTCTGAAAAGCCAACTGACACTGCTCTGTCCACACAAACTTTTTCCCTTTCCTCTGAAGAGAAGCAATAGGATGACCAATTCTAGAAAATCCTTCTACAAATCGCCTATAATAACCAGCTAGACCCATAAAACTACGAACTTCACCTAGATTTATAGGCGCGGGCCAATCTACAATAGCTTGAATCTTTGAAGGATCCATAGCAATACCTTTCCCAGATATCACATGTCCAAGATATTTAATCTCAGTTTGGAAGAAGTCACACTTCTTCAGGTTTGCATACAATTGATTTTCCCTTAAACATTGGAATACCTGTCTCAAGTGTTCTTCATGTTCCTTCATGTTTCTCGAATAAACTAAAATATCATCGAGAAATACAAGGACAAAGCGATCAAGGTATGTACAAAAAACACCATTCATTAAACTCATGAATATTGATGGTGCGTTCGTTAACCCAAATGGTACTACTGTGAACTCGTAGTGCCCATAACGAGTTTGAAAAGAAGTTTTATGAATGTCTGCTTCAACTATATGCAATTGATGATAACCAGATTTCAAATCAATTTTAGAGAACACATTAGCTCCCTTAATTTGATCAAAAAGATCATCAATTCTTGGTAAAGGATAACGATTCTTAATCGTAACCTTGTTCAATTGATGATAGTCAATGCACAGCCTAAGAGATCCATCCTTCTTCTTTACGAAGATAACAGGTGCTCTCCAAGGGGAAACACTAGGACGAATAATACCCTTTTCTAATAGTTCCTCTAACTGGATACGAAGTTCCTCTAACTCCTGAGTCATCATTCTATAAGGAGCTCTAGAAATAGGCTCAGCTCCAGGGACTAGATCAACTCTAAAGTCAATATCCCTCTTCAGTGGCATTCTAGGTATGTCTTCAAGAAACACGTCTGAAAATTCCCTAAGAATAGGATGATCATCAAGAGATACCTCTCGACTCTCACCCTCTTCCAAATCAGTAACTGTTGTTGCAAACAGTTGACATCCCTGATGAAGACATCTCTTTAATTGCATAGCAGATATCATCCGCAAAGAGATAGGTCTTTGAACACCTTTAATTTCCACTTTCGCACCTAAATCATTAATGCAACTAACTGTCTTAAGTCGACAGTCAATTACAGCATGATAAGATGCTAACCAATCCATTCTTAAAACTATGTCATACGATCCTAAGGGTGTAACATATAAATCTACTAAGGTAGTTAACGTACCAATTTTAAGTTCACAATTATGTACTAAGTTTTCTAGTGCTACTTTCACCCCTGAGGCGAATTCAACTTTCAACTTACCACCTTGCTTTACCGCCACAAGACCACAATGGTCTACGATGGTTGGTGAAATAAAGGAGTCGGTAGCTCCAGAATCAAAAAGAATGGAAACACTAACACCATGTAACTTACCTGAATTCTCAACCACTGTGTTCTGGTGATCGGCTTGGCAGTCATTAACCACAACATATACTGTATGTGATCATCCTGCATCACCCACTGTAGGCTCTGAAACTATAGGTCGAGGCCCAAAACTAGTAGAACCTCTCATCGGACACTGCCTAGCTATATGTCCCTGCTGCCCACATGAGTAACAACCTGTGCCTCTACCGAATCCTTTGCCACCCGAAGGTGCATTGGATTGCTAGAAACTACCTCTACTGATAGTAGACTGAGCACTCTGCGCAGGCTGATCCTGCCTATTGTGCTTGTTGCACCACCAATTACGACCCTTTCCTATTTGAGGACTATTACCTTGTTCTGGTTGTGGATTGTTATTATTCTTTTGAGGTGTTCATTGTTGTTGTTGCTGCCCACCATTTGTGGGTGTCTGTTGGTTCCTAGAGGAACTGCCTATCTATGCCTATCCACCCTATGAACTAAAACCTGCTGCAGGAGCACTGCCAATCTGCACTCTGTGTGCCCACCTAACGCCATAACAAGGTTCTCCACTATTCGAGCCTTTTCCACCTCAACTTCCATAGTCTTTGGCTCAAAGACTCGGACACCACCACTAATGCGGGCGTTTAAACCCCTGATGAAGTGTTGTACTAGCATAGGCTCATCATTGCCAATACCGGCATACTGTTTGAGTTCATAGAACCTACATTCGTATTGCTCTATAGAAAGAGCTAACTGACGTAGATCATGGAACTTGTCAGCCAGTCGCTGCCTCCAGTGTTCCAATAGGAACCGTGCTCTAAACCTCTCGAGAAACATCTCCCATGACATAGAACCAATATCTAAGTGGAGCTTTTTCTCCTCTAGGCGCCACCATGTAGAGGTGAATCCTCTCAGATGCATAATAGTGCATCTCGCACGGGTATTGCTACCATATGGGTGCATGGCCCAGCATCTACCCAAATCTAGTAGCCAGGTCTCAGCCTCTAATCCACCTCCTGAACCATCAAAGGTAGGAGGGCGTGCCCTCAGTAAATCCCTCATGTGTCCTGCAATAATAGCATCCTGATGTACTGTGTCATCTACTCTCCTAGGAGATCTATCTCTCTCTCTAACAACCTCCTACTCAACTTCCTGTCTAGGTCCAAGACGAGCTAGGACCTCCTCTAATAAAGGACGTATCTGAGAACCCTCTACTCATAACTATACGAGATTTTTTCCCTCATTCCTCTCATCCATCTGTTCCACCTGATCACTGTGATGAGGGCTTGGAGTAGGAGTAACCTGAGGGATTGGTCCTTAGCCTCCACCTCGACCTCTACCACGACCTCTTCCACCTCGTCTAGGCATGTTCCTACACATAACAATAACGATTCTTAGATACTATTCAACCAAGGCTAATAGTTTGCGACACTACGTACTAGGTCAACCTAATGGGCTTGCGATTACCCAGAGTGTCCAGTGTTTGTAACCTTCGCTCTGATACCAATCTGTAATGCCCCGTCTTAATAACCTAAGGAATGTTGCAATTGTGTATCATAATGGAATAATTTTAAAAAAATATATAATTATTAAGTTAATTCGTTGCATACATTCATTAAGTTATGAGACATTACACTACTTCGAGTTTCCATAGATGACTTTAGTATTTCGCATTGCACATATTAAGTAATAACATAAAGATAAACATTGCATAACATTGAATTCCATTCAAGATAATATAAAGTACCAACTTGTTTCCTTACATTTCATTTGATAAAATATACAATACTCATCCATCTGATGAGGTAGTTTAATAATAATTACAATTACATTTACATTGTTCACCTCATATACAATTGAGGGATGTTTTCAAATACAAGATTTACAATATACAATGAAGAAGTACACATAAGTTTTCAAGTACGAGCTCTCCATCCATGAAGCTCTCGATGCTATGATCACAAAACTGGGGACCCAACGGAGTAAGATGCACGTTCCACCCAACCATGTGGTACCCGTAGGTCCACCCCCCATGCTAGGAGATAGTAATATGGTTACCTAGACATAATCTACTAACCCTAGACACAAGTACATAACAAACTAATGGTTACATTGCTTCTAGATTTTACACAATCGAATGTACTAAGTACACAAGGTAGACTGTTACTTTAGGTGGAGTGTCATCACAATATTGCAAAGGTTACCCTGGTGTTTCTTCCTAGGTTCCGGCCCCCAACTTGGGTTACCCTGGTAACCTCTTACGAAACCCGGCCCCAATTGCATACTATTGCGGTATCGAATGTCTCTTGAAGAAACATGACATCGATTTTCCATTCTAGGCCTTCTTATCTTATACTCAAGACTGAAGTAGCTCAAGAGTCATAAGCGAGGCATAATCATCTTGTTAAGAGTTTTAATCTACTACTGTGTTATTTAATTATCACTGACTTACTAACTCTTTGTAAGTTACCCTGACACCACTTTGTGTGTCAGCCCTTACAAAAAGCCACTCCCCTAAACATAACAAAGGAATCTAAGTTTTCTATCTAGGGTATACCAAGTGTACAAAATTCAACACATAATACCAATTTAAATCACAAAGAATGTCACAATCTGTTTAAAAAAAATTAGGTGCACTACCCTAGTTTGTTCAAACACAAGAAACCATAGAAAATATTACTCCCTTAAGAGACAACAACTGGCAGACTTGAAATCATAGGAAAAATCCCCATTTGCCCAATAAAATAATACACAATTTTGAACAGCAAATCAGGAATTAAAAATGTCTAGTTTTTGGATTTACTAAATCTAGTCATTCAAAATAATTAACATAAAAATTGAAACATTTGAATTATAATTCTTTTCTCAATTGACTAAAGAAATTGCATTAAATGAACTCTAACTTTAAACTTCCTCAACTACTCACAGAAATGAAAACTAAATAATTTTTTTTTTATATATAACTATTTAATTTTCATACTTTCAAATACCTTAAATAATTCAATATTTAAATACAAAAATATTTCTTTTATAAATAAATACTAAACATAAATTTTAATTAAATTTATATAAATATATATATATATATATATATATATATATATATATATATATATATATATATATATATATATATATATATATATATATTTATAAAACATTAAATACATAACAATTTTGAAATTCGCAATAAATGTAAATTACATATGATTCTATTTATTTTGATAAATTTGAAATCAAATTTATACCATACAAATCCCTGTTAAAAACAAAAGAAATTTTTTTCTTATGGAATCAAAATTCCATGGCCGTAGCAGTCTCTATAGTGGAGGGTGTTGCCCGCGAGATAGCGTTACCTCCACGGTTCTGTGGAGGGTGCTGCCTTTGGGCAGCCGCTCCCCACAGGGCCGTGGTGGGCGTTGCTTAACTGTGGCCGCACCCCTCCCAGAGTGGGAGCGGCGGGGTTAGGGTTTAAACCCTAGCCCTTCCAACATAAATAATCCGTATTTAAAAGAGTTTGAAATTTGTTTTGTTTTTAAAATAAAACACATTAAAATCCATACGAAATTTAACCAGTCTAAATTATAAATTAATAAATATATTTCTCAATCGTTGTTTCGCCCGTACGATGACTTTTAATAACAAAACACTATAAAATTTAAAATTCATTTGTTATTTAAACCCATGTACAGGCTGTAAAATTTAAACAGTAATTTAATATATAAAAGAAACATTTTTATAAACAAAACTAATTGCTCAGATGGGTATTTCTTAAAGAAATATTCTCCACACAAATTTAATCATATATCACAGAAATACTCCATTTTGAGATATCAATTTTTAAAATAATAAACATTTACTCAAATATCAATTTCCCCAATTTTCTTTTCTAAAATTTTCACAGAGGTTTTCATAAAAACAATCTTGTTTTGAATTCTTTCTTTTGCTTAACTATGTTCTTGAAAATTCTTGCAGACAAATAATAGATATCAATAGAAGATTTTCTACAAGCAATTACCAAGAAGATGGGATTTAAACAAATAGATTTTCTTTTTAAAAACAAAGAAACTAAAATTACAAGAAAAATACATGTTATTAGAAAGCTTCCTGTAGAAGAAAACCTCTTGCCTGTAGCATACAATTCCCAAAAGCTTCTCCAAAGAAAACCCCAAATCCAAGAAAGCTTTAACTAACCACAAAGATCCTCCAAGCAAAGGGATCTTCCACAAATATACAGTATTACCAAATTAACCCAATACAAAAAGTTTTGCAAAAGTTGAGATATTTTTCCCATGAAGAAATTGAACAACCTTTGTAGCTTCCAAATCCCCAGATCCGGCAAAATCCTTAAACAAAAATCATAATTACACTGCACAGTTGTCGAGAAGTGCAAAATATCTATTAACCACTTCTCGGCAATCTTTCCTTCCAATATTGCATGCATTTAATTCATTTATTTAAATTTAAAAATTAAATTTCAAATTGCATGCATTAATTTTATTTAGTTTTCCAATTTCCAATTAATATTTAAATTTCAATAAGTCTATTCACTTATTTAAAACAATTTAATTTAATTAATTTATTTATTTAATTAAATAAATTTAATCTTTTAAGATCAAACCATTTAACCAAACAAGATAATTAATTAATTAAATAACAAACAACTAATTTCTTTAACATTAAAATTTAATTTAAATAACAGTAAATAAAACATAATAAACTATTTTTTAAATTGACATTTTTCCTTTCAAGCAAATAACCAAACAGAAGAATGCAAGACAACCTATGACTCAAACTAAAAACAGACAAAGTACAGTGATCGGGTTATAAACTAGACTAAGGTGAACCAAACTACTATCTCCCAATCAACGTATCTGTTGAGTCTTGACATGCTCAGACCTGAGTAACCAGGTGGAGTCGGTGTCATGTACTTGCAATTCCTACAACCAAGCAATAACATGCATATATATAATCTATTGTACAGGCACACCGTGCGGAGAAAATCACGGACATCACAGGGCACTTGCAAGCGAGTGATGTGATTCCGTTCTCCACACCAATACACGTCACATCAGACTGACGAAATAAATAAATTTTAGTCCATCAAAACATATACATAACAATAATCAATTGAAGGAAAACATCTACGCTAACTCAAAGCATATCAAAAATCAAATATCATAATACAATGCATCATCATGTCACAGAGTAAATCCACTGTCGCTCAAAACTAACGATCAAAATATCCAAACAAAGTATCATAGTCTAACAGTGTGAAAACATATAAGCAGAAAACATAAGCATAAATGGAGGGGTACTACATCGACCAACATTAAGACTCAAGATAAATAATAAATAATTATTATTTCTCATGGGTTGGCCCAATATATGTAATAATCTCAATGCTTCCTTGAATGAGGGTCAACAACCTTATTCTATCTAAATATATTAAATATTTCATGTCTCATGATCGCTATCGTAGACATAAGAAAATTCTTTTTATTCTTGATCATTGGAGCACTTCACATAAATTGATTTCATTAACCTTATATATATATATATATATTCCTTCGAACATATAATCGATTACTGGTCTTTCATCTAACCACAATCATCAATCTTATTCTTGAACCACTATTTTTATCTTTGACAACAAATCCCATTCATTCACTTAGGCATTGGGATTTTTTTTCTCATGATTTTTGTGAAAGCCCAATGTTTTTGAAATGCATAATTTATGTTTTTTTTAGTGTGTAAAGTTTAGGTATTGTATGTATAAATTGTATTCTCAAGATAGTGACACATATGTAGCCCAATGACTAGATTAAGGACAAGGTGCCCCTAATTAGGCATAGGATCATTTATTATGAGATGAATAAGAGGATATTATAGATCACTAGGTGAACATAGTGCGGATAATTTATCTATTCACTATACTTAAGCATACTTACATTGATGAGGTTAGAAAACATATTGTCTAGCTGAATGTGCAACCTTTAATACCTCGAGAGGTTACCTAGTTATTTGGTAAACATCATGTTCTACCTTTTTCAGGTTGGAAGACTTTCCATCTCACCTCAAAAGTCACTCAACACTTGACATCAAGGTTGATGACTTGGTCAAATAGATTGTTGGTTTGTACACTCCAAGTGATCCTAAGGTTGACACCTATAGGACACTTGTCTACTCATTTGTGTCACATCATGGGGCACTTGACAATCCAAATGATAGGTGGATTGCCTCTACCTTGCTTATTTAAGCAAGCTCATATTGTAATCAACTTAACTCTTTTATCAATCATTTTGATAATGAAAAATTATGCTCATTGTGTGCAAGTGTATCTTTGTGGAAGCACAAGATTTTTGTTGTCATGATTCAATCACTTGAGGGGCATTGACTTGGTTTGAGACTGAGATATGAAAAATGTTGCTCAACCTGCCCATGGATGATGTCATGTGTGGGCAGATGGAAAAGGGCACCTGAAAGAGATTTTTTCACGCCAAATTTCTCAACTAAATCGTGGGGTTTTGCTGTGTCAAACACCAAATGCATTGTGTACAGACTGTGTGTGGATTGTAGGGTGAGTCGATGGCCTACGACCTGTGCAAATGTAAATATGATAGAGCTTTGTTTGAGTTGTTTTTCAGAGAGGAGTCAGAGCAGCCTGTTTAGATAGTAGTCGTGGCCTTATGTGCTGCCAACGTGACAACATACTACAGGCCCACAAAACCAACGCCCACGCATAAGCGATGTGCGACCTGCACAACCTCTTTATGCTTCTCTTTCAATCCTGTAGCCTACAAATCCTCCATTTGTTGAATCGACTAGGTCACACCACTCCACAAAAACTCTGAAATATTATAGTATGTTGCATGTGTCATTGACTTGGTCGCCAATCAATCCATTTTGACTGAATCATATGTCCCTTGTTAAGCCATCTTTCAATGTTTTATTTTATGGCGTAGGAATTTCATTTTATTTTAAACTTGTATTTCAATTGTCAAATCAAAATAGTTAGAAGTTTTAGAAGTTTACATAAATTATTAGTGGTGACTGGTTAATTGCAAATGTTTGTAAGCAGTTTTTTTGTTTTGCTATAATTTGTAAACGGAAAGGATTTTTTTTTTTTTTTCCTATAGTTAAAATTTGTAAAAGGCAAGTTAATTTTCTTCTTTGCAATGAATTTGGTAAAGGGGATTTTTTTCATTTTGTAATAACTTGTAAATTGAAGGGGGCTTTAATTTTTTTTTAAAATCTTTTATTGAGGTTTGCAAGACATAACTCAATCTATATCTTCTTAATTTTTCTTATGATAATAAACTTGTAAGAACTCATAACAACAAATATGTTTGTAAATGCACTCACATAAAGTGCCACAAATTTGAATATGTGTTCCACATGGAGGGAATTTGGGAAATTTGTACTTACACTAAATTATAAAGCGTAATGGGGGGTTTACCATCACAAAAATGGATCCTTGAGATTGTTGCCTCATATGAGTGTGCCTTGGAGCACACCCTTTCTTAGTTTCTTGTACATCTCTACCTTCCTTACACACTCTCAATTTTAGTTGGCTTGCTTATTCTCTTAGCATCAAGGGGGGACTATGACATGTTATGCTAATGCTTCTTTCAATGAAGCAGTGGAAGAATCTTTTGTTTGGGAGGCCTCATAAACCTTCTATCCTGATCTCTTGTATGGAGATTACTTCAATGGATCATCTTTTTAGATATTCTAGTACTCTTAATCACCATACTATTTGTATTATCAACTTCATAGAGTTTGGCTGTCTATGTGTACTTGGGTTGACTAGTGTTCATATGTTCACTCATGCAGTGTTTTGTATCTCTTATCTTGATCTACATTTCTTGGAGATTCATTGATCCAATAAACTTCATTCCATCATCGACAGAGTTTACAACTTCGAAAAGCTTCAATATTTCTTCACCATGATGTTCCTATCATCAAGGGATATATTTTCAGGTCTTAAATCCTTTGAATTCTCTTTTTGAAGAGGATTTTTATCCCCACTAAGTTTTCTCTTTTTTCTCCTTTTGTGAGAGAATGCATTGTACATGGGTACCTAACATGACCTTTAGCTAGTATCCATTTCTATCTATTTTCACTTTTGTGATCTCCCCAAGTATCACTTAAGGGGGGGTGCTAGTGTGAATGATTTATCTATTAACTATACTTAAGTGTACTTAGGTTGGTGAGGTTAGACAACATCTTGTCTAACTAAATGTGCAACCTTTTAGATCTTTAGAGGTTGCCAAGTTATTTGGTAAACCTCATGTTCTACCTTTTTGAGATTGGAAGAATTTCCACCTCACCTTAAAATTTACTCAACACTTGGCAAAGGTTCATGACTTAGTCAAATAGGTTGTTGGTTTGCACACTCCAAGTGATCCTAAGGTTGACACCTATAGGAAACTTGTCTACTCATTTGTGCCACGTCATGGGGCACTTTTCAATCCACATGATAGGCGGATTGCCTCTACCTTTCCTATTTAGGAAAGCTCATATTTTAATCAACTTAACTCTTTTATCAATTATTTTGATAATAGAAGATTAGGCTCATTGTGTGTAGGTGTACCTTTGTGGAAGCACAAGGTTTTTGTTTTCATGATCTTGGATGGAAATCAAAACACTACGTGCATAGGTGAAACAAAATATAATAATAATATGTGAGACCATGAAAGGTGGATAAGTGAAACATAGGAGAAGTAACCTCCAAATATTATTTTTCCAAGGAACAAGTTACCCTTACTAGAGGTAGAGATAAATATTGTTTAATTGAACTAGACTTGTGAATTTCAAGAAAAAAGATCTAGATAGAGATATGTTTACTTGAAATAGCCTTGTGAGTTTAAAGCAAGAAGATCAAGATAGAGATATGTTTTTGATAAGATAGAGATATGTATACTTGAACTAGCCTTGTGAGTTTAAAGAAATAAGATCAAGATAGAGATATGTTCTATTGAACTAGCCTTGTGAGTTTTAAGCAAGCGGATGATAAGATAGAAAATAATTACTTGGACTAGACTTGTGAGTCTAAGAAAACATGCACGATAAAGATTGATCACTTGAACTAGATATATGAGTCCAAGAAAAGAAATTGGATTATATATAGAAAATAGTAAAGGTTTTTTGAGGTGAAGGGATGGTGTATAAAGCATATGGATTTCAAACAAAGAAAGATTTTTCATTTCTCAAAGTATACATAAATAATTTTATCAAGATCAAAGATGAAAGGATAGGAGAATGAGTAAGATAGGATAAGAGATATATAATGAAGGATATGGATAGGATAATAAATATCAAAGGAAGGAAGGAATGATGTATTTGGATAGGTTTAGGGATATGTGATGGAATGTGTGAATTAGGGATAGATGGGGGGTTTCTGATGAGCCTAATTGGATGTTGATTTAGTTAATTCTTCAATATGTATTGCTTAGATTGGATAGTGGGGTCTTGTAGAGGATTAGGATCATGACATGAAAGGATATTTTTAACTTGACTTGGGAGGTTATCACTACATAGAATGAAAGGTATGGGTCATGTGAGATAAGAGAGGATCATTGGTGGGATGGAAGATGTGCGTTGATCTTGATTTTGAAAGGAATTGAAAGATAGGGTGGAAGAGATGCATTGATTTTGATTTGGAGAGGAATCATAGGATGGTGTGGAAGCAAAAATGATACCTTACCCTTGAGGTGACATGAAAGAGATACTTAGGTCTTGATATCAAGTGGGATTATGAAGGGGAAGAAGGAAGATATCTTGATCTTGAGAAGGAAAGGGCTCATCGGAAAGGATACTTTGATCTTGATTAGGAATGGGCTCATGAGATGGCATGGGAGGGATACTTTGATCTTGATTTGGAATGGGATTATTAGACTCTATTTCTCCCTACATTTTTTGACTATACACTCAAGAGTTGATTTTTTTATGGAAGGGATTCCTTCTACTCAAGCTATATGGTGTATTCATATGGAACATAGGTATAATCAACAATTCTATAGTTTTCATCATTGTTGCAAAAGCAACTCAATAGCTTGACCTCGTAGGCTTCTAGGGAAGAGGTGCATTAGATATGTATCACTATGAGAAACCTCAAGAAAAGATATTAAAAAATCTCTTCTATGCTCTATTGGATCACCTTTTCCTTTGTATTTTTCAAACATAGAAATTTCAAAGTTTTGATGAAAGGGTATCATGTTTAAAGACATGTTGAAAAGGATAGGCATGTACATGTCCTCTAGTGAGTATTTTTTTCTTAGTGTTTTTATTTCCCATTTCCATAGTTTCTATATTTCATTGTATCTCTTGATTTTTTTGTGCCAAGTCATGTGTAGGTGGAAATGGAGGTACACTTGTGGGAATGTGTGTGGTATTGGTTGGTAGAATTTGTGATATATATTGTTGAGGAAGTGAACCTTGTGGAATGTGATGTTGACTAGGTATGTATGTTTGAGATGTCAATGGAAGAGCTCACTTGTGGAAATATAATGTTGAGGTTGACTTGGTGAAATGTAATGTTGTGTCTTATGTGAAAAACTTATTTTGGTTGATGTGAAGGAATAATAATATTTTGCATGTTTGTAATACTCATATTTGAATTGACTTGGGAAAAGGTAAGTGATGGTATAGGTGTAAATTTATCAAATGTCTCTTGATATGATCTACATTAAGATTTTATTTTTGAGATTAAGGTTGTGATATGAATGTGAAGGTAGAAAAATATTTGTCCAATGATGTTTGAGGTGGATTTGGTGATGGGGTTATTATATCAACTTGTGATGAGAATATGCTTCTCATAAGTGTGTTGATTTGACTTGTTCTTTGAAAGTGTGAGGTGTGGTGAAGGTTATGAGATCTTGTTCATTGATAAATTTAGTGGGTATTTTAACACCTTGTTGAGCTAACAATTGAAGATAATGATCAAGATTTATTTTAAATAAGGAAGTGATCCTAGCTAGATAGATTCTCATATTAGCAATGCTAATGATATAGTACAAGATCCAAATGGTGGTTTGAAGATGAAATTATTTATTTACATGCTTTCACTTAGTAATTTGAATGAATAGAAGCTATTAGTTTTCAAAAAACTTCTCTCTCATTATGCCTTATTATAAAATAATATTACTAAACCAAAGAGTTGGATTAGAGGTTGTGAACTATTAAGACTTGATGGTAACATTTCTTTAGAAGAGGTTCGAGTAAATTCATTGCCAACAATTCACCACTAGTAATTCAACAGCAACAATTCACCATCGTGATATATTCATCATGTATAGAATTCACCACCAGTAATTCATTGCTATGGTATATTCATTGTGTATACATTTTTTGTGTTTAAAAATGTATACATGGTGAATATACCATAGCTATTAATTGTTGGAGGTGAATTCTATACACAATGAATATGACATGGTGATGAATTACTTGCGATGAATTTTTGATGGTAAATTGTTGGTGGTGAAGTGTTGGGCGATTAATTTTCCTAGAGCCCTTTAAGAGATAGGTAAAAAAATCAAATTGATCAAATTAATTGGTAAAAAAGAAGAAAAAAAAATTTGAATCAATTAAGGCATGCAAAGAATCAACTTAATGTATAGATGCTAGAAAATTTTTGTGTTTCCATCTTATACAACATAGATGCCCTCGATGTACAAGTGTTAGAAAAGAGTCATATTTTGATCACTATCAGAAATGAAAATAGTTTTTAAAATTTTGAAGTGATAATTAAAACCATTTAAAAAATTTAGGATCACTCTCAACAATAAGTTTAATCTCAAGCCTTATTATTAAAAAAATTAAAACCATTTAAATTATATGCAACTAGAACATAATATATATATCTCAAAATTACTATGAAGGTATATATAGTGAAATGAAAATTCCTTATAGTGTCACTGGACCTACAATGCCATGTAGATATACAGTGCTTTTCTAAACAAATCCATAGAAGCATACACTGGTATACATTACTAAACTATAAATATATGCCTATAAAGCCATATAAGCATATTATGATATATATCAACAAAATATAAATCTAGAACTATATACGAATAAGGCATACAAATACACACACACATAAATAAAAAAGTAAATGTCACTCATCCCTTTGAGAATATAAAGAACCAGCTTCAAAATTGATTACTAGCCTCCATAGATCTTACCTTCTATGCTCAAGACAAGATTGTAGCTCCAACTAGTATTATAAGGAAATAATATACACATTTGACCAAATATAAATATTGTATTGTGTAGCTCAAAATTTAATAATATTTTATTTGTTTACATTTTTTAATTTAATAATGGAATAATATAGTTAACTCTAAAATTAATAGGAAATATACTCAATTTCATAAATTCTAGTGTCTCATAAGGAATCTATCATGATAATCTCCAATATACAATGATGGTGTGGCTCATACTATGTGACATACTTCTTAGTTTGTAGAACATATTCCTCAATTTGTTGAGCATCTAATAAACATCCATATACTTTATTCCTTAAAGGCTTGCCATCATTTCTATGGGATAGATGTAGACTATGTTTAATCAAGGACTTTATCAATGAACTAAAATATTGGAGTGTGTAAAATTTTGTACTCCTTCACAACTAAAGATATGATGAAATGGTGAAAGAATAAATAACAAAAGGGTTTTGACAACCTATCCTAAAAACAATGTATTCCCCCTCTAGCCTACATAAATCATTTTCCTCTAAACTAGAAATATTGAATATCAAAATAGTTTTTGATCTCATTAATGAATAAGTCACAATAGAGTTTCATCAAGGAACACTATGACACTTCATGGTTATGAAATGGAGGCTATTCAAATACCATCTTCCAACTATGCCAAAAATTTTATTTTATCTACTCATGGTTGGACCAATAGATTGTAAATCCTTTATAACTTGTTTCTAATAGTGCACTAGTTTCTAGGTCAAATGTGAATTATTTGTCTTTAATTTTTTTCTCCTTGATTACATCATGAGATAATTTTATGACATAGAGTTGAAAATAATTTTCCTTATAAATTTCCTATCAGTTTATTTATATATCAATTCAATTAAGTGATATATTAAAGATTTTAATAATGGTAGAAGAGCTTGGTGGTGTTTTATTGTGGAATTAAAATTAATATAAAAAATTTAATATTAGTTTCAAGAGGATACAAAGCAATCTTAGCATGAATTTTATGGGGGATTGTTTGGCCATGTTCTTTTGCATCATTTTCTTCATGCATTTAACAGTTTAACATAGTTGATTGATTGAAAATAAAAATTTAACAAATCAAAACCAATGCAACAAAAAGCAATTTAATCTTGACTAAATTTTAAGAAAAATGATATAAAATACATCTTGAAAATCATAGCATTGTTTATAAGGTGAATATAACTATAATTAAACTTAAAAAATGATCATGATTTTCCTCACTCACATTTTATTTCCAAGTGAAAGAATAAAATGAGAAAGGGAAGCTCATGGTTTCTATTTATTTCTTTTTTATGATAGTCATAACTTGCTTTCATTATAATGTGAGTGTGCTTAGATTCAAATTAACTAAACCTAAATGTGCTCATGTTTATAATGTAAATAGTCCTTCATACACTATCATTGATAATCTAGCCAAATTTGTATGCATTCTTTTTAAAACATGAGCATGTTACTATTTTATAATGTGAGTGCATTATGTTTTAGTTTTCTTCCAAAATACTTAATAACCACTTTTTATCCCCCATCCTTATTCAAATACACACAATATAAAACCAAGTAAAAATATGATCATTCATTACATCATTAAGAAAATTATTTCATGTATACCAACATAGAGAATTTTTTTTTAAATGAGTCATAGAAAAGACATGGTCAATCTATAGAGAAAATAACAAAGAATTGTGTATTAAACACTCAATTATTTAATATTCTTGATTAAACTACACATTTTCCTTAGAATAAAAGTACTAAAATTCAAGTCAATTATCAAAGGGTTGTATATCAATTGGTTGAGCATAACTAATGAGGAAGACATTATGTTTTTTTATAATTTCATCCTCTAAGGTTCAATTCTCCTTAAGGTGTAATAAATAATTGATGAGGTTAGGATAGTGCATCGGGTGCATTTGGAAAAATGGATATGCCTCATACCCTTAGCTCTTAGTCAAATAGATATTAACTTAGACTCATTATCTGATATCAAGTACAAAAATTATTTTGGTTTGACATAAAAAGCATCCAACAATAAAACTATGTAAATCTAATTTCCTATTTGAATTCAATTCTGAAGCTTTCTTCCCCAACTATTCTCCATTAAATATCATCCATATTTATTGTCTATCATTATAGATCATGAGTTCCCCTATAACATCCTCCATTCAATTCTTTAATCATTTAATGCATCTATTCAAGAAGTAGCAAAAGAAAACAATAAGATTTATAATATGTCATTTTTAGCATTGAATTTCAATAAACTAAACACTAAAAATTGAGCATTTTCCTAGATTTGATAGAGAGGAGATTGCATATATTACAACTAATCTACCTGAATAGGTAGGTGTCAAAGGTGTGAAAGAGGTTCTTTCAAAAATGTGTGCTTGGAGGGCATAGTTACTATAGACATATTATAACCCTTAAAAGAAAATTAGTTGAAGTGTGTGCAATACACCATATTGCTTATAAATAAAATATTATGGACCCCACAAATTTTCAAAAGAAAGAATCATTGGAGAGCTTAGAAGCTAATCTAGCGATATGGGAAAAATGAAGATCCCACCCAAGCGCTTTCATCCCTTGTTGTAGGGCACCCTATACCTTCATAAAGGATCCAAAAGATAAAGTGAGAGTCATCACGTTCAACGGCTATAAGCACTTGTGTTCATTTTCGTTTGGAATATGCCTTCGCCACCTTTACTCTGTAGCCTCCCATTCCACAAAACTACAAAAGGAAAGGTAAAATTGAGAGGCGAATACTATAAAGTAACTTATGGGCACCATTATTAGGTCAGATGCATCTTTCACAGACAACGAACTCCTTAAATCAGATTCTTCAGCAGAAAACGATGGAAAATTCTGATTACCACGTCACATGTGAAGGCCATATAACCGTATTTGTGCCTTCTAACACTGAAAGAATTTAGCTTTTTCTCTTTTAAATGAATAATGGCTATATTCTTTTTTGATAAACTAAAAAGAGAATAGTATATTATTTATAAAAGAATAGATGGTATTGGACACACTTTCAAAGTATAAGTTATAATTTATGAAATAGAACTAATAAATATGGTATACAAGAGCTATTTATAATTAAAGATAATGACTCATTTTATTTTATCTAAAAATTCTTTAGGATAACTTTTTGGGAAATGAAAATTATCTTTTCTTATGCTTAATTTAAGATAATCAAATGAAATATATACTCATAAGCATAAATTCAGTTTGATTAATTAATTAAGAGTTGTGAGAGTCACAATTAATAGTTAAATGCTAAGTTAGAAAAGTAAATAGAAAATACAATGGATTCTTAAATTTATGTATGTTGAAGGAAAATAATTATGATATTGACATTAAAATATATTGCTTAAACATAGAAAAATAAGAAATCTAAATTTATTTTTTCATTTACATTATACACAAAATTATAGCTTTGCTATGGTTGAATATGTTGCTCTAATTCATTTCCAAAAGTGTGGATAGGATCATATTGATTGGACCTTATGCCTTCTAATTTACTAAATTCTTAAAAATTTACTTTACCATAAGGGTTAGTAGTGCTTAAAAAATGTTAAAGAGGTTACTAGATTGCTAAGGGAGAAATTTCCTTTAAATATATATAAGGAGTTGTTGAGACAATATAATTATGTGTTTGAGTCACATTAAATGTAGGATACATTGTTTAACACTAAAAAATTATCATAAATACATAGTTTTTTATTTTACTTTTAATTCAAAATAGATTAATATAATCAACTCTAAAATTTAAAAGGAAATATACTAAATTACATAAGTTTAAATAAAATTATCGATGGTATCATTACTAAAGGTTTCCTCTAATAAGGCATCTATCATGATCATCTCCAATATAGAAATATAGTGTAGCTTACTCTATGTGGTATACTCCTTAGTGTGTAGAGAATCTTTGTAACGTGTCATACATGAATAATAGAACAAAATTAAATTAAGACATTATATGAATAATAAAAAATTAAAGACATAGTCAATTAGCCAATTTCCATCATAGCATCTCATATCAAAATAATATTTAATATTCATTTCCAAATGTCAATTTTACAAATTACAAGGTTTGACTTGGGTCATCTTGCCACACAGTCAACTCAATTTACATCATGAAATACATAGTACAAAGTCAAGAATATGGGATTCCATATGATCCTCTTCAACTCTCGTCGTGTTTGTTGGACGAGCACATGGTTTAGGCACTTTTCTGCCCAACCATGAATCCATGCTTCCCTAATATTCTTCCTAGCTTGAAGAATGCCTGACCTTGGATGAAATACATAGTATGAGATATAGTATGCAAGGTGGACTTTGGTGCATTCCAAACATCTACATGCATTTCTATATGTGTTTAGAACATGCACGATCTATGCAAGGAAATGGAAGAGACGTTACATCATTACAATTAGACCATTCAACATAATGGACTACAACACTTGGCCAAGCATATGTTGTATATAGCTAAAAAATATATAGATTTTGGAAAAGCAAAACCTATCTCTCTATTAGCCCATTTTTGACACCTATCCTAGAAGATAACCTCTCACAACATAAGATAACATACATCTTATCTATGTTTTCACATTTGCAAATAATAAATCTAGTTTCATTAGTTTTTGCTAGCCAATCTTTCCTAAATCAACCTATCTACTTCATAGTCTATATTTGATTCATTTGACTAACTATACTTAACATGCATATGCAATAAAATTAACCAGATTTGATGTTAAGCAATTAAATTTTAAACATAATACATGTTCATAACAACAATATCATGAAATTGTCACAATACATGCATCGGTTTTCTATAGATTTTCATTCTTTCCTTTAATCCATCTTTCTTGGAATGAAATCTACATTCAAATAAGAAAATGATATAATTTTAAAGAAGGTATATTGTATATATGTGTATATGCATAAATGAAGTATTTATGCATGTACACATACATGGCCTTCTAATCATAACTAAAAATGTATGTGTATACATTCTTTTTAAAAGAAAGAAATTTTAGAATGATTCATTTACATTAAGATCTTTATTTCTAGAGGAAATGACAACTTCTATCAGAAGTTCATACTATTATACAACTTGAACATAGAAAAATTTCTCAAATAAAGAGAAAAATTATCATAGACAGAGCGATCAATTGGTTTTAACATTTTTGTGTGATTATTTTTTCTAGAATTATTAAACACCAAAAAGGTGACAAAGTTTTAAATAGAATTTGATAGTCCATTTCTACCATACTGAATTAATAAAGTTTGGTTAAATAGTTCAGATTTAGATAGGTATTATTCTGTTTTGAGAAATATGTAATTTAAGGTCCATCAAGACAATAAATGTCGTTTGTTTGATATTCATTCTTCATCTATTATCTTACTATTAATACTTTTATATTATCCCATTTGAACACTATTTAAAAACATAGTTTTAAGACTACATTAGAGTTGAGTTGAGTTCTCAATGAAGTGATTGTTCAACCTTTTTGCATCACTCTTATACAATTTGTATGAATATATATCAATGTATACATATATATATACATAAAATGTGTGCTTATATCTATATATATATATATATATATATCACATTTTAATATATCATTTATAGCTTAAGAACAATTAATAATGATCTTTAGGAATTGCATGGACTGGCCTATAAAGCCTTCTTAAAACTCACAAAGGATATCACTCTACTCCATTGCAGAGCTCTATGAATTGATCAAATGGATCGTTCTAACAAAGACATTATATATGCAATGTAGGAAATGCTAACATTAATGGAACAAGGATATCATTCCTAGTTCTTCGAACTAAACTACAATTAAAATGTACAATGAAATCAAATGATAACATTCAACCTTTATCATGCCAACAAATATGGGCTCGATGCTTATGCATTGCTTGGCCTTTTATGGCCATATTTGAATGATAAACATATGGATAGGGCGATGTGATGGCTCGACTATCTATTCCCATGCTTTGGAAAATATGCATATGATAAATGATATTGCCTTCATTCAAATATAGAAGGCTTGGGGCTGACCTTCGAATACATGGAAGGATTTCAAAATAAATTTTAAGCATAGTGTTGAATATATAACTTGGGGGCTGACCTCTTCAACAAAGGGCCTCCCAAACGAAAATTTTCAGCTCTAGAAGCCACAAACCCATGGCTCCTTATGGGTTTACTATGATGGCAAGGGCCATAGATTTTAACACAATGAAACAAGCAGCCTAGAATCAACTTAAAGAGGATAATTCGACCTACTCTAACTGAGCATGGTCTATTGGCTCAACAAAAAATATAGACTTTAATAATAGTTTTGGTTTCAATGGGTTATCCCTAGCATGCAACAACCCCTCGGTGACATGTAACCAAGCATGCACACGAGTCTTACACATAGACTCACCATAAAAGAAAATAACAAAACCCATGGTTGATACTAAAATAAAAACATGGTTTCATGAATGAAATGCAATGTAATATGGCCTCCATGGCTGGACATAGAATTGGATTCAACAATAAATGAATCAACTCCAAACAAAGAACATTGACTGTCTATTACAAGGTCCCCTTAATAGGGAAAACAAAGCTAATCAATTTTTCCTCTAACAACAGGAAAATCATGTGTATAGTTGAGGATTTGAATGAATAGAGAGAGAAAATTAATAAAATGGAAATTTTGTTGATAAATTAGCCTTACCTCTACCTTATTGCTCTTGGAAAACAATTCAAATGAAGCCTGGTGATTTTTTTTCCAAGAAAACTTTCTTTTTCTCCTTGAATCAACCTCTTCTTCTTGCTTTTTTGGACTAAAGCTTCTTAGTCCTCCATTTCCTATATTTTCTCTATTTTTGTGAATCATTTTCTTCCAAATAATTTGTGTTTTCACTATATTTTGGGGAGTCCATAAAGGTTAGTGACCCCATCGTGCAATTAAATCTCTCATGTTTATGAATTATGGGCAGCCCTCAACCCTTCAATTTTTAGTTTATAAATTCAAATTTGAATTTGAATGAATATCAGCCTAAATTTTATTTGTTTTCTTATTAAAATACCATTTTAATCATATACATACATACATATATATATACATACATACATACATACATACATTGACAACATGCACACACAATATTTATATTATA
This sequence comes from Sequoia sempervirens, assembly GCA_007258455.2. NCBI lineage: Eukaryota > Viridiplantae > Streptophyta > Pinopsida > Cupressales > Cupressaceae > Sequoia > Sequoia sempervirens. Next base: position 451,372,524 of record VDFB02105785.1, read on the forward strand.
TGTGTATTGCATTGCATGTATTGCATGTATTACATATATATTATTATTACACATGGACACATATTATTACATACAGCACATATTATTACATATATGACATACATACATATATTATTATTACATATGTATGCACAGAGATGAGATATGATGCATTATATATTACATACATACATACATATTATATGGATGTGCATTACATATTATTGGAGCATGCATTATATGAAAGAGGAGCATGATATACATATATATATATATATGAAAGAGATATATATATATATATTATGATATATATGTGTGTGGTGGTGGTAGACATGTATATAGAGAAGGGGAGATATATATATATATATATATATATATATATATATATAGGCAGGCATATATATATATATATATATGCAAAATTCAATTCATCTTCTTGTTGTAAAGTTTATGGCATATATGCATTTATAGAAGAACAAGAACACTCCATTCATTAGTTTCTTATTTTCTTTTTGATAGCAATATCATCAGATAAACAAGATAGACAAGTAATCTAATTGATTGTTTTTCCAAAAGCATACTTGTTTACTCATTAGTACATTTCGCATAAAGAATGATTTTAACCATATTGGAATTTCAAATGAAAAATTCATGATTTAAAGTGGTGTGTGCACATCCCATATTCCATCTCTAGTCAACCGGCTAAATATTCCTACCTCAACCATGTTCTCGTCTTTAGCCTATTCTTGCATTCACACACTCACACTTGAAAAGTTTCTTTAGTAACCTTTAACCGATGCTCAAAGTGAAAAAGAGATTCCATTTCACATCATAATTTTCATCTTTCGTATTCAATCACAATATCATAAATATATTTCAAATGCCATTGAAATCTTAAATTTATCACAAGTCAACTAATAAATTTCATTTTCCATATTATTAAAAAACTTAACATTATTAAATGCAAGAAATTTTTTTAGATGTGACATCCTTGCCCACTTGGAAGATACATTGTCCTGATGTCTTATTAGACAACATTGAATTAAATATGTATTTTTCAACATTCAATCTTATTGGTATTCAAGCCAAAATATGCAATCCAAAATACAAGAGCAATAGTATTTTGATGACATTAAGAATCTATCTAGTAATCAAATGAGGAAAGGAGTGTTATATTTCCTCCGCATCCTCCCAAGTAGCATTTTCCTAAGAATATTGATCCCACTAAACTTTATATTGGACAATATCTCTATTTCACAACTTAACATTACATCTATCTAGAATTCTAATGGGCTCCACTAGCACCACTCCTAGATCCTGCACCTGTAAAGAATGCCAGTAAAGTATATGAGTTGCATCTGGATGATATGGCTTAAGAAGATAAACATGAAATACATTATGGAGTCGAGCTAGAGTAGGTGATAGAGCAAGTCAGTATGCAACTAAGTTAATGACTTCTAGCACATCGAAGGGACCCACATATCTAGGGGTCAACTTGGAAGATTTTCCAAAAGTAATGGAGCTCTTATACAACTTGACCCTCAAGAAGACTTTATATCCCTCTAAGAACTGTCTAAAGGTTTTATTCTTGTCCACATAACTTTTATGTCTATTTATCGCTTCTTTTAGGACCGTCCCTTGATGAGTTTCATCCACTCTTCCATCTCTTTAAGCATTTCAAGACACATTATAATCATGTCTTCCAATCTATCCCAATTGATGGGTGTACAAAAATTTCACATGTAAAGAGCCTCCAAAGGTGTTATACCTAAGGATCGATGGAAAGAGTTATTATATGAAAATTATACCAAATGTAGATACTCGTCCCACTTATATTGTTGTTCCATGCATTACATTCATAGGAGATCCTCTACTACCTTGTTGACTCTTTCAGTTTTCCCGTTGGTCAGAGGATGATATGTTGATCTAAAATTTAGCTTAGTTACCAAGGCTACATTCAAAGTTGTCCAATATTTGGACATCATCCAGGTATCTCTATCAGATATGATA
>VDFB02105785.1:451374612-451438076 GCA_007258455.2 Sequoia sempervirens
CTACATTACACTTACATATTCTTCTCCTTTATATAGTTTCAAGAATGTTGGTCCATGCCTCAGTTTCATTCTAAACTATTATATTTTCAACATGGTCTACCTTATGGTTTTCTATAAATTATATAGATATATTGGCATCTTTATATAATTTTCTAATCAAGAAGGGCCTCATACAATCCAAAATAACAATATTTTTTTGTAACTTTGAGCTAAGCCTATAATTAGTGATCTTCTAAAAGAGAAAAAATAATTAAATTTGGGGTTTTCCTTCAATACCCATAACTTTAATGTTATGTTGCATAATCTTAGCCCCTCAAATAAGTTATCTAACTCAACCTCATTATGTGTGGATGGGTGGAGTATCTTAGAGATAACTCAAAGGAGATTACCTTTGTCATTTTTTATTATAGAACCAACCCAAGTTAGAATTCAATTACCTTTGCAAGGCCCATCCACATTTATTTTTTATCTTCCAAAAGGAGGTTCCAACCATATGATTTCCACCATACCCACCTTACTCAAGCAATAGGAGAAACCCAATAGGATCCTGAAACCTAACCATTTCTTTTTCATCCTATTGTCCTAGCTAGTGAACTCAATTGCTCTATGTGAAACCATTCTAAATTTGGTTGAAATATTCTCATAATTTTGATTTCAATTTTATTTTGCAAAGAATTAAATGGGATATCCCTATCATTAAAGATTCATCAATTTCTTTCTTTCCATAAATTCTAACTCATCTTAAATGGGCTAGCCTTCCATATTCTAGCCCAAGTGGAATTAAAAAATAAGCATATTCCCAATTGATAAATAGAGATAAGAGATATTGTGAGAGGCAATTAGATCATTCTAACTCACAACAATGCTAATTCTAGAACTTAGAAGAATATGACTAGTTGAGTAATAGGTGATTGGAAGATTATTTAGTAGGCATACATAGTAGACACCTAGATAGATATGTAAAGACAAATGTGTGAGGTCTATATCCTATAAGTATTCTCATGTGAAATTTCATCTAGGAAAATGCACTAGCCTTTGGGAGGCATGATTTCCCCAACACAATCTAGAAAGCGAAGCTAAGGAATTTGATATTAAATTTTCCATTTGATAACCTGATTTGATTGAATAGTAACCAATATGGCTAAATATTTTATATAATATTATCCTTATCCTATGTGGTATAGAATGTTTACTTGTGGAATTCATCCATTAAAATATTTTTGATTTTATGTGGAATGGGAGTCAAATAGAAATTATTCCAAGTCCACTATAAGCCACTTGGATAATCCACATGGTTCAAATAATTAAGCATATAACCACCCTAGATATCTTCTATGATATATTTATATTCATATAATTCTAAATAGCTAATTAATCATTTATTTTCACTTTCCATTCTAAATAGCCCAAGACAAGTGATATGTAGTGAGTGATCTACTTTTAAGCATGAAGTTTCAAATATGAGAACCACCAAGTGGGTTAGCATTAATTAGAACTTTGTCTTGATCATTTGAGTCAAGGTATTTATTTCTTAGTATTTATCTCCAATACACATCAATCTTGTCATACATGTTCTAGATCAACTTGGTGTAGAAAGTATGATTCCATTTTGATAAGACTTTAACTCATGAGCCATCAAGACCTTTGGGAAGACATATATTGTCCCATTTAATAAGAGGAACACATGTACTTTCATTCGAACCACCCCATAATATTTTCTTTATTGGTTTATCTAAATCGTGGGAGATCTTTAAGAGGATCAATAAAAAAGACATCATATAGATTAGAATGTATTATATCATAGCTTTAAGCATTAAGATTCTTCCATCCAATTTAAAAAAATTCCTTTCCATGAAGTAATTTTTTTTTGGCAAGCACTAATGTTGTCCTTCCATAGATTAGTATGTAGATCCTCTTTAATTATCTATCTTGAGACTAAAGTATAACCAACAAGCTTATCTCTGATGAAAAATCATCTTCTCTGAGGAACACCCTTTCATAAATGGAAGTGCCATTGGTGAAGTATTATTTTGTGATAAGAGAATTATGTATAATTTAAACCCCACTCCATACCTGAAAACTTGCTTTAGCCTTAACTACATGGCCCAAAGCCTTTGCCCTAAACATGAAAAGGAAAGGGGATAAAGGATCCACTTGACACAATCCTCTAGATACCTCAAATAAGTCACATGGAGAAATACTAATCAATATGGAGAAAAAGGTGTGGATATATAATTGAAGATCCAATCTTGAGCTAGTTCATTCTAAAACCAAATTTACAAAGTACGGGTATGTGGAGGATCATCATGGAAAAAATAGGCCCTTAAGTGGTGAAAAATTTAGAAAAATCAGAGTTAGGCAACTTGACGTAAAAATTTGAATACGTTATCTATATTATTTCAAAAATATGTAAGAATAGAATCTGTAGCAAATTGAATGTAGTTTCTAACTTACTAGGTTTATTTTTTATTTTTAAAAAATCTATTTGGTGAAAATTTGAAACTTCAATACAGTAGTATTTAAATTTTAGGGAAACAATAAGAAGTAGGTGTTTGTTTGACCACCCTAACCACAATAAAGTGATAATATTTTTGTTATAATATTTTAGATACAAGTAGAGGACTCATGTCCCAATGTGATGATATATTTTTGTAATTTTTTTCCAAGTAAATAATTAATTATGAATTTTTTATTACAACTTAAAAAAAATAAAAACTCATATGTCTGGCCACCTTAACTTTGTCAAAACTTTATGAACTTCATTTTTTTTTTTTAATCCTATAGTATGCAAAGCATAGAATGTGACACATGTTTCAGATTCAAAAAATGTGATACCGCTTGAAAGCTATAGATGTTTTTCAATCAGCCTATCAATCAGGACTTTAGTCGTAATTCAAATAGAAAATGAATAATAATTATTTATTAAATTCAAAGTAAAGAATAATTTATATTGGTGGAAAGCTGAGAATCTCCTTTAAAAACACTTTTCGTTTCATCAATTTTGGGTAAAAAAAAAGTCGTCGGCCACATACCCATCATATCGCCACTTTTTGGCCCATCATGATCCTGCACATACCCATACCATCATAAAAAAGGGTAAAACACTCTATCATGTGCCTTATTTACATCTAAATTCAATATATCATGTTTTTTTTTTAGAATTCAATGAAATAAATAGCTTCATGAGCTATTATAATACCATAAAAAAATATTTGACAAGGAGTGAAATTTTGTTTTCTTTTGTGATATAAGCTTGGGGAGAATTCCTTTCAATCAATTTTTAATGACCTTCAAAATAATTTTATATATTATATTGTAGAGATAAATAGGGAAAAGGTTAGTAAAAGTGTTGTAAGATGATGTCCTTGAAATGAGAAAAATATTTGCAACATTTAGATGTCTAAGAAATTTATTAAATATTCTTGAATCTTCAACAATATTATGGATTTTCATGATAATAATAAACCGACACTTTCGATATAATGTATTGTAGAAACATTCATCCCTAAATCTTTATTTGGGGGAATTTAGAAAGTTACACATATAACTTCTTCCAACATGATTGGTGCCATGAGAAAGGAACTATCGTATGTTGAAACCACACAAGGAGTATTTTTAAATGTTGATATTTCAAATACGTATGTACCATCCTCAAACACCAATATTATTTTTGGTGAATAAATTGTGTTTGGATATCCATGAGGATATCTAAAATGCCACCATCCTCTATAATTATTGATTCAATTCTATTTTGTTCTCATCTAAAATTTGAAGCATTATGAATAAATTTTATATTTAAACTTTCCTCTTCAAGCCATGTTTCCCTAGAATTTCATTTCTAGAAGATCTTCTCCCTCACCAAAACCTCAATGTTCTACCAATAAATATTTTTATTTCAATTAATATTCTTGAAACATTCCCTTATGTATAATTTTTTTATTAAGATCTTCTAGATCTAATTCAATTCACTACTTGTCATGAAAAGCATTTTTGAAAGTGGTCTACTCCAATCCCTCAATTATTTCTTTCAAATTCAATTTTTTGAAAAGAAAAATATTTTAGAACCCTTTTGTGTAACAATTACTATCAATAAATCCTTGATTAACTCCAAACCATTACTATTTCTAAACCACATCAATTCAAAATTGAAAGGGAAACTCTATGAGGGATGACCTCCACTAATGGAAAGCATGCTCAAGAAATGGTTCGACCCAGAGATGGGACAATAAATGAAATAAAAAATTGTGCATGTGCAAGACAACATGGATTATGTAATAATCTATCCAATTTTTCAATTATATTATAAAAATGGACTTGTGATTGATCCATGTATATAACTTATTTTTGGTTACTATATCCATTAGATGTTTGTCACCAATAAAATTTTAATAATCACTTATATGATTGGGATATGTGAGAAATACCACTATTCTTTTCACAACGTGATAATATTACATTGAAATCCCACCAAGAATGTATTTTTCATTTGCTACTAGATGAAAAAAAATAGAATTGGACCCTGAACTAGAGATTTATCCACTATCTTAACCATTCCATACACATTAATAATGTTAAAAGAAATATCCAATACCATAATCTAAATAGATATCAATAAATAATTAGAAGAGGTAATCATAGGTGGAATAAACAACTTACTTGGTTTCCAAAAGGTCCCAGTTAAGGTCTATAAAATTTTGAGCATTGTGACCACACATAATTGAGCATACAATCTTGAATTCTTCACCAATAATTCCTCATCAATTGACACAAGTTCCCCAAGTCATTTCTAATAATAGAAGACACATCCATTAACCAAAATTCCACAGGAAGGTTAGACAAGTGAGTCCAAATTAGAGAATATGTTGGTCCACATTTTAGAGGATTAAGATATAGAAACTAGTTTTGAATAAATAAATGCACCTCACCAATAATCCATCAATTTTTTTTTAATATATGATCTCTCATATCTTTATATTCAAATGTTGCAATAGAAAACCTTTTGGGATGCAATGAATCATTGACGATAGATTCTAATTATCAGCTACCCAATCTAGAATTGTTTGGCTTAGTAGGTTGGTACCAACAAATAAAAAAATTAATGTTTGATCACAAAGAAAGGAATTTGGATCAACAACAATTGAAACATCAAGTATAATTTTGACAAATACAAAACTAGTCTCATCAATCTTCTAAAAAACATATAGATGTACCTATTTGGTGTGGATAAGGGTACAAATGAAAAACATTGGAAGTGAGCTATTATACTAATATAATAATAAATACTATTTATATATTTTTTCAAAATACATAATTCATTATATTTATGAATTCATAAATATCATACATATAATTTTATGATGTTGATTATAAGTGTTTGGATTAATACCATGAATGAAGTTCCTTACAATGAGTTTAAGGAAGCTACTTAGGATTTATTTAAATTTATAAAGAATTGATTTCTTTTATTTTATTTAAACAAGACTTATTTTATAGTTTTATTTTTTGTTAAATCTATGTTCAAGGTTATGTCTTAGTTTTATGCATAATCTCGTGCTACTATAAAACACCTCAGATTAGCTTAATTAGATAACAAAATTATAAATTGTTATAGAGTAGATTGTAAATTATTGTAAATTATATACTCATGAATTAAATTCATAAATTAAAGTAGAAAAAATATATTCTAAATCATAAATTAAGTTTAGGTTAAACTTTTGTAAATTATTAAAAGATTTATTATAAATTTATAAATTAAATTATCAAATAATTTTTTTTAACTAAGTTAAATTACTAAAGTTTAAATTGGATATCAATATTAGAAAGTAAAAATGAATATATGACAAACATGTAAACATATGAAAATTCCTATGTACAAACCTTTTCCTAACTCATCCCTATGCACCTCACATACTACACATCCTCCCTAAAAAATAAATTGTAACTAAAGCTTCACAACCATCTATTTGATATTATAAGACTCCTTATAAGTTCACTAAGAGTGACACTCTAAGAGAGAAAATAGTGAAGCACTTTTAGCCTTTATGGCAGTTGGAACCCCTTTTGTTAAATCAAATCTAGGAATTCTATCATGATTGCATGAGAGTCAAATTCTTAGTCTAAAAATCTTTCAAACTCAAAATAGAAATTAATTAAGAAGCTCAATTTTAACAAATATGCACGAGAGTCAAATTTATAGTCACAAATGTCTAGTGAAGTGTTCAAATAGAGTTAGTTCATTCAAAACACAAATTAATGAAGAAGCCTAGTTTTAAAAAACATGCACGCGAGTCCAATTCCCAACCTCAAGTGCCTAGTGACATGTTCAAATATACTTAATTCACTCAAAACTTAATATTTGAAGAAATTATAGTGAAAATCAATCTACCATTCCCTAATACCCCTAACACGATGAACTAGCCAAAGAAAAAAATTTAGTCCACCCATGACTCAAGCTTTTAGGAAATGAGTGAGTACAATAGTGACCAAGTGGGGCGAAGTAAATCACAAGTCCAAAATTCCTATCTTTGAGCTATAAGTAGATTTTCAAATCCAATCCTATTCAATGGATAACACGCCATTTTAGAATTTGAAGTAGTTACTCTTGTGTAAAAATATAAAATTTTCAAAATAAAGCTTAAGTAGGGGAGAGGGTTCGTCAGTGGCACGGGGTCACATAGTGGGGACATAAGTAGTCCCCCATGTGCCCCAAAATAGAGTTTCGTAACATCCAATTGTAAAAAATAAAAATCCATAAAGTCAACAAGAGTAGTCGAATCACTGTACCATCAAAAATTGTATTGTAATCAATTTATATTTGTTTGAAATGCAAATAGTTATTCATAGTCTTACATGTCAAAGAATATTCAAAGCACATCTAACACCACAAATATACAAGCCATATTGCTTGTTAATGGCATGTAGCATTAAAACATGGAGCCAAAATATAAAATTAGTATAACTCACACACCCTTTAAATATCACCACTTGCATTACATCACCACCAATATTTTCATAGATCTAATACCATGAGAACTACTAAGATCCAAGACTTTCCCATCATCAAATCCAATCGAACCCACCTCCTATCCCACTTTGCCAGCAACACAAAACTCAAAGGAAAATCAATCATTTAGATGTGTCCCATTGGTCAAATCCCAATGCACAACTACTGGTGCATTCTCCTCTTTTGCCACCTGCAACCACCAAAATAATGGTATTAAAGCCACAAAAATCACCTAAGAAGAAAAAAATCACTACATGCCATAAATACATACAAACTCTGCAATTGAAGGCACTGAAACAAATTTTCAAATTTGAAAAAGGAGGACAGAAAGTAAAGACTCCACACTAAACTAGCATTGAACATATAAAGAGATTTACAAATTCAAAAATACATTACTCAATCTTTGGAAATCTCCATTTAGCACATCTCACTTTCATATTCAGTTCTACATTTTCTTAGAGGTAGATGAAGAAAGAGGAGAAGCAGCAACAACAACACGCTATCAAGTTAGTATTCTACTACTACTAATTCTTTATGCCTACAAATGCTAATCTATTGTATGGTACGTAAATGTTTTTCACAATATTGTAAATATTTGGGGTTTCACCCTCATACTGTTTACCTTGGGTTTTTCATTTATATTCTTTATGTCAGAACAAAAATATGGTGTATGCGATGTAAATGTTTGTCACAACAACCTGTAACTCAATATCTAGGGTTTCAACTTACACTATTTATGAATGTCAAGTAATTTTAGTTCAATTTCTAGGTTTCTTTTATGTTCTATATGCCTAGGATTATAGATCAGTTCTATGCACTACAAATGTTTATCACCCACTAACCTGTAACTCAATATTTGGGGTTTCAACTTACACTATTTATGAATGTCAAGTCATTTTAGTTCAATTTTTGGGTATTTTTTATGTTCTATATGCCTAGGTATATAGATTAGTTCTATGCACTGCAAATGTTTGTCACCCACTACCCTGTAACTCAATATCTGGGGTTCCAACTTATACTATTTATGGATGTCAATGCATTTTTTTTCCTTATAATGTGATTGTTACAACCTATCTACTCTAAGTGCACAAGACCAAGTCAATTATGTTCCTTACAATCTGATTGTTACACCCTATTCTTTATGCCTTGTACTGCCAATATAATTGGTCAATATAACTTGTAATTCATTATTTGGGGTTTCAGATTATACTATTTATGAATTTCAATACATATCTAATTAAATACAATGTGATTTTTCCACCCACTATGCTCTAGGTGCATAACATCAACTTCTTTCAGTCCAATTCCAATGCTTTCATTTATATTTTATATGCCTAGGAATGACAGTATGTTCTATGATGTGTAAATTTTTCTCACACAAACTTGTAACTTAATATTAGGGGTTTTAACTTATACTATTAATGAATGTCAATGCATTTCAGTTCTTTACAATGTTAATTCCAATCTACTGAAGTGCATAAGACCAAATCCTTTCAGTTCAATCCAAAGTATTCTAAACTTGTGCATTCAAACAAAGTAGTAAGATCAAATATAAATCGAACAGTTACCAAATTTTACATTATAAACCACCAACACACAATAAAGAAAAATAATATGTTCATGCATCACTCTGACTTTAAGGGTTTTCATTGATGGTTGTTATCATTGTTTGAAACATGTTTCCTAATGTGTGTAGGTGCAATATAAAGTTGATATGAGGACCACACTAATGAAGAAGAGAGCCATGACAAGGTGGCATGTAGGTAAAAGAGGGTTTACATTCCCCTCTGAAGAAGAACTAAAAGTACAAACAAAGACACTTGTGGTAATTACTGCTCCAACAAGTAGGCAAACAACAACAACAGGACAACATGAATTATCAATGAATGAAATACTAAATCAACAACCTAATGACATGATGAACAACTAGCTTGAGGAACTTAATGAAGTCCTAAGTTTTCCCTTGATCCTTAGCCCACCATCTTGGTTGGAAAATGGATCTATGAATATGGGTAATGATAGTCTATGTCTTCCCTCAGCCCCTAGCCAATTGTCTTGGTTGACAGAGAGATCTATGAATGTGGGTAATGACAGTCTAAGTCTTCCCTTAGCCCCTAGCCAATTGTCTTGGTTCACAGAGGGAGCTATGATTGTGGGTAATGGGTTTAAGTCTTCCCTCGACCCCTACCCAACCGTCTTGGTTGGAAGAAGGAGCTATGAAATTGGGTATTGACTTGCATTGATAAGAACAACAAGGAACTTATTCATTTCCATCTCCACCTACCACATTTCCCATACCACAAATGTTAAATTACTATGTAGATTTCAACAAGGAAACTCAAGGTATTGGCAAGGAAGAGGAGGATAAAATTGATAGCCATGATTAAAACAATCGAATCCTAATATGTTTTGACAATCACTAAATTTGTGAAGGAAAGAGAGTAGCTCAAACATTTAGAAAAGAAGGAAAGAGAGTAGAAGAGGGAGCAAGAGATAGTTTAAAAGAAACAAGATAGGAAGGAAAGAAAAATCGAGGTGGCTCATAGTTCTATGTAGTGAGAAAGATAAATAAGAAGTCCTACGAACCTGTTACTAGAGAACCATGCCTTGTTTTGGGAAATATTGAACATATACATCCCTTTGTTCGTTGCTGGTGATGTCAGTTCAAGTCTTAGCCCAAATGTAAGTTGCACTCCACTTTGTGCTGGAAATAATTATTTAGCACCGTTGCATGTAAGTTACAATCAATTTACAAATACAAACCCAAATCATGTAATGACAACTCAAAATGTAGCAGAAGGAGATGAGAACACATCTCTAGATATTTTTCTTGGCATGCTTGATTGAGGTTGGGAGGGACCATCCCTACAACTCGATGAATTATTGGCTACTTTTATAATATATGTTCTAGACTGCAAGATATAGTTCAATTGCTGGCTTTTTACTTTTGTTGTTGGGGATTGTAATATCCTATTATTAACCAGAAATTTTTTCCCACCACATCACCATGCCACTTGTGCATCTGCCAATTTTGTTTTCTTTTTTTAATTTCAAGCACCGCACCACCTGTCACACATTGATTCATCCACAGTGTTCCTTATGGGACCATTTTGGGGTTCACTTGATAGTGGATCCCATCTACCTCCTTCGTTAGTGAAAAAATCCATGTGTGTTGGATTGGATGAACACATGGCTTCTGACCACTTTTCCACCCCAAACGACTAGTTGAGAGCATTAATCACTTGCCGCCTCCTTCATTACCTCAACTGAGCAACTTTCCTTACGCATCCCTTCGCAGTTACTTGGCCAGACAAGTGCATAATTCAGAGATCAAGGTTCATTCAATGCTTCAAATTCTCGCATATCTCACTCATTGTCATTCCTTTTGTTTGTGTTTATTCTGGAGTGTTCATTTGTTACACACCCACACTGGTTTAGCTCTTGGAGAGGTTTCATTTCACCAAAGAATACTTAGTGTTAAACCATGTTGCATATAGTGCCAACTTGAAAAGTATAATGAAACCAAGTTTAACACTAAAATGCTCTTTTGAAAAAGAAGTTTCTTGAATGCTAGAACATCAAATGATACTAAAATTTTATGTCATATGTTATGTAAATGTTGTTTCCAGCATTATTCACATTCCTATATCATGTCTTTGTTATTAAATGAATATGTTTATGGGCGTACTTAGAAATATGATGTACATGTTGGCAATGTAGTGTAATTGCTTGTAAATGTAAGTCTTCTTAATTATGTATTGGAACCTTTTTTTATGGTGATTGCTTGATTATGCTGAAATGTACAACCCACTTCACATAACAATTACATCTATACAAAAAATTATGCATTAACATCCACAAACAATATCACTTAAATCCACATATAGTCATGTACAAAACACTGGCAACATCATTTACATGATATAGAATGTATGAACAACAAAAACCTCTTATGTATAATATAATGAATTTGGTGATGGGACAGTCTTGGCTCTTAGTTTTTCTTGTTGTACTGGATCTATAAAAATATTGACAGTTATATAATGCAAGTGGTGATATTTAAGGGGAGTGTGGGTTATACTAATTTTATATTTTGGCTGCATGTTTTAATGCTATGGGCCATTAACAAGCAATATGGCTTGTATGTTTGTTGTATCACATGGGCTTTGAATATTTCATGGCATGTAAGACTGTGAATAAATATTTGTGTTTGGGACAAATATAAACCAATTATAATATAATTTTTGATGGTACAGTGATTCAACTACATTTGTTGGATTGTGTGTTTGTGGTATTAGATGGGATTTGAATATTGTTCTCCTATATTATATCATGGTGTAATGTTATATGTTACTAATAAATATTTTCTTTAGGTATTACCAAAATTCTCATATTTAAAACTTAATGTGTGTGTGTGTGTGTGTTTGAATTGTGATGTAATCCTTTTTGCTAAGGTTTGTAGTGGACATTGAAAGAATTTTATCTTAAATAGTCACATGAAATTCCTATTGTTACATGTTTGAGTTTGAAAATATATGTTCAACTCAGCATTGGAGAGGATTCATTTCACTAAAGAAATTGTAGCATTAAACCATGTTTCATCTACCATCAATTTAACAATTATAATGAAACAAAGTTGAACACAAAAATTCTTTTGTGATAAACAAATCTCTTCAACTATTATTGGTTTTCTCAAATGCTATCCCCTATTATTTAGTTATTCATTGTACAATAATTCAATCTACAATTTGGTTTTTATATTTGATTGTTACTATGAAATATGGAAAGGGTTTGACTAGTTCTCTTTTGGATGGCTTTTTGTCATGCACTTCTATTCGTGTGTTCTTCATTGCACAATCATTCATCGTGTAGATTTGTATTTCACAATTGATTAATGCATGTACATATATATGTATGTACATAGATTAGTGCATGTTCATATGTATGTACATACAGTAATCTATATACATACATATCCATGTACATATATATGCATGTGCACAAGAAATTTGCACAAACATTCACTCTTCAATTTCAACAGAATTTTTCCATGCACTTGTATTGTTATGTTCTTCACTGCATAATAATTCATTATGTAGATTTATTTTTTACAAATATTTAGTGTACATATGTATATCTCTATGTAAATATGTATGTACATACATATATATGTGTATATGTATTTACATATGTATATGCACATGTATGTACATATTGCATATATACGTATGTACATATAGACATACACATATATACATATATACATATAAATAGATATATAGATACATACATTTATAGATAGATTGGTATGTAGTTAGATTTATAGGAATAGATAGATATATACATGTAGATAGGTACATTTGTATATAACTATGTGAGCTGAAAATTGAATGAAGACAAATTTTGGCTAAGTATGAGAGGAAATAAAAATAAGAAATTGAACCCATTATAGTCATAGTGATGCTTGAACATAACCATACTTTTCCTTGAAAAAGTGACTATGTTTAAGAACACAAAATTTGCAAGTGTTCATAAACACCCTAGATTCCATACACTTCTTCGAGCACATTGTGGATGCACCAAGAAAGCAAGAGAACCTTCAAACTATGGAAAACCACAAAATTTGTTCAAAATCATTGACACAAAAACACAACCTTCAACTTATGGAAGACAACACACCCATTACAAATCAAGTAAATAGTATGAAAAAAATTGATAACTGACAGGAAACAATGGTACAACCTTAGTGAGGTTAAAAACCTCACCTCTATAGTAGGGTTTTGGCTGATAATGTGTCTTGTTGCACTCACCTATATCTTGACTTCCTACAAGAAAAAATGAAAGGAGGGATCAATCAAAGACATTTAGCAATGTTTAGCATAATAAACATAAAATGGTAAATAAATTGTATAACTTTCGATTGTAACTCACCATGAGCGAGGCTTAGAAGGAAGAATAGAATGAGCCAAACATGTATTGAATTTGTGTATCGATCAAGCAGAGTGAACAAGAAACAAAATGGCTAAGTGTCAACCGAATGTACCATAATCTTTATGATATATATACAGACATATATATATATATATATATATATATATATATATATATATATATATATATATATATATATATGCATACATATACATACATACATACATTCATATACATACATACATACATACATACATACATACATACATACATACATACATACATACATATATAAGAGTTAAATGAAGAAATTGAAGAACTGTTTAAGATTATATTAGACAAAAACATCCTTTAGAAGAGATAGGCATTGCTAGGGATTAATAATTGAACATTTACATCGCATACAAAAAATTGCAATTCTTGAGCATAAAGAATATAAATGAAAAACCCAATGTAAATAGTATTAGGTTGAAACCCCAAATATCCAATGGTAAAATAGTAAAAATAAGTTGTAGAGTTAATGTTTGTGTAAAATGGACCCGTCAGGAACAACATGGACCAATCAATGCATGACTGGTGGCGAGGTGGTGAAAATTTTTAAAAAAGAAAATTGGCAGATGCACAAGTGGTAGGGTCACATGACAGGAAATTATGTTTAAGGTTTTTGGTCCACCTCGCACTCCATGTGGACCTCCAAATATAGGGTGTACAGGAGCACCTCAATTATAAAGCAGTTTTATCCATAAAGTCAACAAAAGTAGTCAAATAACTGTATTGTCAAAAATTGTATTATAATTGGTTAATATTTGTCCCAAACACAAATAGTTATTCATAGTCTTACATGTCATAGAATATTCAAAGACCATATAACACCACCAACATACAATCCAATTTTCTTTTTAGTTCCCTATAGCATAAAAAAATGCAACCAAAATATAAAATTAGTATACGCCGCACTACCCTTAGATCAAAATGGAAAACCCAATTTGCATAGCATATAACAGATTGGTATTTGCATAGCATACAACAAATTGGCATTCATAGGCATAAAGAATTAATAGAAGTAGAATACTTGTAACTTTATAGTGTGATTTGTAACTTTATGGTGGGTCCCCTGCAGCTGGTAAGAGGAATTCGGTGGTCAACCTGGACAACTCTGCATAGGTGTTGGCATCCAAGGATAGAGGTAAGGCCAATCTTTTCCCTAAGGGATTTCAAGAGGAGGATCCCCCGACTGGTTTGCATCAGGGCAAGGGTGTGTTTTGGGGGGCTATGGATTTCTCACAAGCTTCTAGGTTGGTAAAAGAATGGGTTGATATCTCATTTAATTTGCTCATGTGGCTCATGCAAGAGGTGTAAGACCTCCACAACAAGAATGATACCATCACCCATTGCAACATTTCCACACTTTTCAATCTCAAGGAGAAGGACTCTATCTTCGGGTTTACCAGGTCTTTAAATTCCAATGTTGGTTGTGTGGTGGATGAGCTTGCTAATTTGAAGAATGATTATGGTTCGAGGTTGGCTCTGCTAGAAAAATAGAATAGGCAGCTTCAAAATGATATGAACATGATTATAAACATTAGTAGAGAGAAGTTGGAGGCCTCGACTGAAGGTATGATCTTCCTCAACTAGAAGGCGAAGGAGTGGACTGGCAGAGGTCTATTTGAAGAACGTGCGACTAAGGAAAGAGGGGAAAGTGTTGTGATGGACATGCATACTATGAATGTGGATGTTGGACTGAGTGTGCATACTCAGAGTAAAACCAAGAAAGGTAAAATGGTCCCTAGTCGTGATGTTGAGGAAATCATGGAGATGCATGACAGGTTGGTGTCTAAGGATCTGGATGTGGCAAAGATTCTTAAAGAACTTCTCTAATGGTTATTTGGTGTGTCTCTCTATTTTTTGTGTTGGCTGTTTTTGTCTACTAATGGTCTGCTAATGGTCTGTTAATCAACTTGATTTTTGATGGTTTTGGGCTAGTAGTCTATTGTTTCTTCTTTACTACCACTGTCTCATTTTGTACATGGTTTCAGGCACCCTTCAAAACCTGTTTATCGTTAATCAAAAACTTTATAGTGTGATGCTATTGCTACTTTTTCTCTTTCTTCCACTACCTCCATGTAGATATGAATATGAAAGTGAGCCGTGGTAAATGGAAATTGGCAAAGATTGAGAAATAAATTTTTTAATTTGTAAGTCTCTTTATATGTTCAATGTTGGTTTGGTATGGAGTCTTTAATTTTTGTCCTCCTTTTTCAAATTTGAAAACTTGTTTCAGTGCCTTCAATTGAAAATATTGTATGTATTTATCACGTACAATCCTTGTTTTCTTCTCGAGAGATTATGGTGGCCTTAACACATTTTTTTTGTTGGTTGCAAGTGGCAAAAGAGGAGAAGGAAACAATAGTTGTGTGCTAGAATTTGACTAATGGGACACATTTGAATGATTCATTTTCCTAGAGTGTTGTGTTGCTGGGAAAGTGGGACATATCAGAATGGTTGATTTTCCTTGACTAGTGGTAGGAAATAAGAACTGAAGTCATGCCATGTACATATGTTGGCATATATATAGGGAATAGAGAATAGATAATTTAGATATACATATACATACATTACATATATATATATATATATAAATAAATAAATATTTATAAATTTAGATATATATACATATGTATATATAGATATATATATAGATATATATGTATATAAATATGTATATATAGAAGGCATCAAATCTATGTGATATACACCAAAATATACATGAGGCCACCCATATTTGATGACTATCTATACATCATGAAATATGTCTACATCAAAATCTAAGATTTCCAGGAACTATTTTTCATCCTCTTTACCAGAAATCCCTCTTCTGCTGGGGCACAATGGGGCATCTATATCATCTTTTTCTCAATAATCTAAAAAATTTCAGCTCTTTGATTCAAAAGAAACCTTAAATCTCAATCATCTCAAGCATAAGTCTGATTTTCACCTATCGTGAGCCTGATCAAAACAATTTATTCCCCGATCGATCTCTCAAGGGGGAAACCAACCATCCTTCAATCATATCAATATCAAATCATCTAACGAACTATGTGCCTAGCATTTCTAGAATATCTTGATCAATCTATCAAATCAACTATCATTGGGATATATCGTTCTCTATCAATCCTCGTCTTATTCAACACAATCCTTGCATTGTTGTGAATCCTCAACAATTTTATCAATCAATCAATCAGATCAATCAACTTTATCTTGGCTATCAACATCTCAAAGAGATCATTGATATTCATTTTTGCATCATCATCAACATCAATCTTTGAACCAATGCAATGAGTACATTGCTTCAAAGAGGGGAAAAATGTAGACACTTAAAAATGTCTCAATGGATCACATTGGATAACTAACATCATTTCATCTTGGAACCCATCCTATTTTCACTTAATTGATTAAATTATTTTGGCTATTTAATTAATTGCATCATTTTCATCTATTAACCTAATTAATTCAATCGGGTTAATTCACCCCTTTTCATGCTAGCATTTTGTCTCATTAAATTAAATAAATCAAAATATTTAATTTAAATCCCTAAGTCCTCTTATTTAATTAAATAACCCTAAGTAATTTAATTAAATGTCATTTCACCTTTCCTCCATTCACTAAATCATTCCATTTAATGAATATCACTTTAATTCTTCTAAATCCCCTAATTATATGATTAAACCTTGTTTAATTAGCAATTATCTAACTAATCTAATTTTCCTCCAAGAAGGAGAATATTCCCATGGAATATTCCTTCCCTTTTTGCACAATTAAACTTTATTTTAATTTGCAAAATATCCTTTTTCCTCGCCCATGAGAATATTCCAAAGAATATTATCTCTCCTCCAATCATTTGAAAAAGGGAATATTCTCACTTGGCTTCTTGAGTAAGTTAAACTTGAAACCTCTTGAGAAAGTTAACTTTTGACCTCTTAAGCAGGTCAAAAGTGTGTTTGTTTGGAAGGAATGAGAACCCTTGATTAAATCTCATCTTGCATTCTCACCCGTCGATGAGAATCCATGATCCATGCCTCCCATTTCCTCCATCCTTGACCATTGATTAGCTTTTTCAATCTCAACCCTTCATTTCTCGTTTACTTTCCCATAAATAGAACACTATTTGGAGACAAATGGATACACCTTTCAATTTGCAAACTTATATTGTTGAAATCACTCACACTCACACTTTACTCACATTTAGTATATTTTAGTTCATTTTTAGTTGCATATTAGCTTTAAGCTTCCATTAATGGCTTCCATGCATCCATTTAGATTGTTTATAAATTAGGGTTTGAATAATTTAGCTTAGAATCCACTTAGATTAGCTTAGCTTTTGCATATTTAGATCATTTTTAGCATAAAATCATGTTAATTTAGCTTGCATCATCTTCAATTTATCATACACAACCGTTTCATCAATTCTCTTCAATACAATCAATTGAAACCAGCTCATTGATCATGGGATTGGGAAAGGGTCATTGTTCCACATCAACACGACACCAATTCCAAAACGGGATGAGTTTTAGATGGGTTAGAGTAGACATTTAAATTCTTTTATAGTTTGTAGTGTTTAGTTTAACTTTCATTTGAATGATCTTGTTTAAGATTGAGTATTAGTGGCATGAATATGCTTCGATTCTTCATGGATCAAGTGTAATAGGCCCATACTAATATCCTTGGTTGACAGAATGAACCTTGATATTTGATTTACGTGCTTTTTAGGCTAAGTAAATGTGGAGGGGCACATAAGGCAAGTTTCTCAATGGAGGTAACGAAGGAGGTGGTGAGTGATTAATGCTATCAACTACTCGTTTGGGGTGGTGAAGTGGTCGAAAGCCACACATCTATCCAATCCAACACACATATATTTTTGCACTAACAAAGGAGGTGGATGGGCTCCAGAGTCGGGTGGAGGCTGGGCCCATAAGGAACATTATGGACAAATTGGTGTGTGACAAGTGGCAAGGTGCTCGATATTTAAAAAAATAAAACTAGCATATGCACAAGTGGCAGGGTGATGTGGTGAGCAACATTTTTTTGTTTTTTGGTCCACATGGACCTCCAAATTTAGGGTTCCCTACTATGGGCCCCTCTCCCCTATATCAAGCGAAAAAATTACATTAGTTTCTTTACAATTATGGTAGCCAAAGGAAACCATAAAGTTATAGACCCCTATTATTTATCCATAATAACAAAAACTTGGATAGTAATTGGAAATTAAGGGTTTGTACCATAAGTTAATGTTGAACTTTTTCTTGGATCTTTGAAATTTAAAAAAGTATGAGAAAGCAACGGGCATTTATTTGTATTTAGGAAGTCATAACCGTCCCCTCAAGAGATGAACTACTTGTTACACCAATTTACAATGTTCTTCAAATAAATCATCCCTCGATAGAAATATCATACAAGAATTCCATCGTTCCTTTCCCGATCTAAATTTTAAGAGAGTTGAGATCTTATTATGTTAAGATGGGTACTAATGAAAACACCCATTTTTAGCAATTTTTTGATTGGTTCATGATTTTATCTTTTAAGAGAGTTGAGATCTTATTCTATTAAGGTAGGTACTTATGAAGGTGAGTATGGTTGGTGATCATCATATTTTGGATGAGGATCGGATAAAGATCATTTCTTCTTCTTATCCACATCAAACACTGGAAGAAATTGTAGGTAGTACGGGCCGACTGTTTCTGCTTAAACTGTGGCAACATTAGTTTAGGAATTTTCTAGCTTGCTTGTTTCTTTTTTTCTTTTCATGGAATTGTTTCGACTCTTCTTTTTACTGGTGCCACTCAAGAGAATGTTGACACTTGTATGAGATGGTGGATCCCTGCTACTATGTCATTTGTGACCTCTTTGGTTTTTAGTTGTGTTGTTCTGCATAAGCTGATTGGTCAAGTTAATGTTGTAAAGATCTTGCAGAGGGACAAGATTGATTTGAGGGCTTTAAGAGATGCATTCAAAGACTTGAGAATGAAGGGTGTGAGCTTTGATTTGTTAGAAGAGCCTCAGCCTACTAAGAGGTGGAAGAGCTCTAGTATGGAAGTTGAATTAGGCCCTCTTAGATGGTGCTCTAAATTTTTTCCCATTGCTTTGAATTTTATCTCAGGCCTCCTAACTAGTTGGTAAGATGATTATATGTGGGTTGGTTTATGTTTAATAGTAGAATATTTTTCAACACATTTTTCCTAAGGCTTAGTTTAGTGTACATGGAATTTTTGTGTAGCGGAAGAGCAGAAGTGAAATGTATGATTCGCTTTCCCAAATGACTTGTTGCTTTGATGGTTATTCTTGAAAATATTCAAGCCTCAAGGTACGTCTTCAAATTCTTAACGTAGAATAGTGTTTTTCTTGTTGAATAGTGTTCACTCTATGGCTTGAAAAAAATAAAATAGAAGAACATTGACAAACCTAGAGGTACACCCAATATAGAGATTTTTTTCATTTCTTTACAATTGATTGGGAATGCCAAAGATAGCCCTATTGTGAAGTTTCTTTTTATTTATAGGTATTTATTAGGTACTTGCTGATATCCATGTGGTTTTTTTTCAAAGTGATATTTTATTTATTGCCTATGAATATGTGTGTAAGGGTTTTATAAGCCCTTTGTTGATGATCCTAATATATCATTTATGCATTCAAAGCATAATTAGCATGTTGATGTTCCATATTATAATTGAAATGCATAAGAAATTACCTATTCTCTAATGAGTCCTAAATACCCATGAGATATACTTTAGCACTAAAATCCATTGGTAAAAGATGAACCCTCTTTGCTTTTCTTTAGCACTAGGGTACAAAACAACACTGAGTTTATTAGTGCCCTGCTAATTTTTCTAGAATGTGTAATATGGATTGCATCAACACTTTACTGATATTTTTTCAATATACATGATGTATATCTTAAAGAGATTCCTTTGCATCTACCTTATTGTTTAGATCCATTTACAAAATAGGGATTGCCTTTTCTTATAAACATAATATATTTGTTGGTTGGGTGATCAAATTGAGATCAACAATGAAATTTTCTACTTATCTCCTAAGGATTTAAGTCAATGTTGTCTTGTTGAGGTTATTTGAATCATTTGCAAACAATTTTAAAATATTAGAAAATTGGGATTTTGAACCATTTCCCAGAGTTGTATGGATCTCATTTTGGTGATTCATGAGTATTTATGATACATAAGCCTTTCTATCATTTTAATAAAAATATTGTATAGAATATTGGTTGAAAACCACCTTGTGTTTTCTAGGGAATTCTTTGGAATGAGGAAAAAAGAGCAATTGTGAATCCTCAAAAATGGTCTGGTTGGATATGTTTGGTTGTTATTACTTTTCCATTTTTTATTTCCTATTTTAAAAATATATTTCAGTTGTTATTCAAATTGGGATTAGTATAATATTTAATCAATTATATGCTAATATTTTAAAGTATTTATTTGTTATGTAATAAAGCATTAGTATGGTAGACACATGTTTAGTGTGTGTTATGTTCATCTCCGGAGTTGTGTGCTGAATAGATTAATTATTTTTGGATATAACAATTCTTAGAAACTGAGTCATGTATTTAACTTGCTTCACTTCCTATAAGTGAGTTTGGTTTAGTGATCTTAAACAATTGGAATTCAAGAATAAATTTTGAAAAAATACAAGATAGAGATGATTATAGTAGACAAACATGCATATTTGAACAAGGAAAATACAAAACAAGGATCTTTTAATTATCTCTGACTTCAATCTAATCAATTTTTTTTTCAAGGTATGAACAAAGAAATAACATAGGTAGTTTTAAATAAATTGTTAACATTCTCTTTCTAATTTATCAGCTACATTTAGTTTCATATTTTCTAGCATTTCATCCACCCTCCATTTTAAAATTCTAAACCTCTTGGTTTAGTCATATGATGAGGTTGTGGAAAACAAACAAGACCTTATTTATATAAGAGAATATTTATGCATCTTCTAACTCTCTCTATCTTCAATATAATCATGTGTTTCTAAGGTGTTAAGAAATAAATATTATATAACATTATGGTAACATTACATTTACTTAAGATTGGGTTATCGAGTTCAAATTACCGCCTCTCTCTCCTCTACCTGCGTTTGAATTGTCTGCACACATAGTGGAATCTGCATAGGGGGTACCCCACGGTCCCCTGTTGTCCTCCTCTGTCTTGATCCTTGCCCAGTCATGTAATGCCCCTCCATTTTGGCCGTTCTTGTCACTGAGTAAGTTTTTTATGTGGCAAACTTAATGTTTTAAGTGGCTTTGTGAATCAATTAACTAAATTAAAATTTGTTACTATGCAATTTAAATGAATTTAGAAATTAAAATAATAACTAAATAAATTAATTTTGTGAAATATTAAGTAAATAGTTTATTATTAAATAAATAAATTAAGTTATGTTGATAAAAAGTTCTATTGTAAATGGTATTTAATAATATCTGAAAATTTATTATTGTATGAGGATAATTATTTAAATTTGAAGAAATTAATGAGAGTTTTAAATAAACTAAGATGACTATTATTGTCATTGGATTTTGATTAATTAAATAGGAAGGTAATTGAATTTTAAATTAAACAATAATATTATCTTCAACTTTAGCAATGTGCTCAATTGTCTACCCTGCATGCTCTCCATCTGGAAACTTCTTGACATTGTTCCTACCCTGCATGATCTCCATCTGGGAAAAGAAACAAAAAGGACTTAAAAAAAAAATGAATTACATGGTATACGAGCACGGGGAAAAGTGAAAAAGAATGTTTCAGCCAGGAGAATGGTGGGGAAATAAATAATTTTCTTGCTTATTTAGTGGGAGATAAAATTTATGGTCTTTAAATTTGAGAAGGGGGTTGTTTCTGAGGAGGAGAAAATGTGTCTAGGGTTGCATAAGAGGTTGTCTTTGTTCACCAACAAGCGTCAGAATCCAGGTAAATCTGCATCCATAACATCTGACAAAGTTCTTCTATCCTTTATTCTTCAATGGATGTCCATTTCCTCTCCCAGTGCTTCTATTTCAGCACAGGCATTAAAGGTGCTGGAAAAGGTTATAAAATTTGGCTTTACACTTGTTAATTGCTCTTGCTTGAAAGTTCCTAGAGCCTATTCGATAAACCCATTTTTCATACCTAATAATTGCAATTCATGAAATCCATTCTTTGAGTCATTCTATCAAGCATTCGCGTGCCTTGTCTTTACTTCCGCATTTTGCATACATGTCTACTAGGGCCATTGTAACTACACATCTAGCAGTAGGTGTCCATCATTAGGCTATAATGGATGTCCATACCATATTCTAGACCTCCCATCTAGGCATAGGCAAGCTGGACTACTGATTGCATTTTCTTGAAAGTTTCTAAAACCTCCTCCCTTCATTCATGCTAGCCTTTGTTCATATATGATACATAGGCTCCACAGCTTAATGGTCATCTTAGTAACGTGGTGTAGAGTTCTCCAATTTAGCCAGCGTGGGCATGCAGGTCGATCACGCACTCCTAATGATCAAGCTATTTGTGTAATGTAGAAAGGTTCTCTGATGGGTGATGTATGCGTAGCTCATCTTCCCTCCCAATTGCGTGCCAATTACCTCCTCACGGTCGCCCTCATTTTCTTCTTCACCCCATAAGAATTCCATATAGAATAGATCTTGTGTAATATCGTCCCAGTCTATATCCTTCTTCAACGGCAACACAATATGTTTTTCCAACGACATCGAGTCTGCAATTAGGTCCTTGGAATGAGTTATCCTCCCTCACATCACCACTTCCCTTGGGCATGTCTGCAACATTATTGTTGGGGAAGGTCGGCGCTTAGGAAAGTCCTCTTTCTGAAGTTTGTTTTTATTGATTTCCATGTATGTGAATTAGGTAAGTTGTCCATGCGTCCCCTCTAATCATCAAACATATTTATTCCCTGCATATATATATTCAATGCTGAATCCTATATGAGCTTTCAGAGCTCATTTTTCCTATCAACGGTAGAAAAGAAAAGATAGGGTTTGGTTGACAGTAAAATGAATCTCAACCGTCCATCATTTTTTTGCCATTGTTCAATTTTTTTTCGTCATTTCCCGGCTATTTTTCGTCGTGTTTTTCTATTTTCCCGTCCCTATTTTCACCATGTTTTTCATGCTCGAGACTTTAAATTTCCCACAAAATGATTCACAGTCATGGGTCTGACGCTGATATATTAATGAAGCGCTTTGTTTGTATCTACTCTTCCAACCTAGTGATCGGTCATACTAAGAAGAGCTATAAGCAACCAAAAGCCCGCCATAGCTGCACCACTTGCAGTAGAGTGCATCAACATGTCTAGTAGTCTGTAGGAAGACTTGTAGGGCACTTCACTCTACTAAACGAACTTTTTTCAAATCCATACACCTTAGCTACATAAAACTCAAATTTATCACCGGGTTTTGTTTTTGCGCAATCGGAACCAATAAAAAACTCGCTATTTTTCCATCTGGGTGATATTATTTTAGGGTTTTAAGGGTTTGCCAATGGTGGACCAGCCAATTTCAAATATCTACGAGCCTTCTTCTCAGGGTCATGGCCACATGTACACTTTTCTGGAGTTGTTTACTGGTAGTTGTTTCCTGGTGAGCAATTAATTGTTGAGTTGTGCCCATGAATATGCAAAAACATTTTCTTTATCATACTTGAGCATGACTGGGCCCACCATCTTACGTGGCCAATAAAGAGAAAAGTTAAAGCCCGCTACATTACTTTCACACCTGTCCAAGCATCCCAAGTGTTCATTTAACCATGCTTTTGGGTTAAAATAGTCCTTAATTCATTACATTTGTATCTTCTTTAATGAAGATTTACAAATTATTTTTGTTGTTAAATTAAAAGTGCTTATTTTGATATGTTTGTTCTTAAAATATTAATTAGTGTATAAAAGAATGATTTTTGTATGTAAATTGATAAATAATTTGATATTGGATTTCCATGAAACAGGTTCACTATTTTTGGATTATTGAAGTTAGTTCTATTTTGAGTTTAATTTTTTTAATATTTTATTATTAAATTAATCATTGTTAGTAAAATACTTATTATTTAATGCTTGTTATTCATGTTACTTTTTAATTTGATTATTAATATTAATCATTACTAATAAATAAATATTTGTGGTGATCTTTATTTTTACAATTTGATTTATATATTATTTAATTATTATATTATTTACTAATAATTATTTCCCTATATTAATTTAATTTAGCTACCATTAAATGGTAAATCAACTCTCCAAAATATCAAAGCCTCCAAAATCTCGATTATCATTTGAAAGTGAGATAGGATATTTTGTTTCCATTTGCAATGTTTTTTTCTAATTTGATGGAAACTTCTTCTTTCCATTTGCATTGCTTTATGTTTTAAATTTGCACCCAAATATTTTAAAATTAAATAATACCTACTTTCTTTAAGGAAAAAATCTAGATTTGTTTAAGTGGAAAAAATATAGATTTGTCAAAATTTATTTCATTCCATTACTAATCTAGATTTGTTTTAAGTGGAAAAAATCTAAAGTTGTCAAAGTTTATTTTATTTCATTATTTAGCATTTATTATTAATTGTTTCATCCAATCACATGCAACTAAATCTTGTAGCACATTACATCTATATGCACCCATACACAAACACTACTCTCTAACATATTTACATACATATATTTTTCTATGGATGGGAGCATTGTTGGAAAACATTATTTTCCCCTAACTGGCATAATAATGAGCAAATTTAGGTTTTAAAATTATAGCATAATTAATAATGTATATTTTAGGTTTTAAAATTTCTACATCCTTTACCCTACATGGTTAAGCATAAATTAGCATAATTAATATATTATGTTTATTAAAATGAAAATTACGCCCTAATAACGAGCACATTTAGGTTTTAACATTACGGCATCCTTTCCCTTATAAAATATAATAAATACTTAGTTTTAAATATATAATAAATAATTTGGTTTTTAATATATAATGTTATATTATATAACAATATAATAGTTAATACAATAGTTAATAATAGATAATATAATAATATAATAATAAATACATAAAGTAATGACATAAATAATATATTTATATTTATATTAATATATTATAGTGGTCCTCCACTTTTATCAATATATATATATATATATATATATATATATATAATATATATAATAGCTAATACATAAAATTTAAAAAAATTAATACTAATATTAAAATCATTTTCTAAATGACCTATCAAATGATGTCATTTACTACACAAATATGTGCAAAAAAAATCCATTTTTTTCCTAATTCACCTTCCACACCTCATTGGCGTACCCATTGCACAAGGCGCCATAGCTAGTTAAGTTCATTCCTTGGTCATTGTGTGGATATAACTGATTCTTATAGTGTGACTTAATTTCGATGCCTTGAAATTTATGGTCTGGCATAACCTAGATTAGGTAATATGTTCTAGGTCGTTGCCCATGCTCCCTGTTGGTATTCAAGCATACCATAAAGTTGGATTATCATATGAAAACATTCAAACCATAGTCTTTTCCCTGAGGTTCGATATGGTTTGTTTAAGGCTGAGGATTTTGTGTTTCTGCATATTAGCTACCTTGGTAGGCACTGAAAATAAAAAGAAGTTTTGCCTTCTTTTGATTTGGTCATTGTTTACATTTGTACAAGTATGTGCAATTTTTTTTTAGCCGATTGTGGACCTTTGCTTTAATATGTGTATAAATAGTGTTGTCATCTAGGATTTGAAATATTTAATTTCATGTAATAAGCCTTCTAATTCTAATGTGTGTTTTATTTATCCATGAATATACGTATATGTTTGGTTCTTTATTTTATCTTTTGTTGTACGTTGTTGACAACCAACACTCTAAATTGAGTATATTCAGATAGTTATTTAAAATTAATTGTATATGTATAAATAGATATATATACATATGTTGTTGAAATTGTTTATACTTATATATACGCTGCCATTGTGTAATGGAAACATTACATGGAATATGGTAATATATATATTAATGTATGCATATCTAAATGTTTTAAAAGAAAAATACATATATCCTATTATCGAGATTATAAGTTAAAAATTAATTGTTATGTGTAAATATATCTTTTTGAATCCTTTCAATCAAATGATTTGATATTAGAAATATAAATGGAAAGTAACTGAGAATTAAAATGGTTCCTTTTAGTTTATCACTTGTATGAGTGGTGAAAATGTAATGATGTTTGGAATGTTCTTGAGAATGAATATACTTAGACATTTTAGTGAAAATTAAATGATAATTTAAATGTCCTTAGAGTTTAAATGCTTTTGAGTGTGTTAGAGAAATTTGTGTTTAATTGCACTTTTATATTTATATTTGAGTATGATTAAAAGTTATGTGTTCATTTTAAAGTGGAGTAATTAGGTATTTTTAGAAAGGTGTTAATATAGTTCTCTAATGGTTTTAAATGATCTCATCGTGGGTGAATAGGTAATATGTAAAGTTGATTAAATGTACTTGAATGTTCATTGTTTGGGTTGGATTAATATGTTGCATGTATGCGAGCATATAAGGGGTTGTTTTCAGGTGGTTTCAATTTGATGTGTGTTTCCCTCTTGAGTTGATTTTTTTTTAGGAGATTTTACATCCTGAAGTCTTGTGTTGCAACCGTGTTTCTTCATTTTTCCCTCATTGGGGTTTTGGGTAATCTTTTTTCGTGGGATTCCTATAACGCCCCGTTGTACGAACCCCAAAGGACAATTAAACAATAATTACAGCAATTTTTTTTTTTAAAGTTTAACATAACATACATGTAATACACATTAAGTCATGACATGAATTTCATTTAAGTAGATTCATTAGCACATACATCCCTTGGGGTATATGAGGAGTCATTACGAGACTTAGATCCACACAACAACAATAAGGAATAAAAGTCAAAGATATAATCCATAACAAAGTAAACATTAACAAATGTAACACATAAATGAAAATTCATTGATAAGAAACCATCTGTACATAAATACAACATATGCATGATTAACTCAACACAATGAATAACAACTGCCATGGCCAATATCCACACCAAGTTTAACGTTACATTACAATACAATGTTCTAGAGGTACAATGATACAAACGTGTTTCCAAACATAAATGGAAACCATACACAAGATAACATGATACAAATAAACAAATGAATACAAAGTATCATAACTGGCTCCAAGACAAATACAACTCTGGAGTCGCCGCAACTAGCACCAATCCGCACCTCTCGATCCTCGACTGGGGACCCAATGGGGTGCTTAGCACGTTCCACCCGACCATGTGGATCCGAAGACCCACCCCCGTGCTAAGGAGCTGACAATAAGAGTCCTCAACCAAGAACATCCAAACAGGGAACCACAAGACTCAACATCATACAAAAGTATCATAAAACTCAAGGATTACAATGACATAATCAACAACACCCAAGAGACAACATAATAACTTAAAGTCATAAATCCCATCACATAAATCAAGCAATGACCAGTAAACAAATAATCAAAGGATGATAATGAAACACTTCCAAATCAAACTGAATTAATAAACATAATACAATTCCAAATTGCAATTAAATAATACAATAACATCATATCACAGTATCAAAAGAGTACAAGGTCATAAGTCAAATATCAATGAGATCATACAAGACCACAAAGTACACCAAAGATGTATCAAGGCAATACTCCATAAATCAATATAAGTCCATTCAACCACAATCTAAACCAACTCACATAACATACTTCCAGAGGAACACAATAAAGTAAAAACACCTGGGCAACTAGGGGAGAGTGTCATGCATAGTCCTACATGGGCTATCCTGTGCTCTTCCTCCCAACTGGAGGCGCCGGTCCCATCTATGGCTGTCCTGTGCCCTTCCTCCCAACTGGAGGCGCCGGTCCATAGGGTGACTCATGCGGAGCCGTAGACCTCTCGTGAAGACGAGGTCACGACCTTGCCAACCACGGCCTTCTCAGCCTTCCATTAGCCTACGGAAGTGCTAATGAAGATGAGGCATCCTTTTTTTTAATCTTATAATGATATTACTACCCAACCCTCCTAAGTTAATTATTAGGTTTTCACTTGATTACTAACTCACTTGTGGGTTATCCTATGCCCTTCCCCTTAAACGGGGCACCGGCCCCCACGAGGAGCCACTCTCCCTAGAGACCCAACAACATAAAAACCAAGGGTTGTACCGTCATAATTTGAACAAAGAATCACAACATAAAAGCATGTGAGGCATTACCCATCTCACTAACAAGTACAAAATCAGAGTCTCACAATTTTCATACAACCCTTTCAAAATCCTGATACCAAAACACTTGCCACTTCAAGGGCACATAAAAGAGATAACATCAACTGACAATCATCTCAAGCCTCTGGAAGCCAAAAAGAATGAAAACCCACAAACAGGGGTAAAATGAAGCAACACAAGTTTTTCCCCAATAATTCCAACACAAGGATAAAATTTCCCTCAAATATGAGATTAACTCCGAAAAGCCACACAAAGAAAGTTTCATCAAACCCCATCCACAAATCAATCAACTCTAAAACACAAATACAATCCATATATCCACAATGGTGTCACCTCAAAAAGGAATCATAGCAGAAAATCAACCTTTAATTCAACAAAAATCACTCAACATCCAAAAGCCACCAATTAGGCATTCCACGGGAGACCTCAATTTTCTCCTCACAAGAATCCCTTAGAGTGGTACGTAAATCACCATCATAAAAATCAGAAAACATGGTAACAACAACAATTATCTATTCACATTATCAATTAGAACAAAATCAATCTTCTCAACAAACAGGCCAATTACAATCTCAAAGTTCTAAATAACTATCCATATAAGAACCTCATCGATTAGACACTCGAATTGTCATAAAGTGATCCACTAGCTAACAATCCAAATGAAATAATTAAGAATGAAAACTCAATTCAAGGAATAATTTATTTCATTGATTCAAGTTTATAAAACTACCATAATGAAGTCAAATAGAGTTTACTATAATACTTAACCATGGCCAAGGATACACAATTCCATAAAAGTTTAGTACAAACACCCATGACACGATACTCAACAATTACTTAATTAGAATATACAAATAAGAGAATCATTGTTCCTAATAAATTTCTATAAGATGCGAGGAGTTAGATATTAAGATAATATTTATTTAATTCTTAAACTAAAAGAAATATAAAAGAATTAAAAGATATCACGAAATTAGTACTATAAAATTAAATTACCAAATAAGAGAACATATAAGAAAAAGTCAATATATACTTCATATTTTAATTTTCATTAAAATAAATCTCAAGTTAAAATTTTTAACCTACCTTTCCATTCTAAATTAGATACAAAGATTAATAATATTCTAAAAGAACATATGTTTCCTCTTAAAGTAACAAATGTGAGGATTCTATACCTCACCATCCTTAATACATGATGACTAACTACATGGCAAGATTTCATACCAACAATTAATAACTTTATTTATTCAAAACAAGATCCTTTAATTATATATTACCTCAACCAATATCCAACCTATTTATATTATTAGCTTCTAATATTGAAATCAATCCCCTAAAACTAATTAATCAATTTCCCCTATTCCTTCTCACAACTCACTTACCTATTACCTATTAAAATAAACAACTTTCATATATTCTTATTTTATTTATTTTATGAATCTGCCGCAAATAACTCTTTCCCTATTAAACATTCTAGTTTATGGACCAGCTTAATTAATTAATCACCTAAAATAAGATTACACTTTTACTTAATTCACTATAAATCCAATAATTAAGGACAAAGTCCCCATTCTCTAGAATATTGCAATATTTATAATTAATTTATTAAGCAAATAATCTAAATCTCTTAACAATGAAAAGGAAACACTAAATCTAATGACTAATTTATAAATAAGCATCTATAGATATTTATAATCACATTTGTGGTAATTGAAAACATTTCCACACGACAAAGATTGATAATGAAATAAGAGAGATTATTAAAACTTTTAACTTCCTAATATGCTCAAGCTCGCGGCTGAGACAGGATGGCAGAGAAATCAGAGGAATACACCCTACCAAGATCAAGGGCGCCACTAAGACAGGTTATCAATGAAACCAGTGAGATTATTTAATTTACTCCACCTTTGCAAGTCTAAACGTTGCAGCTGTGACGGGTTGCCAATGGTTTCAGGGAGACTATTTAATTCTGTACAATGCCTCAACTCTAAATGGCGTAACAGTGACAGGTTGCCAAGTATATTAGAAAGTGAATATTGGAATTTGGAAATATTGCCATCTACTTGCATTATTATCAAATCTCAAATGTTATTGCAAGACTAAAGGAAAAGAGAAAGGTGAGGTGCAAATACGTGACCTAAGAGTAGGGGAAATAATGTACAACTTTTTCTATTTTGAACTAGACACATTTCTGATTAGAGGCGAGTTTCCAGAGACGCGCTCAAGATTGAAGTTTGGAAATTAATCTTCCCACAAACAGCGGAAAGCTCTCTATCATGTTAGTGATTGACATTAGTTTATTTTCAAGTGCTGGAACTGCGACAGATGACAGAAGAAACAAGCAGAATATGTAAATTTTAAAATTCCCGATTAAGATGAAGCGCCGCAGCTGAGACAGAATGATAATGAAATCAGAGAGATTATTTAAACTTTTAAACATCCTAATATGTTCATTCAATACCAAAGGGCGGATATCCATGTTTTAAAGCAATAAGATATCTTCCTCTCTATCATCCGAGATAGTCCTAGAGATCTAAGAAATGTTGGATTTACGAATATGAAATGATTCTTAAACTAATAAGTTTCAAAGAGAAAGATGTTTGTATAATTTAAACTTGAGACCTGATGTTTTATTAAGGCCTGTAATAGACATGAGTAAAATATATATATACAAATTCCCCAATTTAAAAGCAATAACCAGAGCATTTACATTACCTAAGGAAAACTGCCAAAGCACTAAGGGCGGTATATTGTTGAAAGTGCCTAACCAAAATAATTAAAGAAAATGAAAGATCCAAGATAGAAAATAACTTGGCTAAGTTGTTGCCATGCAATCTAACATGCCTGAATGAAAATAGAACCCCGCCATTTAAAGCATACCAAAATGATCCCAATAATCATTAATAGCAGACGAATAAGAAGGTGATTCAAATATATCCTCTTAATTACTGCTCACAGAAAATCCACTGGATATTTTGTGGGGGGCCAGTCTCAGATTGGATGATAGGGAGAACTCGCTCCAATGCATGGGTAAAGAGAAAATTTCAATCATAGGGTATGGATGAAGGGATGTGGGCATTTTCTTTTGAGATTCTCCCAGATCCTCCTCCCTCAGAGTTGTCTCTTGAATTCTAATTT
Source organism: Sequoia sempervirens (assembly GCA_007258455.2). NCBI lineage: Eukaryota > Viridiplantae > Streptophyta > Pinopsida > Cupressales > Cupressaceae > Sequoia > Sequoia sempervirens. The sequence goes on from VDFB02105785.1 coordinate 451,406,020, forward strand.
ATGAGTTTCAAAGATTGAAATCTTTGCCTGGAAGGTGATGAGACAAAGGAAGACAAAGCGTATACCATCTTTTCCAGCTTCTCTTGCCTTTTACTCTTCCCAAAAAAATCTTAACACGATGCTTTATTATTATTTATTTATTTAGCAATAAACTATTCTTTTTCCATTTTTTTTTTAACTGATTTCCTTGCTTTAATCCTTATTCAATCTTGAGTTCAAATTTTTAAATATTTTATCTACGTTAATATTTTCTCAATTTTAAATTTCTTAATTAAATTCGCTCATTAGACAATAGTTATTTTTATTAAATTCATTTACTTACAATTATATTTCTTTCATCTTAAAATAAGAAATTTTCAATGATAATACAATCAACATTTATTATTAAATCTAGCTCTTTATTTGATCCCAAACCAAATCAAGTGACCTTAAAGATTAGATTAATTTTATAAATTACATCTAGTCATAATATTAGTGATATTGTCTAACATAAAAAATCAAATTAAATAATGCAATCCCAAACTCCCCATGACCTAGCAAATCACCAACCACATGTAACAAGCGAAAAATGACATGACCACCAAACAACCAATTTCCTAAATTTCAAGAATGACCAAAACGGAGGGGCATTACAATTCCAGAGGAAGGGAAAGGATATGTTGTTTCATAGTTGGATTCTATTTCGGTTTTTTCAACGATTACTCTTATGCTCATTTTTATTTTGGTGGGTTTAGCCTTACACTTGGAAGTTGCTTATCTGTGGAATTATAGTGTGAGATGGTACATGCCTCATTGGTTGTATTTTTTTACTTGCCCTTGTTATTTTGTGAAAGTTGGCTTACCCCATTTATGTTTATGAGATCTTGTTGCTATAAGGGAGAGTGGCTTCCCACGGCGGTGAGAACCCTAAAGTGGTGTCCTGGGTAACTCATGCAGAATTTGATGTAATCAAATGATAACCTAATAAACAGTTAGGGGGTGGGTAGTGATTCACATTAATAAAAGATAATGGATGCCTCTCTCATGGCCCAAGCACTCGTTTACGCTTGGGACGAGACGAGAAGGCCTGAAATGGAAAATCAACCACCTTGTCTTCATGAAAGGTGAGTTGATTCCACATGTGTAAGAATGGGGGCCGAGGATCGATTGAGGTTGCCAAGGTAACCTAGAACAGGGGCTGGTAACCTATCAACATATGCATTGGGTAACCCTGTTGGAATCAAGGAACATTAAGAGGGGGGGTGAATCAGTGTTCAACTAAACTTTAAATTATAAACCAGATCTGAAATCATTCACATCACATAAGCAGAAATAAACATGCAACCATAAAAGAAAAGTATTCATAACACCATGACACCAATATTTTTGTGTGGAAACCCTATTAAGGGAAAAACCACGGTGGAGGTTAATCCACAATTTGTACCTTGTTAAAAGTATAAGAAAAATAGGAATGCACTTGCATTCAGGAACACTTCCTAGAGCTCACTACTCAAAAGAAAAGAAGGCTCATTTCCTTACAAAACTTTGAGTTACAACAAAATAGTGAACTAAAAAGATAGCTTCTTCAAAGCCTAATTATAGTTCCATTTAAGCTCATTGAACATATTTTGACCTCCTGTCAGATTCACACTTTCTACTCCTCTTCTACTCTACTTTTCTCTACTCTTCTTCCAAAATATCTCTTCTACACAAGTCCAACTGTGTACAAAACACACCAGCCACTTTTACATACACTACACACCCTTGTACACTACTTACACATATTTTCACTTCAAATGATTGCACATATATCCACTAATTAGAGATTTCATCCACATGTCGGCTTAAACAAAATATAGAAATATTTTCCAATGGTCGGCTCAAGCACACACAATATTCGATGCTTATCTCCCAAAATTCAGCTAAGAATTAGCTGGGATCCAAAACATAATCTTCAAACACGAAAATACCAAAGTAATTATACCTTATACATCCACAACATGATACACACATCAAGTCGGCCTTAATGAACAAATAAATAGAAAATAATTTTGTCGGATCTCTTAACTCGAACACATAACAATGCACCATCACTAATGTTAGTAAACACAATGGTAGGAATACCAAAACATCTTCTCCAAGATCCATAATGTAAAATAATCATCTGGTGAAGCATGCAGACCAATAAACTGACCGGATACCCTATTCTTTATTTGTTGTTCAAGTAAAGCACTGTTCTTCATTCTTTCTACCAAAATGATCAAATCCAGATCTGCAAACCTTATAGATGACTTAGGTTTCCATCAATGAAAACACTAGAAGTCATATACAATCTCCTCAAGCCATATGCCAACAATCTCCCCCTTTGGCATTGACGGCAACACTTAGTAAAAAATGGGAATGCTGCCAAAATTCAAAATTTCAAGATACAGCTCTTCTCTTACAACTCTTCTCTCCTTTGGATTCAGATTCACTTTTCACAACACTCTCTTCCCCTTTTACATTAATGAAAAAAATGTGCTTTCAATCTCCTCAAAATTTCCAACTTATCTCCCCCCTTGAAATATAATAAAAAACCTTTTCTAACTCCCAAAAACATTTCCATACTTATGCTTATTCTCCCAAAACTTTACTCAAAATTCTAAAAACTAACCACAATCAGAAAATTACCTTATATTTCTCCTTCATCTCTGAAAGGAATTTCTTCCATGCATCAACTATAATCCCACTGATGAGAATTATGCTATTGTTTGTAGATGTTTGATTGACATTTTTCACCAGAGATTTAGGAATTGTTATTTCCTTTGCCAATTTTTCTCCTTTCTTCATGACTTCAATTAACCACTCCAATCTTCCTTCTATCAAATCATTCACCTTCCAAAAGTTTTCCACAAGCTTTTCTTTACTGTACTACACCTTTGCATGTTCTGACTGTAAAACTTGAACTCTTTTCTTCACTGCACCATCCAAGTCCTGATGCATATTGTAGCTTTGACCAATTTCATTAAGTTCTATCTCAATATGTTCCACCTTCTCCTTGTACTTCCCAATTGCATGGGGCCACCGAAGACAATAATTGTAGATATTGTTTGCTTCAGTAATACACTGTCTTAGCTCATTCATGTTCTTTTTCAATTTGACAAGAGATAATCTGAAATGTTCCTTTAGGTGTAAAATTATCTCATCTTCTTCTTTATTCTCAGAGTTAGAAGCCATTGCTTCCTTTATGCATTGAATCATTTCATCATGAAATACATCCTACAAACTGTCCAAATCAACATTGTTGCACTTAAAGTATGTTCCTAGAGTGCTCTCAATCAAGTCTTGCTCAAAAGAATTTTTTTCCAACCACAAAACAACAAGCTTCTTCATCCCATCTTCCTCTTGAACTATCATCAGTATCATTTCCTTTCTTAAGTCTTCTTCTTCTATAGCTATTGCAACCGGTTCAACTGATTCTGGTTCATTCATCAGAGTGTATCTTTCAGAGTCTTCATCATATACTTCTAAGAAAACCACTTCTTTCCCTTTCTCCTCAGATTTAGAAACCGTGGGTACCAGAGGAGTGTCCGCAACAAATTGTTTAACTCTTTTCTTTTTCCTTTCTAATTTACTGGAAGAGGATCCAACTTCAATATTTCCCACTAGAGGGGAAATGCTAACTTATTTGAACATCTTCAAAAATTCATTAAAGAACTTTCCATATTCAACCTCACAATTATTCAGAGCATTACAATATTTAAAGATTTGTCAACAGACCGGTTCATTTTCCTTCCATACCACATTCTTAATCTGTGGTAAGTATTTCAGAAAATACATCATAATGCATATAGCTAGGGTTCCAAACCTGAATGCATAGCCTGCTTCCTTTGTCAATTGAACATTTTCCATTAACTGATCTTTTAGTAAACCACACAAATCAAATTCTTCATATTCCATGATCATTTTATGTGAAATGTATACTACACCTGCCGAAGTTGATCCTTCCCTATTTCTAAAGAAGATTTTGGAAAAAATTATGTGTGCAATATATCATGTGATCAAATCATTAATTGTTGAAATTACTAGGGCTTGTTGATCGCTAGTCACACAGGTTACTGTTTGAACCTCTGTGTTCCAAATCAATTTCTTCTTTAGCACATCTTTGAAATCACATAACCTAGTTAAGTTCTTAATCACTTCCTTCGAGATTCAATAGGTTTTATCCAAGGTTATAATATCACCATCCAATCGGTTCAAGATAAACCTAATAATTTCCGCATTAGCAAAGAATGGAAATTCACTCCAAATGTCTAGGCTTTTGTGCTTCACTCTATCAAGCCATTTCAATTCATTTTTCAAAAATGAATCCCTCACATTTCTAATCTTATCACTATTATATTCATCTAAGTTTACGATTCCCTTGATTTGCCTCATTTTCTCTTTCTTCTATACGAACAAAATGAATACCGAAACAAGAGATATTCTCACAAACAATTTGAAATACCTGATAGATTCACCATCAAATTCTCTTCACACCTTCGAAACTTTGTTGCAGAGCTCTCCTTCTATTCTTTAATAATGCAAGGTGATGAATGAAGTTACCAATTACCCTATTATAACTTCATGCGCCTAACCCTTTTAATTGCATTTAATATTTTTCCCTAGGAGTTCCAGTAGCTCTGATTTCTTAGACAGCAACAACAAAATCTATCTGCGTACCTTCCACTTCACAAATTATTACTCCAAAAGTTTTCTGCACATTTATAAACTGCTAGCACACCTACTAATGATCTCCTGCATTCTAGTGCTAACAATTGATAGGGGGAAAAAGATTTTCCTGAAAAAATTCCCATAGGCCGATGGCCTGAGATCAATTCCCAGATGAATTACCAGAAGTAGCTTCTAGTTCAGACTTGTTCCCTTCATCTAATTCACTTTTCTTCACCCATGTCTTCTTCATTTTATCCCTTATCTCTTCTACCAACACTTTTCCTTTTCCTTTTTCATTCATCTATAAGTTTCTTCCTTTGTATACCAGACCTCTCCTATCCATATTTTTGTTCCAACAAAACTTAGCAGTGTGACAAATTTTGTTGCAATTGAAGCATACAAGATTTTTTTATCTATGCCATTCCATGGATTTCCTCTAAATCTGCATTGATTAGCAACATGCCCAAATATTCCACAAGTATAACATTTAACATTCCTTGTTCTGATAAAACTGTTTGACATAATTTTGTATTCAATTGACTTATGACCTAAATTTTTGCAATTAAAACATTGACTAGGAAATGATGAACTATTTGAATTTTCTTTCCTTCTACACTGAGAAGCCATATGACCAAATTTATTACAAACAAAGCAGTAACCATTAAAATTTTGTTCATTAGGCTATCTTACCAGATGTCTTTTTCCTTTATTCATCTGATTTCCTTTCTTCAAGTTCTTCTGTTCTGATCCAAAGCTTTCTCCCTTTCCGTATCCTAGCCATCTTCTGTCATTTGCATCCTTATATCCCTTAGTTAGCTCATCAAGCTTGGAAAAACTTATCTTGAAATTTTCTTTGTACTCATTAGAAATAGTGAGTTCTCCACTGAGAATAACTAATTGTCTTTCAAGCTCTTGTTCGTGATCTCTGGATTGTTGTAGTTCTATCTCCAGCTAAATAAATATTCTATTAGTTGTATTGCATTCTTCAGATTTCTATTTTAAGGACTAGGCCAAAATTTCCTCATTCTTCTTCCTTTCTTCAATCTATTTCATTAGCTTCATCGCCACAGATTCCATCTCAAGCTTTAGAGTAGCATTATCCTTAGCAAGCTTTCCACAGTCTTCAGTTATTTCTTTTAGAGTCAGATTTAGATGAACATCTTCCAAGATTTTATCTTCTTATTGTTTTAGTTGATCAGATAGTTCTTTCCTCTTTTCTCTTGAATCATTGATTTTATCCTTCAAGGATTGGATAAATTTCTCAACATCCACAAGATTTTCTTTTAACTCCAAGACTTCTACTTTTGACTAATCAAGGTCATCAAGTGCTACCATAAGTTGTTGTTTAAGATTTCCAAAGTCCATAGCTTCAAGATCCATCTCAAGATGTTAAAATTTCAAGGAAGAACCTACTTGGATACCTATTGTTGGACTCAAGGAACACTGAGAGGGGGGGGTGAATCAGTGTTCAACTAAACTTTAAATTATAAACCAGATCTGAAATCATTCACATCACATAATCAGAAATAAACATGCAACCATAAAATAAAAGTATTCATAACACCATGACACCAATATTTTTGGGTGGAAACCCTGTTAGGGGAAAAACCATGGTGGACATTAATCCACAATTTATACCCTGTTAAAAGTATAAGAAAAATGGGAATGCACTTGCATTCAGGCATACTTCCTAGAGCTCACTGCTCAAAAGAAAAGAAGGCTCACTACCTTACAAATTTTTGAGTTACAAAAAAATAGTGAACTGAAAAGATAGCTTCTTCAAAGCTTGATTATAGTTCCATTTAAGCTCATTGAACATATTATGACCTCCTGTTAGATTCACACTTTCTGCTCCTCTTCTGCTCTGCTTTTTCTCTTCTCTACTTCCAAAATATCTCTTCTGCACAAGTCCAGCTTTGCAAAAAACACACCAACCACTTTTACATACACTACACACTCTTGTACACTACTTACACACATTTTCACTTCAAATGATTGCATATATATATCCGCTACTTGGAGATTCCATCCACATGTTAGCTTAAACAAAAATATAGAATTATTTTCCAATGGTTGGCTCAAGCACACACAATATTTGATGCTTAGCTTCCAAAAGTCAGCTAAGACTTAGCTGGGATTCAAAACACAATCTTCAAACAATGGAAATACCAAAGTAATTATACCTTATACATCTGCAACACGATACACACATCAAGTCAGCCTTAATAAATAAATAAACATAAAATAATTCTGCCAGATCTCTTAACTCGAACACAGAACAATGCAATGTCACTAATGTTAGTAAACAAAATGGTAGGGATACCAAAACATCTTCTTGAAGATTCATAAGACAAAATAATCGTCTGATGAAGCATACTGACCAATAAACTGACCAAATACCCTGTTCTTTATCTGTTGTTCAAGTAAAGCAGTATTCATCATTCTTGTTGTCGGGATGATCAAATCCAAATCTATGGACCTTATAGATGACTTAGGTTGCCATCAATGACTACACTAGAATTCATATACAATCTCCTCAATCCATATGCCAACAAACCCATGTTGAGCCATGTGATGACACTCTACCCCTTGAGAAATTGTGTTTATTTGTTGTTTTCCCCTATTGCTTTGTTCCTTTGGAAGCGGATGGCTCTTGTGTTTATTGTTTCTCTTTTCGTGGAGTCTTTTTTGTCACTGTTTACATGATTGTTTTGGTTGAGGGTCTTTCTTGTCAACTCCTAGGATGGGGGGTGGGCCTTCAGGCCCACTGTTTATAATGTAATCTTGGGATTCGTTCATTATCGATATGGTATGGGTAGGTTTTGTAATTCCATCATGTGTATCGCAGAGGATGTTGTTAGTCTTGTTTATGTATAACTATATCTCATGTAAACTATCTTAATGTATATCTTAAGTTATGTTTTACTTTAAAAATATATATATTGTGCTTTAATTGATAATTCTTGTTGTCCTTTGGGGTTCACGCGTTAGGGCATTACAAGTTGCATTCTGACTCATGTTCCTTGGGGGACACTCCTAGCTTGTCCATTTTGAGTGATCCTACGATTTCAAGCTAGCCCGAGTCACCTGTGACTTTGTTTCCTTTTGGTGCATATGTGTCAATAGTCATTATCTTACTAGAAGTCAAAGGATGGAAATATGTGTTGAACAATAGTACTCAGAGTCCCAAGGGCCCCTCTCCTTGCCCTGAAGAATAAGTTACTACTATGGGCACTGAATTTTCTATCCCTAATTCAGTTAGTGATAGGATTGTTTCTTTGATGGAAAACATGGTGGTGGGTTGTTTCCTCTCTTTCTTCCCTTTAGTGGATATGGTCAGTGTAGACACTGAAAAATGTCCTAAGGTTGTGAGCATCATTTTTCTTGATCGTTGTCCTTCAATAATTGAATAATTGTAATTATTCAATTATGTTTGATTGCATTCCTCTATTAATTAAATAAATTTTAATTATTTAATTAATTTGCCTTCTAATCTCTATTCTATTTTGATCAATTAAAATTATTTAATTGTGTCACTAATACCCCCCTTTCTTCAATAATTAAATAAATCATTATTTATTTAATTATTTATCTTTCATCGTCTATCTATAGTAAAATTATTATTATTATTATTATTTGACCTTTTATTCTTCTATAATTAAATAATTGTTGAAAGTATCTAATTGTGTGTCATTCCTCTCTTTTGAATAAATAATTCAAATTAATTATCCATGCCTAATTTCCATCTTCCCCATTTAATCAAATTGATTAATTTAATTAAATCCCCCTTTTTCATTTTCTCCAAATAAATAATTTGAATAAATTGTTTATTTGCTACTTGTCTCCTTCCTCCATTTTCCTCTATTTTGAATAAATAATTGAAAATAGATTATGCATGCTCCTCCTCTGGTCAAAGATGCCCTGTCATTAATTCCTATCATAGCCTTCATTTCTTTCATAGCTATAGGCATCATAGCAATTAGGTGTCATAGTCGTCGGTGTCATACCTGTCATAACCCTTCCAGGAATGGCATATTCTTGGTGCATCAATTCTAGACCATTGATCTTGGCATCTTTCTGGAGGCTTGATCTCAGCCATCCATTTCATAACCTCCCTCTCATGCATCCTCCGCCATTGATCTTGGAATCTTTCTAGAGGATTAATCTGAACCATCCATTCAAATGGATGTCTATAAAAGTAGCCTTCCTCTCCCATTTTCAACTGAACAACCATTACCTCTAGCTATCTTGCTTACTATTTGTAGGTATTTTCACAACTTCAATAACAAATCTAAGGGAAAATATTGCATAAGAAAGAGATACAAGAGAAGTAATAAACCATAATGGGGAGTTTTTCTTTTACTTGTTTTTAGCCTATTTCTCTCCATTGTTTGTGTTCTCTTTTTTAGGTGTGGTTAATAGCTTAGAAGTGTTGGCTATCACTTATTCTAGGCTAGGAATTCTCTAACCCCATCTCACATTGGTGACCCTGACATGAAATCCTTGTCCAAAACTAAAACAATTCATCATACAATTCATCATATAAAACTGAAATCCGTGTCATGATACAATTCATCATATAATTCATCATACAAAATTGAAATCCCTGTCCAAAACTAAAACAATTCATCATAACAGTGATCTTGACCTCTAAACCAGAGACTTGTAGAGCTTTCCCAATCCACACCAGCATTGTCATTTAGGAATACCTCAGATTTTAGGTTGCATCCTTACCTTGCATAATCAATCTTAGACCTTTATGTTGCTTATACCTTTCCAATTTTTGACATAGGAAGACCATTAAGCTTTTGGACAGTCCTTGGTTGCTTATTCATTTTGTCATTGACCTTCATCTTTTAATTTATCAACCTTTTTCTTTATCATCTTGGTCAAAAATTTGGGTCTCAAACTTGTGTCCTAGTTTAGACTCACCTTGTCAAATCCATCATCTTGGTCATCACAAATGTCAATGAAATTTGGATTTGTTATATTAGACCTACATTAGCTTGGTTATCATCCTTTGTCTCAAATTTTACAATTCATATCCTTAGTATTATCATCATATCATACCCCCTTAACCATAGCTTCATTATCATCCCATCAATCCTTAGTCTTGGACTCACATTGCACTTTCATTTTGCATCTTTATATCCAAAAAACAAAAAAAAACATAGCATAATTTCATTTTAGCCTTAGTTGCACTACTACCTTTGATCATTAACTTGGCATCATTTAGTCTCCACTATCTTGGTCTACCTTTAATATCCTTTTCATCCATTAGTCTCATTTAGTCTCATCCTTTGGTCACCATCATCCTTGCATATCATATCCTTTGGTCATAAGGTCATTATCATTCCACCATTCCTTAATATTGGTCTTAGGTGCATCCTTATATCCAAAAAAATACAAAAAATAACTTAGTCTCATATCCTTTGGTCATCATCATCCTTGCATATCATATCCTTTGGTCATAGGGTCATTATCATTCTACCATTCCTTAATCTTGGTCTTAGGTGTATCCTTATATCCAAAAAAATCCAAAAAAAAAAACATAGCATCGGTGCATACCTTCCATTGCATTGGAATCTCTTAGGCTTCATACCATTCATCACCATGTATTCCATTCACCTTGATATTCTTGCTAGTCAAATTGAATACCAATTACTTTGCATTGGTCAAGCCCAACAAGCCATAGACTTCAAAAGAAAATACCTTGAAGCCAAGTACCAAGCACCCACAACCCATAGTTGCCATCCATCTATCCTTCTTACCAACAGCCCATAAACTCTAGTCCTCCATCCATCTACCCTCACTATCAAGATTCCCTTAGCACAATCCATGAAATTAATCTACAACAAACACCCATTTATCACCCTTATCCTAACCTTGACAAGGGAAACCAACCTTCCACTAGTCCATTCCAAGCCTTTACATCCTATCCTAGTCCATCATCCCTCAACTCATTCCAAGTCTCCACATCCTATCCTAGTCCATCATCCACTAATCCATTTCCTATTCACTCCATCCCAAGATACATTTAGTAATGAAAATACATTTGGTCATGGCCTCCAAAATCACATCACATTGCCAACACCTTGGGATACATGTCAAAAGAAAAGTCCAAAGCATGACATCATAGCTTCACCTTCATGTCAAGATTGAAGTAGTCCATCCCATGACCCCATTCTTAAGTCCATCCAAGAAGCCCTTCTCAATAATCATGGCATCCAAAATGCACCTATCCTCAATCAAGATCCCATTCCCAATCATGTCATGCAAGACAAACCTATTTTTGACCAAGATCCTACCCTTGAACATGAAATCCAAAATGATCCTCTCATAGACCTTTATACCATCCATGATCAAACAGTTGAAGTTGATCCTATCCAAACTCCAAACACCTCCATTTCCCAAGATGATACACTTGTCTCCTTGGCCACATAGATAATCAAATAAATGATATGGATCAAGTCAAAGAAGAACATAAAAAGGCTAGTATGGATCAAGAAGAACATAAACAAGTTACTATGGATCAAGTCAAAGAAGAAGATACAGAATCTACCATGGATCAAATTGACGTCCAAAATTACCAAGAAGACCCAAGCATGATGAATGATAAAGCCAAAATATCCTATCAATTAGGATCATCGACCTTTGTCAAAGTAGGATTTCTTGCAGATGAGGAGATTCCAATCAACAATTTCCACGTACACAATGATGGGTTAACATCTTGTTTTCAAAATGAAAAATACCTCATCGCAAAGAGAATATGTCAAAACTATTGGAATTGTGTGCCTCAATCCCACAGGCCTAAACCTCTAAGTGAGCGATTTCGGTGTGACCACTCAGATGTCTAGCCGATCTGCTTAAGTGATCTTGAACTTTCTGTGAGATCGGTGTGACTCAGCCCAATTTGAATTCTCCTTGTAAAGTTCCTTCATGATTATATTGGTGTGACCTCTAGAATGTCTTGGCGATGAGGGTCATCAGTGTGACCTGAACTATCAGTGTAAGCTTTGTCTGACGATAGAAATCTGGCTGATATCGGTGTGACATTTAGTTTGTCTTTCTGATGGAAGTGGTTGATGTGACTTGAGCTATTGTTGTGAGTTTTTTGTTTGTTGCCGATGGAGCTGCTCCTGATGCATATCGTTGTGACTCTTGCCAATGAATTTTATTGTAATGAAAGTCGATATGACTCTGGCCAATGGTATTTGGTCGGGGTGACATGAAGGCTCTATAAGAGTCTTAGCGACAGAGCATGTCTGGCCGATGGGGTTTGTGTTCGGTGTAACTCTTACCGATGAGGTTTTTTCGTCAGTGTGACATGGGACCTCGGTGAAACCTTCTCCAATGCTTGTTCTCTTGCTGATGAGGTTGATCCCGTGATAGTTGGTGCTCATGTTGATCATCAGGGTGACACAGGCCGACAAGATGGTTCGAAAGGTGTATGAGCTTAATGACATTGGGGAGACCTATGGGTTCAATATGACATTATGAACTCTTGCCAATGGATGTTGTCTTGCTGATGGACTTGGTTGAGACCTCTAGATGATGGACAACATCGGGGAGACTTTGATGATCAGTGTGTTTTGCTAAACTATGGCCGATAGACTTGAAGGAAGACCATGGTTGAACATGTTGTAACTTGGTTTAATTGTTGAGTTGTAAGATGACTGTACAGTTTGCTCGTAACCGTTCGGTCTGGTTGGAAATAGGAACGACGACAGTTGGAGAATTTTATTTGATGTCCAAGACTATTGACAGTTGGTCCAATAGAAAGAATATGAACTGATCTACAAAAGATGAACCATTTCATGTCTGCTGAAGATGAATGTATATACATTGGATGTTTTGTAGTACGAAGTGAGAGAGGAAGATTAAGGCAGGATTATGCTGCCGAAATCTCTCCAGATTAAGTGTCTTGGTTGATCTCTTGTTTTAATCTTCATTGTATACTATGTGAGAGTATTGTAACAGTTCAAAGGCTATATGAATTGAGAGGTTGATTAGGGAAATGTAAAAAGGAGAGAGGGAAACAGAATAGGGTTGCTGCCAATTTGTCTCCAGAATGAAACAAGGTGTAATCTCTGTGAAAAGGGCTAAGAGCCTGAGATTGTATTGTAACTCTATTTGTTGCTGAATAATACAATGGCTCAGATCTTTTGGAGTCTGGGGTCTTTTACCCGAAAGGGTTTTCCGCATGTAAATTTGTGTGTTCTTATGTTTTGTACCATCTATCATGTTTAAAGGAATTGTTTGTTGAATCTGTTTATGCGAGTTGTTGAAATTGAATTTACATGTTCTTCTCTCAGAAGGATTAATGTGAGAAATGATCTGTGTTTGAATCCGATTTGTGACATAGTTGTACATTTTTTTGAGGTAATCTGTTTGAAATTAAAGTTATCGAAGGCACTACTATTCTTGGAGGTTTCTCTGAGATGAAAAATTTTTTCCCAACAAGTGGTATCAGAGCCTTCTTTTGGTTGCTGGTTCTGGGTATTTCTCTTGTGAAGATTTCTTAGTTTTTCAAGCTTGAGGAAATCTGGAGGAATTGGCTGATGTATTGATCCTTTGGTGAGTGGAAGTCTTGTACTATTCAGAGACAACACATAGTTTGAAGGATGGTGAAGATGGAGTTGGTTATCTTGGTAGCGGTATAACCTTAATGTATGAGGTCGATTTCTTTGCTTCTTGGTTGAGTTGTAGTAAAGCTTTCATATTGGGTTTCTGTGTGAGAGGATCCATGATGATATGGAGAAGCTTGGGTTGTGTCTCAGTCATGGAAGAGAGTGCTTATGCTAGATTGTATTTCATGGTGTTGGAAGGAATTGTATTATGTTAACCTCAAATACTAAAGGCTATGGAGTTAATCATTAGATGGTTTGAAAGCTTCTGGAATAGCCTATCTCTTTCTCAGATGCATGTGCATATTGATGGTTTTGGAATTGGCTTGAAGGGGGCCTAGATTTCTTGAACTGTTGTTTCCTTTTTTAAGGATATATTGTACTTGCATGTTTTATGTGGTTTTGCAGGTTTTACACATCAAGCAAAACTTGTGATTATGTGGAGTTTTTCTTAAACTATTTTCTAGACCTTGGCTTTTGGGGCGTTGTTGGATGAGATAGTTACAGTTCTGCATGCGTACTTCGACATGCTATGAGGAGGTGAGATGCTTTATCTATATGAGAGTGGTATGTGATTTGTCACTCAACATTCTTGTGGTGTTGCTTGTGGATTCCTTGACTATGGTGCTCATTGTGGACATGTTTGGCAAATCGGATTTGGTCATGATCTGGTGTTGGAGTCTTGGTGTCTACATGGTTATCTTCTTTGATATCTCAGTTTATGATTACTAATGTGATGATGGGTTTGCACGTTCGATGAAATTGATCTTCGAGTTATGTAGTTGGTGGTTTAGCTACCCATTGGCTGCAGTGAGATAACTCGGATGTGGACGGTCTATATCCATGAGGTTGATGCAATGTTGGTGCAGATCTGTTAGTTGGCCTTGTCTGTGGTCACTTGTGCATTGGTGTGGTTGTTTTGGGATGAGAAGATGGATGATGCTGAGTACCTGAATAGTCAGTTATAGAGACCTATAGCATGTTGTATCACGATGTCATGGATAGCTTGGATACATTGCTTTGTGTAAGCTTTTGACAATGATGGTAATCTCTGCTTGTTTTGGAGATCTTGGTGCCACTTGATGGACATGTTGATGTGTGAACCTGAAGGATTTTCAGATTAGAAGATGCTGGGTCATGATGCTCAAGAAGCTTGGTTGTCATGGTTCAGTGGGAGATTTAGCAATAACTCTGAATTCATCACTTGGTAGTGAATGTTATCAAGAGGAGCTCATTGATCCCGTTGTTGCAAAAGGGTTCTTTCACATTTGCATGGACACTATTTGAAGATGTGCAACATCTTGGAACCATGGAGGATGATTAGATTCTTTGGCTAAGGTGTTGGTGGTGTTGGACAGGTGATGTTGGTTTTGAGTTTGTTTGCTTTATGTCACGGTATACTCTTGCTTATGGACTCGAGTTTTGACATTGTGCATGGCACTTGAGACCATGGTGAAGTCACTTAGAGCATGGTATCTCCTAAGGGGGATGTATAGATCATGGTGTCATGATAAGTTCTTGTTTCAGATGTGTGGAGCTTTGACAATGGTCTGGAGTTCGTCTATGTTTTGAGTACATTGGTTATATGCTTGAGAACTTCATGTTAAGTGCAGTAATGCAATTTGGAGTTCAACATGGGATGATCATTTGTTGGTGCTCATAGATACATGGAGAATAAGGTGAGGCTATAACTCTTTTGAGATGAGAAAGGTACTAATCACAGTTAAAATTTTGAGTAGCCTACACCTTGGTTGGACATGAGTTCAACAGAGACCAATGAGGATATTTCTCTTGGATGAGTCATGGTGGCTTGTATATCTTGGAGGAGCATTCTCTTTTCCCACTCTTGGTCTACTCGGTAGTTTATCTAAGAGGTATTTTCCCATTATATCTTTTAGGTGTGTTTTATGCTTTCTTTCATGATATGGATCTTGAATTGTTGTTAAATGGTTCTAGAGGATTCATAGTGGAAGGTGGAAATTTCCTTGAGATTTTGTGTTATATAATTTATTGATAAGAACTGGTAGGAGATAGTTATATGGGCTGATTTCCTGAAATGGGAAATGAAATAGTTTGGTCTTCTTTGAGAGACTTACATCCATGATTGTTTACATGTTACATTTTTTATGCTTGATCTTGGTGATTGAATAGTTGGATGTTGTTATGGGGTCTCTTTGGGATGGGAAGGAGATCATACTTGACACAACTTGTTGTTAGAAGTGTATGTATGAGGATGTTCTACAGGTATATGTTGTGCAGAGTTTTCTCTCTTTGGTCTTGGTGGTCTTCCTGACATTCAGTTTCACATTACATTGGTCAGAGGTTTAGTTGGAGCTGTAGTGATCACTAGCTTGTGGTCATGTGTTTTCACTCATGATTGATGGGAGATGACATGGAGGTTATTAATCTTTTTCCTTTGTTGGGTGTGGAGAACTTGGGAGAGTTGTGAAGACTTGTGGTGAGAGTTGTTCTTGCAGGTAATTAATTTGCAGGTTGTGCATATCATTGTGGATATTTCCTTGGTACTACATGGTTACATTTTCTATGTGCTATCATTGGTAGACTTGTTATGCCTTTGATCTTTCATTTTTGGCATTAACCATGCAGTGGGAGTTCCTGAATGTGTTTTCTCTTCTTCGACTGGTTGGAACATGGAGCTTTCTTTTGGAGTACATGGGTTGGTTATGTTGGTGGCATAAGTTTACTAATGTTTGATACCTTTAAGGTATGGATGATTGGATGTTCTAGCACTTGTTGTGGGTACTATTTTCAGTCACGTGGGTTTATCAGTTGGATGGAAGCAGTCAGGATGATTGTGTTCTAGCTAATGTTCTATGTTGTTTTATGGAGTGATGACGGCTTCATGTTGATGATATCACTGGGGTCTTTTGATTGTGTTCGTTGGACTAGTGCTTATTCACATTGGCTTGTACCTTTCTTCCATAGGTGGCATGTTGGAAGATGATAGGGATTTTTTGCCTGAATGGTGGACATCTTGGATGTTGGTGTAGAAGTCTTGATGGAGCATGAGAGCATGTTTGAGATCTATGTGGTTTTATGGAAGGTTGTGATCGGTTGCAATGTTGAATAGTTAGTTGCAGTTGGACACTTGTTTTTTTGTTGTAGATTGTCTAGTAGACTAGTATCTGTGGAAATTTTTTGATTGGGTGTCATGAGTGCTGTTGAATAGAGACTTGTACAGAGCAGGGTCTGGACTGGTGGAGCCAGTGTGATCTTAGTTCCTAAGTGCTTTGGAGGTTCCTGTGAGATCTTCGTCAAGTGGGAGATTGTTGGAATTGTGTGCCTCAATCCCACAGGCCTAAACCTCTAAGTGAGTGATTTCGGTGTGACCACTAAGATGTCTGGCCGATCTGCTTAAGTGATCCTGAACTATCTGTGAGATTGGTGTGACTCAGCCCGTTCTAAATTCTCCTTGTAAATTTCCTTCATGACTATATCGGTGTGACCTCTAGAATTTCTTGGCGATGAGGGTGATCGGCGTGACCTGAACTATCGGTGTAAGCTTTGTCTGATGATAGAATTCTAGTTGATATCAGTGTGACATTTAGTTTGTCTTGTCGATGGAAGTGGTCAATGCGACTTGAGCTATCATTGTGAGTTTTTAGTTTGTTGCCAATGGAGCTGCTCCTGATGCATATAGTTGTGACTCTTGCCGATGGATTTGCTCCTCATGAATGTCGATATGACTCTGGTCGATGGATTTTTGGTCGGGGTGACATGAAGGCTTTATAAGAGTCTTAGCGACAGAGCATGTATGGCCGATGGGGTTTTGGTTTGGTGTAACTCTTACCGATGAGGTGTTTTCGTCAGTGTGACATGGGACCTCGGTGAAACCTTCGATGTTTGTTCTCTTGCCGATGAGGCTGATCCCGAGATAGTTGGAGCTCCTGTTGATCATCGGGGTGACACAGGCCGACAAGATGGTTCGAAAGGTGTATGAGCTTAATGACATCGGGGAGACCTATGGGTTCAATGTGACAATATGAACTCTTGCCGATGGACGTTGTCTTGCCGATGGACTTGGTCAAGACCTCAGGATGATGGACAACATCGGGGAGAATTTGACAATCGGTTTGTTTTGCTAAATTGTGGCTGATAGATAAAGTCATGCTGATAGACTTGAAGGTGGACCATGGTTGAATAGGTGCTAACTTGGTTGAACTATTGAGTTGTACGATGACTGTACAGTTTTCTCATAACCATTCGGTCTAGTTGGAAATTGGAACGACGACAGTTGGAGAAGTTTGTTCGATGTCTAAGACTGTTGACAGTTGGTCCAATAGAAAGAATATGAATTGATCTACAAAAGATGAACCGTTTCATGTCTGCTGAAGATGAATGTATATACAGTGGATGTTTTGTAGTATGAAGTGAGAGAGGAAGATTGAGGCAGGATTATGCTGCCGAAATCTCTCCAAATTAAGTGTCTTGGTTGATTTCTCATGTTAATCTCCACTGTATACTATGTGAGTATTTTAACAGTGCGAAGGTTGTATGAACTGAGAGGTTGATTAGGGAAATGTAAAAAGGAGAGAGGGAAACAGAACAGGGTTGCTGCCAATTTTTCTCTAGAATGAAACAAGGTGTAATCTCTGTGAAAAGGGCTAAGAGCCTAAGATTGTATTGTAACTCTATTTGTTACTGAATAATATAATGACTTGGATCTTTTGGAGTGTGGGGTTTTTTACCTGAAAGGGTTTTCCCCACGTAAATCTATGTGTTCTTATGTTTTGTACCATCTTTCATGTTTAAAGGTTTTGTTTGTTGAATATGTTTATGCAAGTTGTTGAAACTGAATTTACATGTGCTTCTCTCAGAAGGATTAATGTGGGAAATGAACTGTGTCTGATTCCGCTTTGTGACATAGTTGTACATGTTTTTGAGGCAATCTGTTTGAAATTAAAGTTACCGAAGGCACTACTATTCTTGGAGGTTTCTCTAAGATGACAAAATTTTTCCCAACAAAAACATGCAATATTAAGGAGGAGGACTAGGTTGACATGAGCAAGGCATTATAGAACCAGTACAGTTTCATGAAAATCATAGACATCAAGGTCTTGGTTATTTTTCAGTGACAAAATCAAATGATGTTAGTGGTACCTCCTTGACATTGAGGGAAACTTTATTTGATAAAAACATCAAAATGGAGGCCATGAGTAGTCCTTTTAATAAGATTTCTGCCAATACTCCTCTCACCAACACCACAAACCACCATTCCCATTATCTCAAACCTTCCATTTGGAACCAACAAAAAGAAAATTATTACAAATCCAAAGTTAAAAATCAAATTTCAAAGGCCATTAAATCAAAGAAAAATCCAAGTGGACAAATGAAGTTAAAATGGATCCCAAAGAAAAATGGATCAAGCAAAGAAAATATTCCAAGTCCAAAAGTCAATCAAAATGTGGATCCACAAGAAAAGAGAACTCCCACATATAATAAATGTCCACCTCCTTCAAAATGGTTATCAAGCAAGCCATATAAAAGTGTTGGTTCCAAACACTATCCCAATCAAAATTCCAAACTCCATCATCCACCATCCCAAGTTTGGAAAATAAAAATTTCTACATCTAAAACACCAAATAGTCCATCCACACCTACCATCACCCATCATAATCCTACATCTTGCCTAAAGTCTAAAAATCCTACTTCACAAATCCATCGCATTTTGGCAACAACTCTTTATCATAAGGACTCCTATGGTACTCTATCACAACATGTGTATTCTGATAAGGCCAACTCTAGTATCAAAAAGGATCACAATGACATCGATCAGTTGTATGCAAGTGCTATGATCCTGATAAGACAACTACTCCATAAAGGTCACTATTCGCATATCATGACACCGAGATCTACATCAACACCATCAAAGGATTTAGAACAATGAACGATCATCCAGAACAACAAGTCAATATAAAAAATAAAAAAATTCACCTCAAAGTGATGAAAACCTGGTAAACAAGCATCTTGTGTGACATCATCAAAAAAGAAAAGAAAAAGAAAAGAAAACTAAAGAGAAAAATTTTGTCCAATAGTGAAAACCATTTATATGGCACTTTGGATAAGTACCATGATGAAAACCTGACAAACATGCATCATGTGTAAGATAAATTATCTATGTGGACCATTATATTTGGGGGCAAGTTGTCTCATCTCCCATGAATTTCTCATAACATTTCCATCTATCCAATACATATCATTTCCTTCAATTTCTCCCACCTACCTTGATCTTGATAAGAAATGGGGCACAAACATAAATCATGCTTTGGGAAAATTCTTGACATTTCTATCCTTTAGTCGTACACTATCCATTAAATATCATGCCATTTCCTTCATAAAATTTATCCAAACTCATAACTCAGAGAAAACAAATTATTCCTATGCAAGAGTCCTTGGAGATCATATGCTAATTCTTTTATCCAATAATCCTCATGTCTCCTATCTTTTACTAAAATCAATCCATTATCCTTCCATACCTATTGTTGGACTTGGTTTTCCCTTGTCATTGGTTTAAGGATTCTAATCCACTTATCAAAGTTCCCTCCTTAATACCATCTAGTCCTAAGGTTATAAGTCATTTCAAACGCAACAAGCCTAATCCATAATCTAGCGCATCATCCAAAACATTCCTTGGCTTTGTTCCTAGCCTTACTATAGACCTTGATCCTTTAGTTACAATATCATCAATGATATTTTTCTTTCCCAATCCTCATGTTGTTTCGGTATGTGTCCTTCCTACATCAAACAATGTCGTCATCATCGTCATCACCTATCAATTGGTTTTTAGCTTGACTAGGGGAAAGATCATGTTTATCCTTGGATCCTTGTGCATGCCTTTCTAGTTGATTGTGGGTATCTTTCACATGCATTTTTCACAATCCTTATAGTTATCATCCATAAAAAAGTCTCCTCCATCCATAATGAAGTTGCATATCCTTCTTGTGATCTAAAAACCATTGGCATTTAGCGTCATTTGCTTTCATGATCATCCTTTTCATCCATTGATCCCTTTTCCCATAATAAGCTGGTCTCGCACCTTATTGGGGGCAATTCCTTGACCCACGTCTTCATTGAAAATAATATCAGCATCATAAAATGTCCTAAAAAATCCATAAAAATCATTAAATTTCTTTAAAAAAATCCATAAAAATCATAAAATGACCTAAAAAAATCCAAAAACAATCATAAAACATCAAAATCCAAAATAATCAAAAAACCATCAAAATCCAAAAAAAAACAAAAAAATCGTCAAAAACCAAGAAAAATTAGAAAACATCAAAAATTTCAAAAACAGAGTAAAAGTCTACATCTGAGTCTAAGTCAATTTGTGGTAGTAGTGTCAAACGACATTGCCTCTATGCATTTTCTATGTAGGAAAGACTCATCTTAAATGAGCCCCTGAGACATTAGGTCAGTCCCTTTAGGTTTCCCAAATAAAATCACGACTCAGTCTTTTTTCGAATAAGACAAAGTCAAGTTGTGTCTAACTATGAGGTCTCTACGTGTATAACGTACGAAAGACCATTAATCAATGAGCCCCCAAGGCCCCCTAGGTCAGGTCCCTTGGGTTTTTTAGGTCTGGTCATGTCCTTGGTCCAAAAATAATCATCATTCAAAAAAAATCATGAATCAACAAACGCATATAACCAACAAAATCTTTCATCAATCGATCATCCTATCATCCATCAATCAATTTGGTCATTCAATCGGAATGGGGAATTATGGAATTTGTCTTATTTGATCTTATCTTTTGTCTTTTATCAAGATGTGTCCTTCTTGAGATTAGACTTTTTCAAGTAGGATATGTCTTTCTTGCAGTTAGGTGCCTTGTCAACACTTATCATTTGGTCAACTTTATCAGATGTGTCCCTTTCCCTAAAATAGGATGTGTCCTTCTTGCAATTGGATATCATCACATCGTTTGATCAAAATAAATCAACATTTATCACACTAATCAATCTTGTCAACCTTGTTAATCAATCTTGCCTTAATTAGGATATGTTTTTCCTGGAATCAGGCACAATCAATCAATCTTCCCATCTTGGTCAATCCATCTTTCCTTAATTAGGATGTGTCCTTCCTAAAAATAGGTTCAATCAATCAAGTCAATTTGTCAACTCTTGTCAACTTGTCAATCAATCTTTGTCAACCTATCGATCAAATCAATTTTTCATCTTCGTCAACCAACTTTTTCAAATCAATCAAACTTATCAACTTGGTGAAACAATCTTTCCTTTATCGAGATGTGTCCTTCCTAAGGCTAGGCTTGGTCAATCAAATCACTTTATTAATCTTATCAATCAACTTGGTCATCTTGGTCAACTTAATTAATCAATCAAACAATATTATCATTATCACTAGAAAGCACTATCTTGGAAAACACTTTATTGGTCTGGAATTGTCTTATCTTCTTGATTGATTTTGGGTCATGTTACTAGTCTCCTCGAGGATGTCATATCAACATATTTAGAGGAACGATGATGGATCATGGCCTCTTTTCTTTGTTTGTTTTCTGTGGTTTTTCTTGGCAAAAATACTAGGATGATTCAGTCCTTAGTATGAGTTGGGGCATTCCTTATCTTTTTGACTGCTTGTCTCTCCCAAATGGTCACCTTGACACCTAGGTCTATGACATATCATGGTGTTATTGGACCATTTGTGAAATTTTGATGTTTAATGATGATAAATATAAAAATGTAAGAAAGTTGGTTCCCTTATCATTTCCTATCTAACTTTCCATCTTCATTCTACTTTCTCTTTCACGTTAACACCCATCCCCTTCCATACTAACATTTCTTCTATCCTTCATCCTCTAGTCTTATCATCCATTTCGAGAGCATATTTGTGTTCTTTGAACTCACCTGTCCTCTCGAGGGGGCATACCATAGTCAGGAGATGGGCTGCTACTAAATGGCATCTCAAAGGAAGTGTGGACATGTGTGCAATGACGGGTGGGATTTTTCTATTCAAGTTCATGGCTTCAGAAGACTCGATCACAGTCATCTTTTCTGGACCATGGGTATATGGAAAGCATAGTCTAGTGTTATGCCATTGGAAGTTGGGGTTTTACCCTATAGTGGATCTAAATAAATCGACACCAGTATGGGTCCACCTTCCTAGTCTACCTCTTGAATACTAGGATGATGCTATATTAAAGTGCGTTGGGGAATCCTTGGGCCAGTTCATTACTTCAGATTCCATTACTCATTCCAAATCCAAGTTAGTTTTTTCTCGTTTATGTGTTAATGTTGAAGTGCATAAATCTCTACCTACATCAGTGAAGCTATCCTCTAAGTTTGGTTCTTGGAACCAACAAGTTTGATATGATAATGTTGAGGTTTATTGCCAAAAATGTGCTAAACCTAGCCACCTAATCTCGGATTGCAAGTCTACTTTAAAACATGTGTCCAACCCTGGTGGGTCGGTGGATGAAGACCACTACCCCTTTGAAGAATATATTCTAAAGATTTTTGAATCCCCGGCCAAGTTTGCCTCTCCCATTTTGGTTGGCCCCTAAGGTGGCTCTATTCGCCTCTTTGTGGGGGAGAAAGGTCCCCTGAGGACTTGGTTTTGGTCCCTACTTCTCCTACTTCAATCATGGCTATGCCCATTTTTTGGGTTGGTGTGCCTTCCCCCATCTAGGGGCTTGGGGGGAATGGTGAAAATGGTGACTCCTTGAAGGTAGATGGGTGTATCTTCTCTTTTGGGTCTAGTGTACAAAGAGGTGAAGAAGGTGAAATCTTAGAAGATGAAGTTGCTAAATCTAATGTTGTGATGGCTAAAAAAGACTCATTGGGTTTGACCCAGGAGAAAACTTTGGAGGAGGATATCTGGTATACCCCAAAAAAGAAGAGGAAACAAAGGAAAGCATATGTGGGTGGTGACTCTAAACTAGGAAGGCCCAACCATAGACATACCCGATAGAGGGAGACAACAAAAGAGATTTCCATTGGTAAATAGACGACATTAGAAGTGTCTTCAAATAAGGGTCAAAAATGAAGGTCATCTCCTAGAATGTACGAGGGTTGAATAGCTCTCACAAATAGCTAGCGCTAAAAAAGTATGTTCTAGAACATAAGATTGATGTTTTACTCCTATAGGAAACTAAAATGAGGAAAGCTAATTTTGATAATATTGCTAATTATATTTGGTCAAGTGCCCTTTGATCTTGCAGTGATGTTGAAGGTGCATCTAGTGGGCTTGTTATGTTATGGAACCCTAACAAAATTAATGGGGTTGAAATTTTCCACTGTCAGAGCAGTGTGGGTGTCAAGTTTTCTTCCTTGGGTGGCTCTTGGTCACTTATAAATTTCTATGCCCCTAACTAGAGGAATGCTAGGAATGCTCTTTGGTAGGATCTTGTTGATTGGATAAACAACAATACGGGATCTTGATGGTTGGTGGTTGAGGATTTCAACACTCCCTTGTATCCTTTGGAGAAATCCGGTGGCCTGGTGGACTACTTTGACAGCATGGCTGATTTGGAAAATTTCTTGAGTGTTTTCGACCTAGTTTACATTGTCCTTTTGGGACAATCCTTTACTTGGATGAATGGACGCCTTGGGGATGGTTTGATTCAGGTCATATTGGATAGATTTCTCTGTTCCCCCAACTAGGCGACCCTACTCAATGCAAATCTTCTTTCCTTGCCCAGGACTATTTTTGTTCATAACCCTCTATTGCTGGTCTTGAACAATTATTTTGTTGTTGGACCTTACCCTTTCAAGTTTGAGATCATGTGGAACTCCCATTCTGACTTCAGGAATGAAATTGTAGATTGGTGGAATGTTCCTATTCATGGATCTCCCATGTTTAGAATATTTTCTAAACTTAAACATATCAAATGTATGGTGGAAGGTTGGAACAAGAGAGTCTTTGGGGATGTTTTTTAGAAGAAAAAAGCTATAGGGGAAAATTTGAAGGTCATCCAAAAAAAATGGAAGAAGGGGATGTCAGCCTACCAACCTACAATCAAGAAAGAGAGCATTGCATGGAATAGGAGAAAATTTTAAAGGAGGAAATATTCTAGAAACAAAAATCCAAAGTCCAAGGGCTACAAGAGGGGGAAAAAAATACCTCTTTTTTTCATGTTTCTACTGTAAAACACAAGAAAAGGAAGCAGATATCTAAGCTTCAAAATGGTCAGGGGGTTGTGTTCGAAATTCCTACCCAGATTAGCCTCTTGGCATTAGACTATTTTTAGAAGGCTTATTTAGCTCTAGTTGAGGCCTCCAATCTAGCTTTGGACAACCCTCTACTTGAACCTCTCCTGACCACCATCACCCAGGAAGATAATCTTAGCATCCTCTGTGTTGTCACTCCAGAGGAAGTCCACCTAGCTACTTTCATCATGGGGGCCTATAAGGTGCCTGGTATGAATGGTTTCCCCCTACCTTTCTTCCAAATTTTCTAGGACATAGTTGGGGAGGACCTGGTTTTGACTTCCAGAGATTTCTTCAAATTTGGTAAGATTCTCAAACAACTGAATCACACCTTTATTGCCTTGATCACCAAGATTTTTGATAACCAGTTAATGACTAAATTTATGCCCATTAGCCTTTGCAATACCATTTACAAATTCTTCTCTAAAATTTTGGTGAATCGCCTTAAACCTCTCTTGGAGAAAAATATTAGTCCTACCCAAAAAGGGTTTGTCCTTGGTTGGCATATCCTATATGCTACCATAATTACTCATGAATTGCTCCATTCTATGGATAGATGCAACAATGCCAATATGGCTCTCAAATTGGATATTTCTAAAGCTTGTGATAAGGTGTTATGAGACTTTATCCCCAAAGTCTTAGCTAAGTTTGATTTTAACCAAGGGGTGGTCAACCTCTTGATGGAATGCATTACCACAGTGAAGTACTATGTTATGTTCAATGGGGCCCCCTTTGGTTTCTTTAAGCATCAGACAGGGTGATCCCCTCTCGCCTTATTTATTTATCATGGTTGCAGATGTCCTGAGTAGGAACATATCCAAAATGTTGTCGAAGGGTTCTATTATAGGGGTTAAGGCCACCTCTTCTCTTGAACCTAATGTCATATAGCAATTCATGGATGATACTATTCTTTTTGGGAAAGCCTATGTGATAGAAGCCAGGAAATGGAAAAGTTGCCTTAATAACTATGTTGCTTTTTTTGGACAATGTATAAACTACAATTAAAGCATGATTTATTTCTTCAACAACACACTTTCTCTACAAGGTTGGGTGACTATTGTTCTTGGTTGTGTGAGTGGATCTCTCCCATTGGTGTATTTAGGATCACCCCTTACTATCAATGAAGTTGCTCCTACCTTTTGTAATTTGGTCCTAGAAATGATTCAAAGGAAGTTGGTGGGAAGGAAAGACTCCATTCTCAGTCATGTTGGAAAGCTATAGCTCTTTTCTACAGCAATCCTTGTGTACTTCCTCTCCATCTTCAAGATCCCAAGATACATTGCTAAGAAGCTGGAAAAAAATCAAAGGAACTTCCTTTGGTTTGGGACTGAGGAAAATAGTTTTTTTTCCCTGGTTAGTTGGGATAAGGTCTGTAAGCCCAATCATTGTGGTGGGCTTGGGATCAGGAATATTCTTAGCATCAACAAGGCCTTGTTGGCTAAGGTTGGTTGGAATTAGTTGAGGAATAAAAAGGATTGGTGCAAGATTATGAATGCCAAGTATCTTCACAATAGACCTACGATCAATTGCCTCTATGATGATTATCCTTTGGGATCTTTGGATTGGAAGAATATTTGCAGAATGAAAGGGGTTACTCATGACCGAGATGAAATGGAAGATTGGGAATGGGAACATTATCAAATTTTGGGAAGACCCTTGGTTGTTAGGCACCCCCCTTGCACTTTCTGATTTTAGGAATCTTATGAGACCGACTCAACACTTTCTTGGGTGGTTCATTAGTGATTACCTCCTTAGACAACCTGGGGATTGGTGGTGGAAATACCTACTTCTTTGTGGTCATTTTTCTATGGAATTATTAACTTTGGCTAAGTCCCTATAGGACCTTCTCACCCTCACCAAATTACCTCTATCCAACATGGAGGATGATTTCTATTGGACTAATGATCAATAGGGTAATCTTTTTGTTAAGTCCGCCTACAATCTATTGTCGAACCAGGATGTTGAAAGTGGAACCTGGAAAAAGGTTTCAAACAAGCATATGATTTCAAAAATAATTTTTTTTTGGTGGACAACTTTCCATAACAAAATCCTTACTCAGGATAATCTAAGGAAAAGGGGATTCTAGATCCCTAACAGATGCTTGTTGTGCCAATGTAATGAAGATTCGGTGGATCACTTACTATTGCATTGTTCATTTGCTACTAGTGTTTGGGAGTTGGAATTGGATCGCTTGGGCACTCAATGGACGATGTGTAAAGACTTAAAATCCTTTATCTCAGGTTGTTATGGGCCCTTCCTTCACCTTTTAACTCATGAGATCTGGAATCAGGTTCTCCCCATCATTTGTTGGTGTCTTTGGAAGGAGAGAAACAACAAGATTTTCAAGGATACTGAGATGAGCCTGAAAGAGGTTTTTGGTATAGGGAAAAGGCTAATCTCATAAAATATTTTGATTTTCAGGGGGAAAATTTTAGAAAAATCTCCTCCTAAGTGGGAAATTAAAATGGCTAAAGTTTGGTACCAAAATCTTGATGTTAATTCCTACGATGACTCCCGGTCCTAGGCTAGACATGATACTATTTGGAATCCCCTGAACCGTGGTTGGCATAAACTAAATTTTGATGGTGCTGCCAAAGGAAACCTAGGCATGGCAAGCATATGAGGCATTACAAGGGCAATTTTATTGTTGGTTATTCGAGGGGTATCAAAATTTAGTCATCCATGACTACAAAAGCTAGGGTGCTACTAATGAGTGTCCAGTTAGCTATCACTCTGGGCATAAGGAACTTGCACATTGAAGGGGATTCTAAGTCTATGGTTGATGTCGTTAATCAAGGAAAATTACTTGGTTGGAGTACTAGGGAAATTTTGTTAGACATATTTCATTTGGTGTTTAAGTTGAATATGAAGATTACCACCCACATTTTTCGGGAGGGTAATCAAGTGGCCAATGCTATGGCTAACCTGGGCTCCCACTAGAGAGATTATAAGTGTTGGAGGAATTTGGGGAAATTATCACTGGGAATACAAGGTTTAATCCTTAAGGAGCAAGGCATGTGTATTGTTCATGATGATATGTAATTTTGTGATTGTTTTAACCTTCTTGGGGGTTCACATGCTTGTCTATTGGGCACTGATGTGGATGAAGTTGAATGTTGAGGTGTTAATCTTGTGGCATAATTTTAATAAAGGGGAGGAAATCGATAACAAAGATAAAATTATGAGGAGTGGGGAGTACAATCGAATAACAACCAAGTTGGGATAGACCTTATGCAATATTTATTTGTGGTCTTGTCCCAGCCTTTGCATATCCTTGCATATTTTTAAATTCAAATTTGATGTGACTAATAATTATGATGTGAAGCTCTTTCCTTGTCCTATCAACTCTACTAAAAAGTTACTAATGATAGATGGTTGGATTTTGGCGAATTCTAAATTTGGCCCCGTAACTAAACTTTTTCGGTACTTGTGCAAAGTAAACGTGGAAGGAAAACCTCCCATTTTCATAATTTCTTGCAAACCTAGCCATAGATGTCGCAAGATTTACATTAATGTGGAGGTGGTGATTTCCTTTTGGGATTTAACTCTTCAAGCATGTGTCCAACACACCACCTTGATTTCTTGATGCAGTCTTATTTGGCTTAAATTCAGAAGTGTTTGGGTGACCTTTCACTTTGTCAAAAATTCTAACATTTTACTCTCACAAATTTCTTGGTTTTTTAGTGTGTAGAACAATGATATGGGTGGTGATAGGGTGCAAACAGATCCTGATAATTGTGGGGAATTTTGCAAGGACCCATCGGTTTGGCACATATGTGTTGAAGGTGGCCTGGCGCCCTTGATGGAAAGTTTGGTTGGCCATGATTTGAAGATGTCTACACAATTTGCGAGTTCTTGGAAAGATCGAAGGGTTTCCATGGGCAATATCTCCTTTGAGGTGAATGAGCAGGTGATTTCCCAGGCTACAAGGTTTTTGTGTACTGGAAAGAAGTACCCTAAGCATACCAAGGCTCAAGGCAATGAAGCCTTAATACCTTCTTTGTGGGAAATGAAAAACTTATTCGCTTTCAATTTGGTTTTGAAAGAGAAGCACTCCCATGGTCGTGGGACCAGGTCTTTCTCGCCCTCATGAAATATGTCACTTTAGAGGGTAGATTTAAAACTCTTTATTTTTATCATTCCCTCTCTTATATCACCTTCATCATAAAATTTTGTTGAGTTTCTTGTTCTTTTTACTCACTGACTTGGAAAGCTCTGTCAAGAAGTGTATTGATTTTTCCACTAATAACCTTGAGGAACCCATTCCCCTTCCACTCCATCAAGGCCTCATCTTGAGGATATATCATTTTTAGTTTTCAGCTTGCTCCCTACCCACCTAAACCCATCTCCACTATCCACATTGAGGAAATTGAACCCCTAGTTCAGAACAATATTTCCCTGACTGATTCCAAGTGTTCCAAAAGAAAAAATCCTCCAAAGGTTTCTAAAACCCCTAAAACCAAACCAACTACCAAAAAGAGAAAGGGGATTGTGGGGACAACCCAATCTCATGTTGCGGCTAGTCTCTACGAGCTCAAGTCTGCCCTGACCAAGACTGACAACAAACCTACTACTAAGAGGAATGTGAAGGATGAGGGGAAGGATTTAGTGGAGCAACTGGCCATTGATAGCAACAGGAAGAATAGAGTGTGAAAATAATCCAAGGGGGATACTATGGTTGCTACCACTATGGAGACTAGGGTTGAAAATACTAGCATTAGGAGATCTGGTAGATTGGCTAAAAACAACAAGAAAGTGCAGATTCATGAAATTTCTACTGATAAGGAGCGATCTGACAACAAAGGGGATAAGGAGGAGGACACTGAGGAAGAGGAGGAGGTGTTTGTTGAAGGGACTAGCCTCTTTTTGGACTTCAACAAAATGTTGAAAGAGGATTCGACTTCCCAATCCTTTGAACCTCAGGGTGTGGAGCATGCTAACATTGTGAAGACGTGGAGAAAGGAGAGGATCAACATAGGCTTCTAGAAATGGTTGAAAGGATTGAGAAGAAACTCAACGGTCTATCTAGACTCACTGTCAAGATAATCCACTATGCAGCTAGTACCCTCTCTACTATTCTTAAGTACAAAGTGGAAAATAAGGTTGTGGAGGATGGTCCCTACTGGGTTGGGGAGGATGTTGTCAACCTCCTCTCCCAAAAGTGGGAGAATACTAGCTAGTCTGTTGTTGCTTTGTCTGTTGGGTTTTTTGGTTGGTTGTTAATCTGTTGTGGTTGTTTCTTTTTGGTTTTTTTTTTGTTATCCCTAGACTTTATCTTTTTTGGCCCTTTTGGTTCATAGTGTAAAGGGTATAGTGCCCTGAAAATGTCACTTAGTTTATCAAAAACATTACATTTACTTTCATATTTGGTGGCATATCATCCAACCCTCTTTCTCAAAATTTTAAATCTCTTAGTTGAAAGTCATATATTGAAGTTATTTTTTTGTACTTAAGTAAGTTGACCTTCATAATTCAAGTATTATAATGAGTTGGAAAGCCTTCCTATTTAACAAAATACATTTTATATGACCTAGACATTGTAGCAACCAATTTGATATCCACCCTTCATTTAATATATTTCTTATCTGGTGGGTGCTTGGTCCAATTGTGTTCTTCCTTGTCACATCGATCATCATTCATCCCAACATTATGAAAAGAAGTAACACTTACAGACACAAACACACACACACATTCTTGCTTAGTTTCAGAGTGAGACGCTTGTTAAAAAGTAAAGAAAACTTATAATACTGCCACACACTTACTTTGTGGCGACACACTTGCTGAATAGTGATGTAGTTGCAAACATGATAGGGTGACACACTTGTTTAAAGTGGTGCACTTGCATTATTAGGGTTCTAGACTTAGAAAAAATTCCAATTTTTAACAAATTTGATGTTGTGCACATTGTGCATGTTGGAGAGCTTCTATCCCTTACTTTCTCATGAGAGGATGCCTAGGATTTTATTGTGGCTGAGCACACTCAAGGACGAGGAGGGTCAGTTCCTTGGTTCCATCAACCTATCCTATATTGCATACATACCATAGATTCAACCTAACGATGATGACCACATTAGTGAAGAGGTGGTATTATGATACTTCATCCTTCCATATTCTTATCGATGAGGTGACTATTACCCTCAAGGACATTTGGTGCATCCTACAAGTACCTATTCAGGGAGAGTTATTTATGATGTAGAAATTGGCATGGACTCCTTTTTTGAGTACTACGAGCTAGGGTTCTAGAGGTGGAGAGCTATCAAATTGACTTGGGAAAGCACTGTGGATGTGTCAGTGACTTGATATTGGTTATCGTAGGACTGATCATGGGAGTCCTAGTTACTGATAAGCACAACCAAGGATTTAGTGTCGGCTAGAATGTAGTTCTGGAGGGTATGGTTGAGGACAATTGGAACTTATGCCTTGGGTTTGATTATTCTAGCCACCCTTTACCATGATATGCATCAAGTGGTTTAAATACAAGGACACAACCTATCTATTGGTGTTACATTACTACATATCTGGGCTTGGGAGCACATTGTCATACTCAGGCCTATTATTTCCTTGAGAGATATTGATGAGGGTGAGCTAGTTGTTTATAGATACACAAGTATGACTACACTTTGCCATATAGGAATGGTAGGTATAGCACACTAGAGGAGAGTCTTGGGTGACATGACAATATTCAGGTGGAGGTCCTAGCTACAAGGTAGCCATGGGATGATGATTAGGACTAGCTCTTCTACACTTTCTAGACACGGTGGCTCATGAGCTGCTAACTTCACAATTTAGAGAGATACCCCCCAAACTAGGTTTCTAGACAGTTTGGGGAGTAGTAGGATGCTCCAGTACCTAATTATAGGGTTGTATATGCATGTACTACAAGAGAGGTTACACCTTGAGGACAACAGGTAGATCCTCAAGTTTCTATCCAGGATTTCACATAGTTTGCTCCCCTACTATGGGCTTATGCAGGAGGTGTCGATGATCCTAGGATGAAGCTTTCTTATGATGCATGGTTTTCACAACATGCTCTCATCAGGTTGACTGATCCTATAGGGGGTGATTGGGGTAGGATGCAACAGAGGTTAGGGCTGAGGTAGAGCATAGGTTCATTAGCAGGATGATGGGAAGGTTCCTAGATAGGTTGGAAAAATTAGACAAACTGGATAGGTACCTCAGGAGCCTCCTCAATAGCCACCACTCATTCCACAACAGTATCCCCATATTCCATAATAGCCACTAGTTGTTCAACAGGTACAATTGGTGCAATGAGGCTAGACATTTAGGGTTTACTATAGTAGAGGATGACCGCGAGGGACATGGCCATTCAGGAGAGAGACGTCATTCAGGCTACAAGAGATAGATATAGATAGGAGCATGACTAGGTGCATGTCGAGCTAGATTGAGAGAGATAATAGTGATAGCAGAAAAACTTATAGCTAGCATAGGAGATGAAATGCAAGCAACAACTTGAGTCTACCACACAGTTTCAGTCTTAGGCTTAGGCACAGTGTACCATAGTCTCAACTACCCTTTATGGACAAGCCATGGTAGAGGCCTACTATAGGACCTTATA
>VDFB02105785.1:451438176-451477391 GCA_007258455.2 Sequoia sempervirens
CTTTTATTTGATGAGGGATGAATATGATCATGCTAAAAACTTGAGAACAAGTTCCTAACACCAACTTCAATCTTATTAGAATGAGAAGCCCTACACATCAATGCCCAATTGCCTTATGCAATAGTATCATCCAAAACCTTTCTCTTTTTCACATATCTTGTGAGTGTTCGTCCTACTTAAGCCAATTTCACTTGAAAGTGAAGAGACTTGATGATTTCTTGTCATTTGCGGACTTAAAATAGATGTCAACATCACCCTTCTTGAAATGATCTTATTCTCTAATCAAGATTGGTTTCCAATGGAACCCAAACCTTGTTTAACATATTCAATATTATTAAGTCTTCTAATCCTCATCTTTTCCTTTTTTTGAGAAATCTACACCCATCAATTTTACTGGCTCTTTTAGGTCATCACAAAGAAGTAATATTGATAACAATTGGGCTTGACCAAATGTATCATGACTTTTGAAATAAGTTGCAATTATTTTCTTTGAAGCTCTTGTAAATGCCCTCTTAGTAGTAGTAGTAGGTTGTTCAACATAAAACATTGATTTCTTAATATCCAATTCAAGTAAATGATTATATTTTTGTAAGAAAATTTTCTCTTCACCTCTATAATTAGATTCATAGTATGAATATCACTATATGGAAGTGATCCTAATTGCTATCCAACATCAAATTGTGTATGGTCCTCCTCTCTAATATTAATTGTTTGTGCAACTTGGGTCTCATTCATAACATCAATCATGTCTGCTACAACCCCCTCTTCTCTAGTAACTAAAATTGGCTCAGGGACCTCTACTCCACTTTCCATTTGTTGAGTCACTATACACATATCATGTATAAAAGAGAAGGTTGTAGAATATATAAAATATAAATTATTAAACAATGGATCTAAAGCATCAAGGTGGCTATGAACTTTCAAAATGAGAAATTACATTAATAATTATGAACTAAAAGTTAATAATAGAGAGAAAAGTGCACATCCTAACTAATTATTCTCTTGTAAATTACATTGCATTTGACACACACTTATGTTCTTAAAGTGGCTCTCCTACAAAAGGAACTAACTTGAAAAATTTAATAAAAATGATTTAACACAAGAACACTCAATATGCACAATAAGTATCATTTCAAAATGAGCATAGTTGAAATAAAATAGGTTAAATACAAATATATCTTTGTTGTCATAAACATAGAAATAAGGGCATGTGTAACATCACATAATAGATTACTCAATAGATCAACATAGTGAAATTATGAATCAAAATTAACATCCATATCATTTAATGATTGTACATGATCTCAATTGCATCATATGAACAATATGCTCATCATAATTTTAATAACATGCACATGGGATAATTCTTAATTCACACTTGATCATTCACAATAGAAAATTGCAATGACCAATAATTGATACTATTAATGAATATATACATTAAGCATAAAAATTTGCCTGGTTAACATCATGAATGAATATAATCTATCCATATTTAATTAAATCATAGGTCAAACATGTACATAAAACAAATATCTTGTAGAATTAAGTCAGGTAAAATATGGTACAACAAAATAGGTTAAACAAATATATCCTTGTTGTCATAAACATAGAAATAAGGGTGTGTACAACATCACATAATAGATTCCTCAATATTGATCAACATAGTGAAATTATGAATCAAAATTAACAACCAATATATCATCTAAACACTATATGATCTCAATCACATCATATTCAATATGCTTATTCATCATAATTTTAATAATGCATGAATAATTCTTAATTCACCTATAAGCATTCACAATAGAAAATTGCAATGACCAGTAATTAATATTATTAAAGAATATACATTAAACATAAAAATTGGGATTAACACCATGCATGCATTATAGGAAATACGCCAATACAAAATTGAATAGAAAAAGTGGGCCTTACACCATTAAGAAACTTATTGTTAAGAGATGAAAAAATTAAGAAACTTCTTATTTAAAGTGTTAAGAGATGAACAAAATTAATAAATTAGGTATAGTGTTTTCTTTATTTAGATATTTTTATCAAAATTATAGATTAAATTATCTAATTTAGATTACAAAATAGGAATTCAACTATAACCTAACCTAAAATAACTAACTTGAAAGAGTTGCTTGACTAAAGACATAATCTAGAAATAAAATTAGGAAATGAGAAGTAAAAATAGGAAAAACATTTAACTTAGGCACCTAGAAATTGGAAAGTGATGAACAAAATTAAGAAACTATAGTAGACACCTAAAACTGTCTTGACAATATCACATACTTGATTTCACATACTAACACCATTTATAATCTATTTCATCCATTTAATTAAATAATATCAATTATTTGGTTAAATTCATATATTCTCCTATTAATTAAACAAATCAATTTCATTTACTCAATTCACTATTCTTCATACTTATTTTTTATATTAACTATAGTATGAATAGAAGATACAAATCAAAGAGTATAATAGTTCAATCTAGCATCAACACCATCAACCCCCCTTTACAGTATAATATCAAGTAACCCCCCTTTACAAAATATCCAAAGCAGAGATTTACATTATAGCCCCACCTAGATTATCCCATTACAAAAAACCCACAGAGCTCTCAATAGTGAGAGATCAAAAAGCCCAGTATAACCTGTATCAGAGTATCAATAAGTATGTCAGATTTCAAAAGAAAAATGTATAGATATATAACATTTGTAAAACAAAAAGGATATGAAGATTCCAAAGAGTAGTCAACTAATGGTTCCCTTGGGATTTGCTGCCATTTCTCAATGCTAATAGAGATTTAGCAACATCCACCTCCTCAGTAGATGGCTACACAGCTTGACACCTTTTGTTCTCATCCTTAATCTGACACCCTACAATGTCTTGCCTAAAAGCATGGAGAGACCTCAGAAAAACTTCCACTCTTGGGTGACCCTTTGGCCACATATGCCCATATCTTGCCTCCATGATATCAATTATGACCTGTTTGTTCTCAAGATAGTGCCAAAATTTGTCTTTTGAAAGATCCATTGTAATGTAGACCTACATAGAAACATTGTGAAACATGAGTCTTCTATAAGACTCAGTAAGCATCCTCCCCCTCCCTTGAAACTTGTCCTCATTTCTTGCTTTCTAGATGGACCACAGAATATTAGAAGAAAAGCATAACCAAAATAAGGTAGCAGTCTTCCCCATTTTTATGTTTTGATTAAAAATAACCTTCTCAGGTAGTGGTTGTTCATTAATCCCCCAAATATCTTGCTTGTCACATAATAATTTCCATGTCTCTTTAGCAAAAATACATTCAAAAAAGATATGGTTAATAGTCTTCGGAGTTCTACAGATACTGCATATATCAATATCATCAAAATTGGTTTTGAATGACACTTTCTATAATATAAGCGACCATCTAAAGCATGCTAATTTAGCCTCTAGTTGTTTGGACCAATTAGTTTGAAAAACTATTTTTCATTGGTTCTTGTTCCAATTAAAATTCTAGATTTGATTTAAGTAATCTGTTAGGTCAATATGATTTGTGAGCATAGAATACATTTCCTTGACTTTTGAGTTCATTATGTTAGTACCATTTTTCCATTGGAAGTCCTTGAATTGAGCACTATCAAACTTATAATTCATAGGGAATTTCAACTGATTACAAGTATCTCTGAGGATTGAATAAGTTCTCCAATTGGTGAGGGGGATATTATATTCAGAATTCTAGTCATTCTAGTCTTTGAGTTTTCCCTCTTTCAAAATGTCCTTGAAATAATGAATTCCTTTGTGAGCCCATCCCTTTGTAGAACACCCTTGGAGTAGAGCCAAGGGTTTCCCATTATGTTTCAAATTCCACCAAATAGATCTATTAACCTAGATTGTCCCATTGTCCCATGAGGTGAAGTGGAAGTTGGTGAGGTAGGTCTTCATCACTATTGGAATTGTGTGCCTCAATCCCACAGGCCTAAACCTCTGAGTGAGCTATTTTGGTGTTACCACTAAGATGTCTGGCCGATCTGCTTAAGTGATCCTGAACTATCTGTGAGATTGGTGTGACTCAGCCTGATCTGAATTCTCCTTGTAAAGTTCCTCCATGACTATATCGGTGCGACCTCTGGAATGTCCTAGCGATGAGGGTCATCGGCATGACCTGAACTATTGGTGTAAGCTTTGTCCGATGATAGAATTCTAGCCAATATCGGTGTGACATTTATTTTTTCTTGCTGATGGAAGTGGTCGATGTGACTTGAGCTATCATTGTGAGTTTTTAGTTTGTCAGCCGATTGCTAGTTTTCGTAACTTGGTAACCTTGTCGCGGTATTTGGAAGTTCTATAACTTCCTGATTGGACGATCTCCTTCGTTGTTGCAGCTTCGGTGGTTTTGGTAACCTTGTCGTGGTGTTTGGAAGTTCCGTAACTTCCTGATTGGCCGATCTCTTTCGTTGTCGTGACATCGGTGGTTTTGGTAACTTAAGAACCTTGTTACGGAGTTATGAAGTTTACGTTTTTTCCGACTGGACGATAGTGGTATCGGCCTGATGCAAGGATCGGTAAATCCGTAACTTTTTTGTGGTGGTTATGAAGTTATCATTTTTAGCGACGTACCGATGGGTGTTCACTTTAGTCGGGGTGACATGAAGGCTCTATAAGAGCCTTAGCAACAGAGCATGTCTGGCCAATGGGATTTTCGTTCGGTGTAACTCTTGCCGATGAGGTGTTTTCGTTTGTGTGACATGGGACCTTGGTGAAACCTTCTTCGATGCTTATTCTCTTGCCAATAAGGCTGATCCCATGACAGTTGGTGCTCCTGTTGATCGTCGGTGTGACTCAGGGCGATGGTCTGTATCGAGGTGGTTGAACTTAATATCATTGGGGTGACTTGTGTTGTTGGCCCAGCATTGTAATTTCATTCTGATGGGAATTGTCTTGTCAATGGGGGTTGGTTGAGACCTCAGGATAATGAAGACATCGGGGAGACTCTGGCTGATGAACATGAAAGAAGACCATGGTTGGAAGGACACTGACTTGGTTGACAGTTGATGTGTATGATGTTGATTGGAGAATAATAAGTGAGTTGGAGAAGTTAGAATGGTTGACAATTGGTCTGACTGTTGGAATACAAACTGATCTACAGAAGTTGAACCATTTCCTGTCTGTTGAAGATGAATGTATATACATTGGATGTTTTGCAGTACGAGGTGTGAGAGGAAGATTGAGGTAGGATTATGCTGTCGAAAGCTCTCCAGATTAAGTGTCTTCGTTGATCTCTCGTGTTAATATGCATTGTATACTATGTGAGAGTATTGTAACAGTGCGAAGGTTGTATGAACTAAGAGGTTGATCAAGGAAATGTAAAAAGGAGAGAGGGAAACATAATAGGGTTGCTGACAGTTTGTCTCCAAAATGAAACAAGGTG
Source organism: Sequoia sempervirens (assembly GCA_007258455.2). Lineage (NCBI taxonomy): Eukaryota > Viridiplantae > Streptophyta > Pinopsida > Cupressales > Cupressaceae > Sequoia > Sequoia sempervirens. The sequence goes on from VDFB02105785.1 coordinate 451,443,602, forward strand.
TAATCTCTGTGAAAAGGGCTAAGAGCCTGAGATTGTATTGTAACTCTATTTGTTTCTGAATAATACAATGTCTGGGATCTTTTGGAGTGTGGGGTTTTTTTACCCGAAAGGGTTTTCCCCACGTAAATCTGTGTGTTCTTATGTTTTGTACCATCTTTCATGTTTAAAGGTTTTGTTTATTGAATCTATTTATGCAAGTTTTTGAAACTAAATTTACATGTGCTTCTCTTAGAAGGATTAATGTGGGAAATGAACTGTGTCTAATTTCGCTTTGTGACATAGTTGTACGTGTTTATGAGGGAATCTATTTGAAATTAAAGTTACCGAATGCACTACTTTTCTTGGAGGTTTCTCTAAGATGACAAAATTTTCCCAAAAAGTGGTATTAGAGCCTTCTTTTGGTTGTTGGTTTTGGTTATTTCTCCTATGAAGATTTTTTAGTCTGTCAGGCTTGAGGAAATCTGGAGGAATTGGCTGATGTATTGATCCTTTGATGAGTGGAAGTCTTGTAGTATTCAGAGACAACATGGAGTTGGTTATCTTGGTAGCGGTATAACCTTCATGTATGAGGTAGATTTCTTTGCTTCTTGGTTGAGTTGGAGCAAAGCTTTCATAGTGGGTGTCTGTGTGAGAGGCTTCGTGGTGATATGGAGAAGCTTGGGTTGTGTCTCAGTCATGGAAGAGAGTGCTTATGCTAGGTATTTCATGGTGTTGGAAGGAATTGTATTATGTTAACCTCGAATACTGAAGGCTATGGAGTTAATCATTAGATGGTTTGAAAGCCTCTGGAATAGCCTATCTCTTTCTCGGATGCATGTGCATATTGATGGTTTTGGAATTGGCTTGAAGGGGGCCTAGAGTTCTTGAACTGTTGTTTCCTTTTTTAAGGATGTATTGTACTTGCATGTTTTATGTGGTTTTGCAGGTTTTACACATCAAGAAAAACTTGTGATTATGTGGAGTTGTTGTTAAACTATTTTCTAGACCCTAGCTTTTGGGGCGTTGTTGGATGAGATGGTTGCAGTTTTGCATGCATGCTTCAACATGGTATGAGGAGGTGAGATGCTTTCTCTGTATGAGAGTGTTGGTATGTGATTTTTCACTCAACATTCTTGTGGTGTTGCTTGTGGATTCCTTGACTATGGTGCTCGTTGTGGACATGTTTGGAAAATTGGATTTGGTCATGATCTGGTGTTGGAGTCTTGGTGTCTACATGGTTATCTTCTTTGATATCTCGGTTTATGATTAATAATGTGATGATGGGTTTGCACATTCGATGAAATTGATCTTCGAGTTATGTGGTTGGTGATTGAGCTACCCATTGGCTGCAGTGAGATAACTCGGATGTGGACTATCTATATCCACTAGGTTGATGCAATGTTGGTGTAGATCTGTTACTTGGCCTTGTCTGTGGTCACTTATGCATTGGTGTGGTTGCTTTGGGATGAGAAGATGGATGGTGCTGAGTACCTGAATAGTCAGTTATAGGGACCTATAGCATGTTGTATCACAATGTCATGGATAGCTTGGATACATTGCTTTGTGTAAGCTTTTGATAGTGATGGTAATCTCTGCTTGTTTTGGAGATCTTGGTGCCACTTGATGGACATGTTGCTGTGTGGACCTAAAGGATTTTTCAGATTAGCAGATGTTGGGTCATGATGCTCGAGAAGCTCAGTCGTCACGGTTCAGTGAGAGCTTTAGCAATGACTCTGGATTCATCACTTGGTGGTGAATGTTTTTCTTTAGTGTTGCAGATGTTATTAGGAGGAGCTCTTTGATCCTATTGCTACAGAAGGGTTCTTTCGCATTTGCATGGACACTATTTGAAGATGTGCAACATCTTGGAACCATAGAGGACGACTGGATTCTTTGGCTAAGGTGTTGGTGGTGCTAGACAGGTGATGTTGGTTTTGAGTTTGTTTGCTTAATGTCATGGTATACTCTTGCTTATGGACTCGAGTTTTGACATTGTGCATAGCACTTGAGACCATGGTGAAGTCACTTAGAGCATGGTATCTCCTAAGGTGGATGTGTAGATCATGGTGTCATGATAAGTTCTTGTTTCAGATGTGTGGAGCTTTGAAACTGGTCTGGAGTTCCTCTATGTTTTGAGTACATTGGTTATATGCTTGAGAACTTCACGTTAAGTGTAGTAATGCAGTTTGGAGTTCAACATGGGATGATCGTTTGTTGGTGCTCATGGATACATGGAGAATAAGGTGAGGCTATAACTCTTTTGAGATGAGAAAGGTACTGATTACAGTTGAAAGTCTGAGTAGCCTACACCTTGGTTGGACATGAGTTCAACAAAGACCAATGAGGAGATTTCTCTTGGATGAGTCATGGTATCTTGTATATCTTGGAGGAGCATTCTCTTTTCCCACTCTTGGTCTTCTCAGTAGTTTATCTGAGAGGTATTTTCCCATTATATCTTTCAGGTGTGTTTTATGATTTCTTTCATGATATGGATCTTGAATTGTTGTTAAATGGTTCTAGAGGATTCATAGTGGAAGGTGGACATCTCCTTGAGATTTTGTGTTATATCATTTATTGATGAGAACCGGTAGGAGATTCTTTATGAGATGATTTCCTGAAATGGGAAATGAAATAGTTTGGTCTTCTTTGAAAGACTTACATCCATGATTGTTTACATGTTACATTTTTTATGCTTGATCTTGGTGATTGAACGGTTGGATGTTGTTATGGCGTCTCTTTGGGATGGGAAGGAGATCATACTTGACACAGCTTGCTGTTAGAAGTGTATGTAGGAGGATGTTCTACAGGTATATGTTGTGCAAAGTTTTCTCTGTTTGGTCTTGGTGGTCTTCTTGACGTACGGTTTCACATTACATTGGTCAGAGGTTTAGTCAGAGCTGTAGTGATCACTAGCTTGTGGTCATGTGTTTTCACTCATGATTCATGGGAGATGACATGGAGGTTCTTAATATTTTTCCTTTGTTGGGTGTGGAGAACTTGGGAGAGCTGTGAAGACTTGTGGTGAGAGTTGTTCTTGTACGTTATTAATTCGCAGGTTGTGCATATCATTGTGGATGTTCCTTGGTACTACATGGTTACATTTCTATGTGTTGCTATTGGTAGACTTATTATGCCTTTGATCTTTTACATTTGGTGTTACCCATTCAGTGGGAGTTCCTAAATGTGTTTTGTCTTCTTCGACTGGTTGGCACATAGAGCTTTCTTTTGGAGTACATGGGTGGTTATGTTGGTGGCATAAGTTTACTAATGTTTGATACCTTTAAGGTATGGATGATTGGATGTTCTAGCACTTGTTGTGGGTGCTATTTTCAGTCACGTGGGTTTATCGGTTGGATGGAAGCAGTCAGGATGATTGTTGTTTTAGCCGATGTTCTATCTTGTTTTCTAGAGTGATGACGGTTTCTTGTTGATGATATCACCGGAGTCCTTTGCTTGTGTTCGTTGGACTGGTGCTTATTCACCTTGGCTTGTACCTTCTTCCATAGGTGGCATGTTGGAAGATGTCAGGGATTTTGCTTGAATGGTGGACATCTTGGATGTTGGTGTAGAAGTCTTGATGGAGAATGAGAGCATGTTTGAGATCTATGTGGTTTCATGGAAGGTTGTGATCAGTTGCAATGTTGGATAGTTAGTTGCAGTTGGACACTTGATTTTGTTGCAGATTGTCTGGTAGACTGGTATCTGTGGAAATTTGTTGATTGGGTGTCTTGAGTGCTGTTGAATAGAGACTTGTATAGAGTAGGGTCTGGACTAGTGGAGCCAGTGTGTTCTTAGTTCCTGAGTGCTCTAGAGGTTCCTGTGTGATCTTCGTCAAGTGGGAGATTGTTGGAATTATGTGCCTCAATCCCACAGGCCTAAACCTCTAAGTGAGCTATTTTGGTGTGACCGCTGAGATGTCTGGCCGATCTTCTTAAGTGATCCTGAACTGTCTATGAGATCGGTGTGACTTAGCCTGATCTAAATTCTCCTTGTAAAGTTCCTTCATGACTATATCGGTGTGACCTCTAGAATGTTCTGGCGATGAGGGTCATCGGCGTGACCTGAACAATCGGTGTAAGCTTTGTCCGAGGATAGAAGTCTGGCTGATATCGGTGTGACATTTAGTTTTTCTTGTCGATGGAAGTGGTTGATGTGACTTGAGACATAGTTGTGAGTTTTTAGTTTGTCAGTCGATTGCTAGTTTCCATAACTTGGTAACCTTGTCACAGTATTTGGAAGTTCCATAACTTCCAGATTGGTCGATCTCCTTCATTGTCGCGGCTTTAGCAGTTTTGGTAAACTTGTAATGGTGTTTGGAAGATCTATAACTTCTTGATTGGCTGATCTCTTTCATTGTCTTAGCATCGGTGGTTTTGGTAACTTAAGAACCTTGTTGCAGAGTTATGAAGTTTATGTTTTCTCCAACTAGGCGGCAATGGTATCGGCTTGTCATGGGGATCGGTAAATCCGTAACTTGTTTTTGGTGGTTATGAAGTTATCAGTTTTAGCGACGCACCAATGGGTGTTCACTTTGGTCGGGGTGACATGAAGGCTCTATAAGAGTCTTAGTGACAGAGCATGTCTGGCTGATGGGATTTTCGTTCGGTGTAACTCATGCTGATGAGGTGCTTTCATTGGTGTGACATGGGACCTCAGTGAAACCTTCTCCGATGCTTATTCTCTTGTTGATAAGGATGACCCCGTGAAATTTGGTGCTCCTATTGATCATTGCTGTGACTTAGGGTGATGGTCTATATCAGGGTGGTTGAACTTAATATCATCGGGGTGACTTGTGTTGTTGGCCCAGCGTTGTAATTTCATTCTGATGGGCATTGTCTTGTTGATGGGGGCTGGTTGAGACCTCAAGATAATGAAGACATCGGGGAGAATCTGGCTAATGAACATGAAAGAAGACCGTGGTTGGAAGTACGCTGACTTGGTTGATTGTTGATGTGTATGATGTTCATTGGAAAATAATGAGTGAGTTGGAGAAGTTAGACTGGTTGATAGTTGGTCTAACAGTTGGAATATGAACTAATCTACATAAGTTTAACCATTTCCTGTCTGCTGAAGATGAATATATATACGTTGGAGGTTTTGCAGTACGAGGTGTGAGAGGAAGATTGAGGCAAGATTATGTTGCCGAAAGCTCTCCAGATTAAGTGTCTTGGTTGATCTCTCGTGTTAATCTGCACTGTATACTATGTGAGAGTATTGTAACAGTGCGAAGGTTGTATGAACTGAGAGGTTGATTAGGGAAATGTAAAAAGGAGAGAGGGAAACATAACGGGGTTGCTACCAGTTTGTCTCCAGAATGAAACAAGGTGTAATCTCTATGAAAAGGGCTAAGAGCCCGAGATTGTATTGTAACTCTATTTTTTGCTAAATAATACAATGGCTCAGATATTTTGGAGTGTGGGGATTTTTACCCGAAAGGGTTTTCCCCACGTAAATCTATGTGTTCTTATGTTTTGTACCATCTTTCATGTTTAAAGGTTTTGTTTGTTGAATCTGTTTATGCAAGTTGTTGAAACTAAATTTACATGTGCTTCTCTCAGAAGGATTAATTTGGGAAATGAACTGTGTCTGATTCCGCTTTGTGACATAGTTGTACGTGTTTTTGAGCAATCTATTTGAAATTAAAATTACCGAAGGCACTACTGTTCTTGGAGGTTTCTCTAAGATGACAAAATTTTCCCAACAATCACTTCCCAAGCCTTCCAAATAGTTATGAATACATTAGAACCTATAGGTAATAAGACTTCCTCACTACTAAGGATATCACTAAATGGTGGAGATTTCCAAGATTTTGCATGCTTAGGGACAATATTAAGAATATTCTATTTGATCAACACTTTCCAGGGTTCACCACCTTCCAAGGCCCCAAGCACCCACTTTGCAGCTAAAGCAATACCCTACAGCCTAAGATCCTTTAACCCCAAGCCTCCTTTGGTTTTTTCAATTGTGCACCATTCCCATTTCACCGAGTGTTTATTTCTTTTGCCTTTACCATCAGACCAAAGAAATTACCTTATCCTTTTGTGTGTCTCATTAATCTGGTAATAGTTAAAGAACCACACAAAAGCAAAGTATATATTGTAAGAAAACAATATTTTTTGGCAAATCTGAATTTTCCTAGCCAAAGACAAAAACTATCTATTCCACTTAGTGATTTTCCTTTCAATCTTATCTCTAATCCAATGCCACATTTCCTTGATTTTGGGATCCACATCAAAGGGGATGCCAAGGTACATTACTAGTTTGTGTGGGCCACCCCATTGGAGCCCATATATACTAATCCAACCTGGGGGCTTCTCATTCCAACCCAAGAGACAAGATTTAGAGGGGAAAATTTTAGCCCTTGAAGCAAGAAAAAAAATATCTAGTTTACCCAATAGGTTTGATAGATTGGATTCTTCCAGGGTTAACAAGATTGATGTATCATTTTCAAACTGAAGATTAAGGACCTCATTATCATCTAGTAGCCTAATACCTTTGATTCTTGGAATTGATGAATTCTCCCTTAAAACACAATGCATGGCATCTGAAGCAATTACAAATAGTGTCAGAGCAAGTGGAGACCCTTTCCTTATAGATATTTCAAGAGAAATTTCCTGAGAGGGGATTCCATTAACCTCTACCTGAGCAGTAACATCTCGAAAGAGAGTCTTGACCATGTGAAAAAATGAGTCAGGAAATCCAAAAGCCTTCAGCATTAGGAGCAAAAATCCCCATTCAATTATGTCGTAGGATTTTTCAAAATATAATAACAACATTGTAGCATTCTATCCTGTTAGCTTTGCCTAGTTCAGAGCCTCCCAAATAGTGATCAAGTTTTCAAGGATGTATCTCCCTTTTATAAAACTAGTCTAAGTGGAATTAATTATGGAGGGGAGGATAAGGGTCACCCTATCCACCATAATCTTAGCTAAGATCTTGTATGATACATTGAACAATGTTATCGGTCCCCAGTTCTTGACCAGGGTTATATCTCCCACCTTAGGGATTAATTTGATCAGCCCTTTGTTTATCTTGCTACCTAGGGAACCTTTCTCAAATGCTTCCTTGTAGACAAGGAGAATATCATCACACACCCATTCCAAAAAGGTCTTATATAACTTTGCAGGGAGGCCATCAACTCTCAAGTATTTTTCATTCTTAAGCATGAGGATAACCTTCCCAATCTCCTCCAAAGTAATTTCCTTCCCAAGTTCTCCTGCCATTTCAGCATTAACCTTTTTAGGTATAATCCCTTCAATATATTGTCTTGCCTTATGATTAGCTTCCATCTCTCCACATGAGGAGAAGAGGTTCTTATAGAACATGAAAAATTTATCCCTTATTTCACCAGGATTACTCATAGTGGAATCATTTACAGTGATCAGGTCAATCTATTCTCTGGCCTGTTTTTCTTTAATGTGTCTAAAGAAGAACTTGGTACCTTTATCTCCATTCTCAAGCCAATTCATTTTTTCTCTAACTCTTAGACCCTGAATCCTAGTATTTTGGAGCTTCCTTAGAGGGATTTTAGCCAAATCACCTTGTTTGTGAGTGCTTCATCCCTAGGGTTCATTTCCAGATCAGACTCTACATGTAGGATCTTGTCTTAGAGGAGAGTCCCTTTCCTTCGGCAATCATTGGCTCTCTTTTTACCAATAGTTTGAAACAAGCCTTTCCATCCCTCTATCTTTAAATTCAACCTTTCAATATGTGAGAGACTTCAATGCATCCATTTGTTGATCTGTCTGAGACACAAGATGGCACTTTTACAATCACTATCCTCAAGAAGGCTGGTATTGAGACAAAAACCAATGTTACATCCTATCTGTTTAGGAGCACCTTGTTTGAGGAAAAACTTGGCTCTAGTTGGATGATGATCCAGGAGGGAGTAAGGAGAGACTTAAACCTTACACCCAACACTCACCAAGGAAGCTAAAAAGTACCTGCTAATGTAGAATCTACCAAGCTTGCAATAGATTCTATGACCACCTTGTTGGGAATTGCACCAAGTATACCAGATGGAATGTGTATCTTTCTTTTGTATTTCAATGGGATCTTCTACCTTCAGCTTGGATTTCATTATGTGCAAATAAAACCTTTCATTTCCTTTCCATTCAAATCTAGAACCCTCCCATTTGTCCTCCTCTCTTTCAACAAAGTTGAAATCTCCACCAATGATCCATGGAATGTCCTACAAGGTGCTCATCCAGTTCTAGAGGATGATCCTCTCTTTAGTCATTGGGGGCATAGATTGCACATACCCCAAAACAAATATCTTTTTTCTTGATTTTTAACCAAATGACCCGGTTACATGGGGAAGTCTTATAGCTATCCACAAACTAAGCCCACTTGTTAGCCAACATAATCACCTCACCCCCTTTCCCCCTTTCATGCTTGGTCACAAACTAGGATGCCTCTTTCCAGATGACCCTTAGACTGGTATCCAAAGTAAATCCATTGGCCTTAACCTCTTGTAACATGAAAAAGTCAATATCTTTTTTTGTGTCAAGAATCTCCTTACAATATGTTTTTTGTTAGGGAATTCCAACCCCCTTACATTCCAAGAAATACAATTGAGATCCATTAGGCCCCATCATTGGGTGAAGTTATTTTATCACTCCTGAAGTTATCAAAGCATTTAGGTAATCTATTTTTACATTCCACCCTTTTGGAATTAGGAGGCAAGATTCCACTTAGTTTCTTTCTCTTGTCTTTCTGAGGTTGATTTGGGTCTTTATCTGGGAGGGGCTTGCCAACCTCCAATCCTTTTTCCTTTCTATATCTCTAGTGTTTTTTGCAATGACTTCCATGGGGCTATCTTCTCCCTTAGAGGTATCCTTAGTAGAGAGCAAACCAAACTCATCTACAAATTCCATTCCTTATTGTGATGCAAAATCGTCATAACTAACCACTCCACTTAGGAGATTAATAGGATCCACTCCCAGATTGGGGACCATAATTTCATGCAACTTCTCATTTCCTATTACAAAGGAGACAGTATTAAAAGAGATGGGCCTATCCAATTTGCTCACTCCACCATCTAGCTAGGTAACCCCTAAGCCAAAATCTGAGCAAACAATGGGCATTTCATTTTGGTTGAGGAATTGGTTAGGAGGGAAACCCCCAATGTCAAAAGTTTCATTTTCATCTTCCAAGGCCTAGAGAGGAAAATCACCTCTGGCTTCTAGGGGACCAGACTCAGTTTTGGGTTCCACCACTTGGCTTTCTTTAAAATAGTTAGAATTGAAAGTGTAGAGTTCCTTACCCAGATTTGGGTTAGTGTCTTAATTTTCTTTATGGGTATGTGCAGGATCATGATGGGCCAAAAAGTGGTGATATGATGGGTATTTGTAGGGTATGTGGCTAACGACTTTTTTTTTACCCAAAATTAATGAAATGAAAAGGGTTTTTAAAGGAGATATTTAGCTTTCCACCAATATAAATTATGTTTTACTTTGAATTTAATAAATTATTATTATTCATTTTCTATTTGAATTATGACTAAAGTCCTAATTGATAGGTTGATTGAAAAAATCTATAGCTTTCAAATGGTATCACATTTTTTGAATCTGAAACATGTGTCACATTCTATGCTTTGTATACTAGAGGATTTTATTTTTTTAAATTGAATTTCATGAATTTTTGACCAAGTTAAGGTGGTTAGACGTACGAGTTTTTATATTTTTTAAAAGTTGTAATAAAAAAATCATAATTAATCATTTACTTGGAAAAAAATTACAAAAAAATATGCATCACATCGAGACATGAGTCCTCTACTTATATCTAAAATCTTATAAAATAATATTATAATTTCATTGTGGTTATGGTGGTCAAACAGACACCTACTTCTTATTTTTTTCCTGAAATTTAAGTACTATTGCATTGAAATTTCAAATTTTTACGAAACTGATTTTGTTTTTTATAAAATAAACCTAGTAGTTTAGAAACTACCTTCAATTTTCTACAAATTCTATTGTTACATATTTTTGAAAAAATATAGATAACTTATTCAAATTTTTAAGTCAAGTTTTCTAATTCTGATTTTTCTGAATTTTTTGCCACTTAAGGGCTTGTTTTTTCCATGATGATCCTACACATGCCCTTATATTTTCTTATTTTCAGAAGTGCCAATTGTTGAGCGTTTAGCTTGGGAGTATTTCTCAATTGATCTGAACTTGTTATGGGTTCATTATCAATGTCTTCTTTTCTAGCCTTATGATTTTCATCATTTTCTTTTATTATATTGTTGTCCATTACATTAGGAGAGAAGAAAAATAATCTTCCACTCTTGAAGCATCTTTATTAATTTTAATTGTCTTTGCATTCTCCATTCATAGAGAGTTATTTCTTTTGTTAATGTTGGTATTAGAATTAGCAAGAGTATATCTTTCATCAAGCTATTGTGGGGTAGGGCCACATTCCTCAGTACCAACCCCAATATTTACATCTTTATCCATCTGCCTAACAAAACTAGAGGGATGCATTTTATTTTTATGGCCTCCACCCAAAGTGGTTTTGACATTGGTTCTATTTCTTATTAGAGGGAAATTCCTTCAGATATGGCCTTCGCACCTATAAAGATAGTAGGCATTCAACCCTCCTAATATTTCAATTTCATAGCTAACATTCCCAAATTTTAATTTAATTTCCAACACCTCTGGAAAATTCACACCTAGTAGTAATGAAACCAAAACTTGAGGATCAGATTGTGGGAGTGGGGATTTGGTATCATCCACTTTCAAAACAATTTCATACGACTCAAGTAAAAGCAAGATGAATTTCCATAGGCGGGGAAAAACATGCCTGATTATTATCCACCGAGGGCTAGAGAGGGCCAAAACCTCATCCTCCATAGCCTCTTGGTTCCATGCCAAGGCATAGAAGACCACCATGACAACGTTCCAAAATTATTTTGTTATCACCTCCATTTAGGATTTTTTATTATTAAAAAATATAACATACAACCCTTTTTGAATCATATGACAATAGTAAAATTGCAGCCCTAATTTCTTCTCCCATACATTATTAAACCATTCTTCCATGTATTTTCTTTCCAAAACCCTACTAGGGTTGATGGCCGCAAAAAAAATTATTTTTTTAACCAACCTAGCATCTTCATGTTCGATAGTCTCATCTAGGGTTTTATTTAGAATAAGAACAACCTTCAATGGAGAAGTCAGGGTATGCTTAAGTCCTTTCTCTCCATTGCTTTTCCCTCCGTCGACTTCTCCAATGTCGAACTTAGCACCCTGCAACAAATGGTTTTTCTCTCTAGTGACGATGTCTCGTAACGATTTAGGAATCTCAACATTTCCATTGGAGTTGAACAAAATATTAGAGGATCCACCTGAAGGATCTGTATCCCCTTCCATCAACAAGAGATCACCCCTCAGAAAACACGCATGTGAATGGGTCGAGACACCATAGTCGGTATGGGGCCACGGTCACACCCACGAAGAACGAAAGGGAGTCGAGCAAGGATAAGGACACAAAATGAATCCATTGTACTCCTAAGAAATGATGAGAAATCAGGGAGGAGGGTCAAGCCTCCTCCATGGGCTATAGATATCCCCACCACCAAAGCCTCACACACGTATAGACCGAACTTACAGAGCTCCTCCAATCTTTATTAATCTTCTTCATACTAATTTCATTTTCATTTGTTTAAATAATGAAAATTATTTAATTAATTGTCATCACACTTTGATTAAATAATTCATGATTATTTAATTAAAACCTCTAACCTCATCCACTTGCACAATTAAATAATTTTAAAACAATTCATATCTCAACAATAAATGGTCATTTGTCAGGAGTCAATCGAACTATGGCGTCTTTGCTTTTACATAGGAAAGGCCATCATCGATGAGCCCCAGGGGCACTAGGTCAGTCCCTCTTAGGTCTTGTTCTTGGTCTAAGCCTTGGAAAACAAAAAAACATTTAAATTTTTTGAAAACCCTAAATAGTTGCAATATCTTGAAAAGTCAAAAATAGCCTCATATAACTTGGAAAATTTTCAACATTCAAATAATAGTAAATATTAGAAAGCCTAAAAAAATTTCAAAAATGTCAAAAGCATTTAAATATTCTAAAAATATCAAAACCACCCATCTCATCTCACTTTCACCTATAATAGCTTTCATTCATAATAAATTGATCGTCATTCCCACCCTTTGGTGAAGTAAGTAAAAACAAGTACATTTCAAAAAGTAAAATTTAAGGAAAACAAATCATGAAGTCAAGGTTAATCTTCAAACACGTTAATTAAGTTTATATCAATGGCCTACTTCGTTTAACAAAACATCATTATACAATGAATTTTCTAGGATATATCATTTCGATAATGGGAATCATTTTAGATATTATCTAAGAACATACAAATTTATTTGGGAATAGATATGAGTAACATTGACTACTTTTCTTTTAATCTTTTTCTATGATTTATCTTGTTGGTCCATTTCAATGATAATTATTTAGAGAGAATGGAATGAGGCATTGATTAGTACTTTCATTTGATGTGATTGTTGGATATTCTTGTAGTACAACCTTGGTGAATACTTATCTTGTATGTGTTAGGATAGTCTTAGGTAATACAATGGCTAGGACATATAAGGTTATTCATACCTTTTGTTTATTACTCTCCTTACTTTGATGGCTCATTCTTTTACATGGTCAAACAAGGTTTTCATATGTTAGGAATGAACAAGAATACACCTCTTTGTTTGTAGAGTCAAAGTCCATTGCATTAGATACAATTTCACCCTGGTTCTTCATACTTTGGTGCATCATGTCTTTTTGCTATATCAAAAATATGGAGTACTATGATAAATTAAAGTAAAGTCCTAGAAGTAAAGAAATATCATATTTCTCATCACCATATCTAATAAAACATTAGAATAATATTAGATTTGTTGGAATTGTTAGTCAATCAACATAAAAGAAAAGCTAGCGATGAACATCTCATTATTCTATTCTATCATCCATTTTCTCTCTAATTCTTACTAACATCCAAGTATCTTGACATAATAAAAATAAGTGCATCCATCCTGCATCCATAAATCGTCAACATATCATAACATACATCCTATCATACATCTTGCACATGAATAAAATGTCATATCAAAAATACAAAATGAAATGCATCCATATCATACATAACATTTGTATCTCATCTAAAAATCATGTACATTTGCATACATCACATCATAAGCATAATAAACACATCACATTTGCATACATAATCATAAATCAACCATAATGCCTCCATGTCTAGAATAATAGGACATCCATCACATGATATCATGAGCATGAAATAGAACAACATATCATGGTCACATTAAAAATCACCTCATATTTCAAAATCGTTAAACATCATGATACAAGTCAAGTATGTGATATACATCAAAATATATACACGAGGCTATAAAAAAGGAGCCAATAAATGAATATACATCATATAATCAGGCTATATCAAAAATATTTCTACATAGGAGGCTATCCTCTGCTCCCATGATCCTCATCTCAAGGTGGTGACTAGTGTACTCTCGATGGATCCCCTATTGGTGGCTCACTTGTTGATCTAGTCAATCCAAGGGCACTCCTATGAGAGAAATAGGATTGTTTCCAATTTCGAGGAACATCTTGGTGATATAAGGTCCTATAGTAGGCCTCTACCATGGCTTGTCCATAAAGGGTAGTTGAGACTATGGTACACTGTGCCTAAGCCTAAGACTGAAACTGTGTGGTAGACTCAAGTTGTTGCTTGCATTTCATCTCCTATGCTAGCTATAAGTTTTTCTGCTATCACTATTATCTCTCTCAATCTAGCTCGACATGCACCTAGTCATGCTCCTATCTATATCTATCTCTTGTAGCCTGAATGACGTCTCTCTCCTGAATGGCCATGTCCCTCGCGGTCATCCTCTACTATAGTAAACCCTAAATGTCTAGCCTCATTGCACCAATTGTACCTGTTGAACAACTAGTGGCTATTATGGAATATGGGGATACTGTTGTGGAATGAGTGGTGGCTATTGAGGAGGCTCCTGAGGTACCTATCCAGTTTGTCTAATTTTTCCAACCTATCTAGGAACCTTCCCATCATCCTGCTAATGAACCTATGCTCTACCTCAGCCCTAACCTCTGTTGCATCCTACCCCAATCACCCCCTATAGGATCAGTCAACCTGATGAGAGCATGTTGTGAAAACCATGCATCATAAGAAAGCTTCATCCTAGGATCATCGACACCTCCTGCATAAGCCCATAGTAGGGGAGCAAACTATGTGAAATCCTGGATAGAAACTTGAGGATCTACCTGTTGTCCTCAAGGTGTAACCTCTCTTGTAGTACATGCATATACAACCCTATAATTAGGTACTGGAGCATCCTACTACTCCCCAAACTGTCTAGAAACCTAGTTTGGGGGGTATCTCTCTAAATTGTGAAGTTAGCAGCTCATGAGCCACCGTGTCTAGAAAGTGTAGAAGAGCTAGTCCTAATCATCATCCCATGGCTACCTTGTAGCTAGGACCTCCACCTGAATATTGTCATGTCACCCAAGACTCTCCTCTAGTGTGCTATACCTACCATTCCTATATGGCAAAGTGTAGTCATACTTGTGTATCTATAAACAACTAGCTCACCCTCATCAATATCTCTCAAGGAAATAATAGGCCTGAGTATGACAATGTGCTCCCAAGCCCAGATATGTAGTAATGTAACACCAATAGATAGGTTGTGTCCTTGTATTTAAACCACTTGATGCATATCATGGTAAAGGGTGGCTAGAATAATCAAACCCAAGGCATAAGTTCCAATTGTCCTCAACCATACCCTCCAGAACTACATTCTAGCCGACACTAAATCCTTGGTTGTGCTTATCAGTAACTAGGACTCCCATGATCAGTCCTACGATAACCAATATCAAGTCACTGACACATCCACAGTGCTTTCCCAAGTCAATTTGATAGCTCTCCACCTCTAGAACCCTAGCTCGTAGTACTCAAAAAAGGAGTCCATGCCAATTTCTACATCATAAATAACTCTCCCTGAATAGGTACTTGTAGGATGCACCAAATGTCCTTGAGGGTAATAGTCACCTCATCGATAAGAATATGGAAGGATGAAGTATCATAATACCACCTCTTCACTAATGTGGTCATCATCGTTAGGTTGAATCTATGGTATGTATGCAATATAGGATAGGTTGATGGAACCAAGGAACTGACCCTCCTCGTCCTTGAGTGTGCTCAGCCACAATAAAATCCTAGGCATCCTCTCATGAGAAAGTAAGGGATAGAAGCTCTCCAACATGCACAATGTGCACAACATCAAATTTGTTAAAAATTGGAATTTTTTCTAAGTCTAGAACCCTAATAATGCAAGTGCACCACTTTAAACAAGTGTGTCACCCTATCATGTTTGCAACTACATCACTATTCAGCAAGTGTGTCGCCACAAAGTAAGTGTGTGGCAGTATTATAAGTTTTCTTTACTTTTTAACAAGCGTCTCACTCTGAAACTAAGCAAGAATGTGTGTGTGTGTTTGTGTCTGTAAGTGTTACTTCTTTTCATAATGTTGGGATGAATGATGATCGATGTGACAAGGAAGAACACAATTGGACCAAGCACCCACCAGATAAGAAATATATTAAATGAAGGGTGGATATCAAATTGGTTGCTACAATGTCTAGGTCATATAAAATGTATTTTGTTAAATAGGAAGGCTTTCCAACTCATTATAATACTTGAATTATGAAGGTCAACTTACTTAAGTACAAAAAAATAACTTCAATATATGACTTTCAACTAAGAGATTTAAAATTTTGAGAAAGAGGGTTGGATGATATGCCACCAAATATGAAAGTAAATGTAATGTTTTTGATAAACTAAGTGACATTTTCAGGGCACTATACCCTTTACACTATGAACCAAAAGGGCCAAAAAAGATAAAGTCTAGGGATAACAAAAAAAAAACCAAAAAGAAACAACCACAACAGATTAACAACCAACCAAAAAACCCAACAGACAAAGCAACAACAGACTAGCTAGTATTCTCCCACTTTTGGGAGAGGAGGTTGACAACATCCTCCCCAACCCAGTAGGGACCATCCTCCACAACCTTATTTTCCACTTTGTACTTAAGAATAGTAGAGAGGGTACTAGCTGCATAGTGGATTATCTTGACAGTGAGTCTAGATAGACCGTTGAGTTTCTTCTCAATCCTTTCAACCATTTCTAGAAGCCTATGTTGATCCTCTCCTTTCTCCACGTCTTCACAATGTTAGCATGCTCCACACCCTGAGGTTCAAAGGATTGGGAAGTCGAATCCTCTTTCAACATTTTGTTGAAGTCCAAAAAGAGGCTAGTCCCTTCAACAAACACCTCCTCCTCTTCCTCAGTGTCCTCCTCCTTATCCCCTTTGTTGTCAGATCGCTCCTTATCAGTAGAAATTTCATGAATCTGCACTTTCTTGTTGTTTTTAGCCAATCTACCAGATCTCCTAATGCTAGTATTTTCAACCCTAGTCTCCATAGTGGTAGCAACCATAGTATCCCCCTTGGATTATTTTCACACTCTATTCTTCCTGTTGCTATCAATGGCCAGTTGCTCCACTAAATCCTTCCCCTCATCCTTCACATTCCTCTTAGTAGTAGGTTTGTTGTCAGTCTTGGTCAGGGCAGACTTGAGCTCGTAGAGACTAGCCGCAACATGAGATTGGGTTGTCCCCACAATCCCCTTTCTCTTTTTGGTAGTTGGTTTGGTTTTAGGGGTTTTAGAAACCTTTGGAGGATTTTTTCTTTTGGAACACTTGGAATCAGTCAGGGAAATATTGTTCTGAACTAGGGGTTCAATTTCCTCAATGTGGATAGTGGAGATGGGTTTAGGTGGGTAGGGAGCAAGCTGAAAACTAAAAATGATATATCCTCAAGATGAGGCCTTGATGGAGTGGAAGGGGAATGGGTTCCTCAAGGTTATTAGTGGAAAAATCAATACACTTCTTGACAGAGCTTTCCAAGTCAGTGAGTAAAAAGAACAAGAAACTCAACAAAATTTTATGATGAAGGTGATATAAGAGAGGGAATGATAAAAATAAAGAGTTTTAAATCTACCCTCTAAAGTGACATATTTCATGAGGGCGAGAAAGACCTGGTCCCACGACCATGGGAGTGCTTCTCTTTCAAAACCAAATTGAAAGCGAATAAGTTTTTCATTTCCCACAAAGAAGGTATTAAGGCTTCATTGCCTTGAGCCTTGGTATGCTTAGGGTACTTCTTTCCAGTACACAAAAACCTTGTAGCCTGGGAAATCACCTGCTCATTCACCTCAAAGGAGATATTGCCCATGGAAACCCTTCGATCTTTCCAAGAACTCGCAAATTGTGTAGACATCTTCAAATCATGGCCAACCAAACTTTCCATCAAGGGCGCCAGGCCACCTTCAACACATATGTGCCAAACCGATGGGTCCTTGCAAAATTCCCCACAATTATCAGGATCTGTTTGCACCCTATCACCACCCATATCATTGTTCTACACACTAAAAAACCAAGAAATTTGTGAGAGTAAAATGTTAGAATTTTTGACAAAGTGAAAGGTCACCCAAACACTTCTGAATTTAAGCCAAATAAGACTGCATCAAGAAATCAAGGTGGTGTGTTGGACACATGCTTGAAGAGTTAAATCCCAAAAGGAAATCACCACCTCCACATTAATGTAAATCTTGCGACATCTATGGCTAGGTTTGCAAGAAATTATGAAAATGGGAGGTTTTCCTTCCACGTTTACTTTGCACAAGTACCGAAAAAGTTTAGTTACGGGGCCAAATTTAGAATTCGCCAAAATCCAACCATCTATCATTAGTAACTTTTTAGTAGAGTTGATAGGACAAGGAAAGAGCTTCACATCATAATTATTAGTCACATCAAATTTGAATTTAAAAATATGCAAGGATATGCAAAGGCTGGGACAAGACCACAAATAAATATTGCATAAGGTCTATCCCAACTTGGTTGTTATTCGATTGTACTCCCCACTCCTCATAATTTTATCTTTGTTATCGATTTCCTCCCCTTTATTAAAATTATGCCACAAGATTAACACCTCAACATTCAACTTCATCCACATCAGTGCCCAATAGACAAGCATGTGAACCCCCAAGAAGGTTAAAACAATCACAAAATTACATATCATCATGAACAATACACATGCCTTGCTCCTTAAGGATTAAACCTTGTATTCCCAGTGATAATTTCCCCAAATTCCTCCAACACTTATAATCTCTCTAGTGGGAGCCCAGGTTAGCCATAGCATTGGCCACTTGATTACCCTCCCGAAAAATGTGGGTGGTAATCTTCATATTCAACTTAAACACCAAATGAAATATGTCTAACAAAATTTCCCTAGTACTCCAACCAAGTAATTTTCCTTGATTAACGACATCAACCATAGACTTAGAATCCCCTTCAATGTGCAAGTTCCTTATGCCCAGAGTGATAGCTAACTGGACACTCATTAGTAGCACCCTAGCTTTTGTAGTCATGGATGACTAAATTTTGATACCCCTCGAATAACCAACAATAAAATTGCCCTTGTAATGCCTCATATGCTTGCCATGCCTAGGTTTCCTTTGGCAGCACCATCAAAATTTAGTTTATGCCAACCACGGTTCAGGGGATTCCAAATAGTATCATGTCTAGCCTAGGACCGGGAGTCATCGTAGGAATTAACATCAAGATTTTGGTACCAAACTTTAGCCATTTTAATTTCCCACTTAGGAGGAGATTTTTCTAAAATTTTCCCCCTGAAAATCAAAATATTTTATGAGATTAGCCTTTTCCCTATACCAAAAACCTCTTTCAGGCTCATCTCAGTATCCTTGAAAATCTTGTTGTTTCTCTCCTTCCAAAGACACCAACAAATGATGGGGAGAACCTGATTCCAGATCTCATGAGTTAAAAGGTGAAGGAAGGGCCCATAACAACCTGAGATAAAGGATTTTAAGTCTTTACACATCGTCCATTGAGTGCCCAAGCGATCCAATTCCAACTCCCAAACACTAGTAGCAAATGAACAATGCAATAGTAAGTGATCCACCGAATCTTCATTACATTGGCACAACAAGCATCTGTTAGGGATCTAGAATCCCCTTTTCCTTAGATTATCCTGAGTAAGGATTTTGTTATGGAAAGTTGTCCACCAAAAAAAAATTATTTTTGAAATCATATGCTTGTTTGAAACCTTTTTCCAGGTTCCACTTTCAACATCCTGGTTCGACAATAGATTGTAGGCGGACTTAACAAAAAGATTACCCTATTGATCATTAGTCCAATAGAAATCATCCTCCATGTTGGATAGAGGTAATTTGGTGAGGGTGAGAAGGTCCTATAGGGACTTAGCCAAAGTTAATAATTCCATAGAAAAATGACCACAAAGAAGTAGGTATTTCCACCACCAATCCCCAGGTTGTCTAAGGAGGTAATCACTAATGAACCACCCAAGAAAGTGTTGAGTCGGTCTCATAAGATTCCTAAAATCAGAAAGTGCAAGGGGGGTGCCTAACAACCAAGGGTCTTCCCAAAATTTGATAATGTTCCCATTCCCAATCTTCCATTTCATCTCGGTCATGAGTAACCCCTTTCATTCTGCAAATATTCTTCCAATCCAAAGATCCCAAAGGATAATCATCATAGAGGCAATTGATCGTAGGTCTATTGTGAAGATACTTGGCATTCATAATCTTGCACCAATCCTTTTTATTCCTCAACTAATTCCAACCAACCTTAGCCAACAAGGCCTTGTTGATGCTAAGAATATTCCTGATCCCAAGCCCACCACAATGATTGGGCTTACAGACCTTATCCCAACTAACCAGGGAAAAAAAACTATTTTCCTCAGTCCCAAACCAAAGGAAGTTCCTTTGATTTTTTTCCAGCTTCTTAGCAATGTATCTTGGGATCTTGAAGATGGAGAGGAAGTACACAAGGATTGCTGTAGAAAAGAGCTATAGCTTTCCAACATGACTGAGAATGGAGTCTTTCCTTCCCACCAACTTCCTTTGAATCATTTCTAGGACCAAATTACAAAAGGTAGGAGCAACTTCATTGATAGTAAGGGGTGATCCTAAATACACCAATGGGAGAGATCCACTCACACAACCAAGAACAATAGTCACCCAACCTTGTAGAGAAAGTGTGTTGTTGAAGAAATAAATCATGCTTTAATTGTAGTTTATACATTGTCCAAAAAAAGCAACATAGTTATTAAGGCAACTTTTCCATTTCCTGGCTTCTATCACATAGGCTTTCCCAAAAAGAATAGTATCATCCATGAATTGCTATATGACATTAGGTTCAAGAGAAGAGGTGGCCTTAACCCCTATAATAGAACCCTTCGACAACATTTTGGATATGTTCCTACTCAGGACATCTGCAACCATGATAAATAAATAAGGCGAGAGGGGATCACCCTGTCTGATGCTTAAAGAAACCAAAGGGGGCCCCATTGAACATAACATAGTACTTCACTGTGGTAATGCATTCCATCAAGAGGTTGACCACCCCTTGGTTAAAATCAAACTTAGCTAAGACTTTGGGGATAAAGTCTCATAACACCTTATCACAAGCTTTAGAAATATCCAATTTGAGAGCCATATTGGCATTGTTGCATCTATCCATAGAATGGAGCAATTCATGAGTAATTATGGTAGCATATAGGATATGCCAACCAAGGACAAACCCTTTTTGGGTAGGACTAATATTTTTCTCCAAGAGAGGTTTAAGGCGATTCACCAAAATTTTAGAGAAGAATTTGTAAATGGTATTGCAAAGGCTAATGGGCATAAATTTAGTCATTAACTGGTTATCAAAAATCTTGGTGATCAAGGCAATAAAGGTGTGATTCAGTTGTTTGAGAATCTTACCAAATTTGAAGAAATCTCTGGAAGTCAAAACCAGGTCCTCCCCAACTATGTCCTAGAAAATTTGGAAGAAAGGTAGGGGGAAACCATTCATACCAGGCACCTTATAGGCCCCCATGATGAAAGTAGCTAGGTGGACTTCCTCTGGAGTGACAACACAGAGGATGCTAAGATTATCTTCCTGGGTGATGGTGGTCAGGAGAGGTTCAAGTAGAGGGTTGTCCAAAGCTAGATTGGAGGCCTCAACTAGAGCTAAATAAGCCTTCTAAAAATAGTCTAATGCCAAGAGGCTAATCTGGGTAGGAATTTCGAACACAACCCCCTGACCATTTTGAAGCTTAGATATCTGCTTCCTTTTCTTGTGTTTTACAGTAGAAACATGAAAAAAAGAGGTATTTTTTTCCCCCTCTTGTAGCCCTTGGACTTTGGATTTTTGTTTCTAGAATATTTCCTCCTTTAAAATTTTCTCCTATTCCATGCAATGCTCTCTTTCTTGATTGTAGGTTGGTAGGCTGACATCCCCTTCTTCCATT
Source organism: Sequoia sempervirens (assembly GCA_007258455.2). Lineage (NCBI taxonomy): Eukaryota > Viridiplantae > Streptophyta > Pinopsida > Cupressales > Cupressaceae > Sequoia > Sequoia sempervirens. The sequence continues at coordinate 451,465,032 of VDFB02105785.1, forward strand.
TTTTTTGGATGACCTTCAAATTTTCCCCTATAGCTTTTTTCTTCTAAAAAACATCCCCAAAGACTCTCTTGTTCCAACCTTCCACCATACATTTGATATGTTTAAGTTTAGAAAATATTCTAAACATGGGAGATCCATGAATAGGAACATTCCACCAATCTACAATTTCATTCCTGAAGTCAGAATGGGAGTTCCACATGATCTCAAACTTGAAAGGGTAAGGTCCAACAACAAAATAATTGTTCAAGACCAGCAATAGAGGGTTATGAACAAAAATAGTCCTGGGCAAGGAAAGAAGATTTGCATTGAGTAGGGTCGCCTAGTTGGGGGAACAGAGAAATCTATCCAATATGACCTGAATCAAACCATCCCCAAGGCGTCCATTCATCCAAGTAAAGGATTGTCCCAAAAGGACAATGTAAACTAGGTCGAAAACACTCAAGAAATTTTCCAAATCAGCCATGCTGTCAAAGTAGTCCACCAGGCCACCGGATTTCTCCAAAGGATACAAGGGAGTGTTGAAATCCTCAACCACCAACCATCAAGATCCCGTATTGTTGTTTATCCAATCAACAAGATCCTACCAAAGAGCATTCCTAGCATTCCTCTAGTTAGGGGCATAGAAATTTATAAGTGACCAAGAGCCACCCAAGGAAGAAAACTTGACACCCACACTGCTCTGACAGTGGAAAATTTCAACCCCATTAATTTTGTTAGGGTTCCATAACATAACAAGCCCACTAGATGCACCTTCAACATCACTGCAAGATCAAAGGGCACTTGACCAAATATAATTAGCAATATTATCAAAATTAGCTTTCCTCATTTTAGTTTCCTATAGGAGTAAAACATCAATCTTATGTTCTAGAACATACTTTTTTAGCGCTAGCTATTTGTGAGAGCTATTCAACCCTCGTACATTCTAGGAGATGACCTTCATTTTTGACCCTTATTTGAAGACACTTCTAATGTCGTCTATTTACCAATGGAAATCTCTTTTGTTGTCTCCCTCTATCGGGTATGTCTATGGTTGGGCCTTCCTAGTTTAGAGTCACCACCCACATATGCTTTCCTTTGTTTCCTCTTCTTTTTTGGGGTATACCAGATATCCTCCTCCAAAGTTTTCTCCTGGGTCAAACCCAATGAGTCTTTTTTAGCCATCACAACATTAGATTTAGCAACTTCATCTTCTAAGATTTCACCTTCTTCACCTCTTTGTACACTAGACCCAAAAGAGAAGATACACCCATCTACCTTCAAGGAGTCACCATTTTCACCATTCCCCCCAAGCCCCTAGATGGGGGAAGGCACACCAACCCAAAAAATGGGCATAGCCATGATTGAAGTAGGAGAAGTAGGGACCAAAACCAAGTCCTCAGGGGACCTTTCTCCCCCACAAAGAGGCGAATAGAGCCACCTTAGGGGCCAACCAAAATGGGAGAGGCAAACTTGGCCGGGGATTCAAAAATCTTTAGAATATATTCTTCAAAGGGGTAGTGGTCTTCATCCACCGACCCACCAGGGTTGGACACATGTTTTAAAGTAGACTTGCAATCCGAGATTAGGTGGCTAGGTTTAGCACATTTTTGGCAATAAACCTCAACATTATCATATCAAACTTGTTGGTTCCAAGAACCAAACTTAGAGGATAGCTTCACTGATGTAGGTAGAGATTTATGCACTTCAACATTAACACATAAACGAGAAAAAACTAACTTGGATTTGGAATGAGTAATGGAATCTGAAGTAATGAACTGGCCCAAGGATTCCCCAACGCACTTTAATATAGCATCATCCTAGTATTCAAGAGGTAGACTAGGAAGGTGGACCCATACTGGTGTCGATTTATTTAGATCCACTATAGGGTAAAACCCCAACTTCCAATGGCATAACACTAGACTATGCTTTCCATATACCCATGGTCCAGAAAAGATGACTGTGATCGAGTCTTCTGAAGCCATGAACTTGAATAGAAAAATCCCACCCGTCATTGCACACATGTCCACACTTCCTTTGAGATGCCATTTAGTAGCAGCCCATCTCCTGACTATGGTATGCCCCCTCGAGAGGACAGGTGAGTTCAAAGAACACAAATATGCTCTCGAAATGGATGATAAGACTAGAGGATGAAGGATAGAAGAAATGTTAGTATGGAAGGGGATGGGTGTTAACGTGAAAGAGAAAGTAGAATGAAGATGGAAAGTTAGATAGGAAATGATAAGGGAACCAACTTTCTTACATTTTTATATTTATCATCATTAAACATCAAAATTTCACAAATGGTCCAATAACACCATGATATGTCATAGACCTAGGTGTCAAGGTGACCATTTGGGAGAGACAAGCAGTCAAAAAGATAAGGAATGCCCCAACTCATACTAAGGACTGAATCATCCTAGTATTTTTGCCAAGAAAAACCACAGAAAACAAACAAAGAAAAGAGGCCATGATCCATCATCGTTCCTCTAAATATGTTGATATGACATCCTCGAGGAGACTAGTAACATGACCCAAAATCAATCAAGAAGATAAGACAATTCCAGACCAATAAAGTGTTTTCCAAGATAGTGCTTTCTAGTGATAATGATAATATTGTTTGATTGATTAATTAAGTTGACCAAGATGACCAAGTTGATTGATAAGATTAATAAAGTGATTTGATTGACCAAGCCTAGCCTTAGGAAGGACACATCTCGATAAAGGAAAGATTGTTTCACCAAGTTGATAAGTTTGATTGATTTGAAAAAGTTGGTTGACGAAGATGAAAAATTGATTTGATCGATAGGTTGACAAAGATTGATTGACAAGTTGACAAGAGTTGACAAATTGACTTGATTGATTGAACCTATTTTTAGGAAGGACACATCCTAATTAAGGAAAGATGGATTGACCAAGATGGGAAGATTGATTGATTGTGCCTGATTCCAGGAAAAACATATCCTAATTAAGGCAAGATTGATTAACAAGGTTGACAAGATTGATTAGTGTGATAAATGTTGATTTATTTTGATCAAACGATGTGATGATATCCAATTGCAAGAAGGACACATCCTATTTTAGGGAAAGGGACACATCTGATAAAGTTGACCAAATGATAAGTGTTGACAAGGCACCTAACTGCAAGAAAGACATATCCTACTTGAAAAAGTCTAATCTCAAGAAGGACACATCTTGATAAAAGACAAAAGATAAGATCAAATAAGACAAATTCCATAATTCCCCATTCCGATTGAATGACCAAATTGATTGATGGATGATAGGATGATCGATTGATGAAAGATTTTGTTGGTTATATGCGTTTGTTGATTCATGATTTTTTTTGAATGATGATTATTTTTGGACCAAGGACATGACCAGACCTAAAAAACCCTAAGGGACTTGACCTAGGGGGCCTTGGGGGCTCATTGATTAATGGTCTTTCGTACGTTATGGGCCAATTTTAGAGTATCTCAGAAAGTTAGACACAAATTGGACTTTGTTCATTCAAAAAAGACTCAAGTCAAGGATTCTTATTTGGGAACTTAAAGGGACTAACTCTAACGTCTTAGGTACATAGAAAATGCAATGTGATATAAATGTAGTTTTAACACTACTAACACAAATTGGACGTGAGGACTCCTCGGATGTAGACTTTGACTCTATTTTGGAATTTCTTTGATGGTTTATGATTTTTCTTGATTTTTAACGAATTTTTTTGTTTTATTGGATTTTTGATGGTTTTATGATTTTTGGATTTTGATGTTTACAATTTTTTTGATTTCATGTTTTATGATTTTTTTTTGGATTTTCAAGTCAATATTTTATGATTTTTAATGGATTCTTTTCAAGAAATTTAATGATTTTAAGTGTTTTTTTAGGATATTTTATGATGTTAATATTATTTTCGATGAAGATGTAGGTCAAGGAATTGCCCCAGTCAAGTGCGAGACCAACTTCTTATGTGAAAATGGATCAATGGATGAAAAGGATGATCATGAAAGAAAAGGATGCTAAATGCCAATGGTTTTTAGATCACAAGAAGGATATGAAGCTTCATTATGGATGGAGGAGACTTTTTTATGGATGATAACTATAAGGATTGTGAAAAATGCATGTGAAAGATACCCATAATGAACTAGGAAGGCATGCACAAGGATCCAAGGATAAACATGATCTTGCCCCTAGTCAAGCTGAAAACCAATTAATAGGTGATGATGATGATGATGACGACATTGTTTGATGTGGGAAGGACACATACCGAAACAACATGAGGATTGGGAAAGACATATCTCGTTGATGATATTGTAACTAAAGGATCAAGGTCTATAGCAAGGCTAGGAACAAAGCCAAGGAATGTTTTGGATGATGTGCTAGATTATGGATTAGGCTTGTTGCGTTTGAAATGACTTATAACCATAGGACTAGATGGGATTAAGGAGGGAACTGTGATAAGTGGATTAGAATCCTTAAACCAATGACAAGGGAAAACCAATTCCAGCAATAGGTATGGAAGGATAATGGATTTATTTTAGGGTACAAAGTGGATCATCATGGAAAAAATAGGCCCCTATGGAAAAAAAAATTCAGAAAAATCGAAAGTTAGAAACTTGACGAAAGTTTGAATAAGTTATCTATATTATTTCAAAAAATATGTAAGAATAGAATCTATGAAAATTGAATTTTAGTTTCTAAATCCAATAGGTTTTGTTTAAAACAAAAATCTATTTGTGAAAATTTGAAAGTTCAATGCAAAGGTACTCCTAAATTTCAAGGAAAATAAGAAGCGTAGGTGTCTCAATCGGACCAACTTCTAACCACAATAAAATGATAATTATTTTTATAATATTTTAGATATAAGTAGAGGACTCCATGCCCTCGATGTGATGCATATATTTTTGTAAAATTTTTCCAAGTAAATAATTAATTATGATTTTTGTCCAATTTTTTTTTAAATATAAAAACCCGTATGTCTAACCACCTTAACTTGGTCAAAACTTCATGAAATTCATTTTTTCTTTTTTTAATCCTATATTATGAAAATCATAGAATGTGATGCATGTTTTGGATTCAAAAAACATGATATTGTTTGAAAGCTATAGGATGTTTTTCAATTCCAAATTTCATCAATCGTAGATCCTTTAGTGGTAATTTTAATAGAAAATTAATAATAATTACTTATTAAATTCAACTAAAGTGATAATTTCGGTATCGCTGAAAGTTGAGAATCTCCTTTAAAAACCCTTTTCGTTTCATCAATTTTGGGTTAAAAAATAGTCATCAACCACATACCCATCATATTGGCACTTTTTGGCCCATCATGATCCTGCACATACCCTTTAGTAAAATATAGGAGACATGAGGATTATTGGATAAAAGAATTAGCATATGATCTCCAAGGACTCTTGCATAGGAATAATTTTTTTTCTTTGAGTTATGGGTTTGGATAAATTTTATGAAGGAAATGGCATGATATTTAATGGATAGTGTATGACCAAAGGATAGACATGTCAAGAATTTTCCCAAAGCATGATTTATGTTTGTGCCCCATTTCTTATCAAGATCAAGGTAGGTGGGAGAAATTGATGGAAATGATATGTATTGGATAGATGGAAATGTTATGAGAAAGTCATGGGAGATGAGACAACTTGCCCCAAAGTGTAATGGTCCACATAGATAATTTCTCTTACACATGATGCATTTTTGCCATGTTTTCATCATGGTACTTATCCAAAGTGCCATATAAATGGTTTTCACTATTGGACGAAATTTTTCGTTTACTTTCTTTTCTTTTTCTTTTATTTTGATGATGTCACACAAGATGCCCTGTTTGCCGGTTTTCATGAGGTGACAATTTTTTATTTTTTATATTGACTTGATGTTCTGGATGATCGTTGATTGTTCAATCCTTTGATGGTGTTGATGTAGATCTCTGTCATGATATTCAATAGTGACCTTTATGGAGTAGTTGTCTTATCAGGATCATAACACTTGCATACAACTGATCGATGTCATTGTGATCCTTTCTTATACTAGAGTTGGCCTTATTAGAATACACATGTTGTGATAGAGTACCATAGGAGTCCTTATGATAAAGAGTTGCTGCCAAAATGCGATGGATTTGTGAAGTAGGATTTTTAGACTTTAGGCGAGATGTAGGATTATGATGGGTGATGGTAGGTGTGGATGGACTATTTGGTGTTTTAGATGTAGCAATTTTTATTTTCCAAACTTGGGATGGTGGATGATGGAGTTTGGAATTTTGATTGGGATAGTGTTTGGAACCAACACTTTTATATGCCTTGCTTGATGACCATTTTGAAGGAGGTGGACATTTATTATATGTGGGAGTCCTCTTTTCTTGTGGATCCACATTTTGATTGACTTTTGGACTTGGAATATTTTCTTTGCTTGATCCATTTTTCTTTGGGATCCATTTTAATTTCATTTGTCCACTTGGATTTTTGTTTGATTCAATGGCCTTTGAAATTTGATTTTGACTTTGGATTTGTAATAATTTTCTTTTTGTTGGTTCCAAATTGAAGGTTTGAGATAATGGGAATGATGGTTTGTGGTGTCGGTGAGAGGAGTGTTGGCATAAACCTTATGAAAAGGACTGCCCATGACCTCCATTTTGATGTTTGTATCAAATAAAGTTGCCCCCAATATCGAGGAGGTACCACTAACATCATTTGATTTTGTGACTAAAAAATAACCAAGACCTTGATGTCTAGGATTTTCATGAAACTATACTAGTTCTAGAATGCCTTGCTCATGTCAACCTAATCCTCCTCCTCAATATTGCATGTTTTGACATATTCTCTTTTTGATGAGGTATTTTTCATTTTGAAAACAAGATGCTAACCCATCATTGTGTAATGGAAATTGTTGCTTGGAATCTCCATATCTGCAAGAAAGCCTACTTTGACAAAGTGGATGATCCTAATTGATAGGATATTTTGGCTTTATCATTCGTCATGCTTGGGTCTTCTTGGTCATTTGGGATGTCAATTTGATCCATGGTAGCTTTTGTATCTTCTTCTTTGACTTGATCCATAGTAACTTGTTTATGTTCTTCTTGATCCATAGTAGCTTTTTTATGTTCTTTTTTGACTTGATCCATGTCATTTATTTGATTATCTATGTGGCCAAGGAGACAAGTGTATAATCTTGGGAAATGGAGGTGTTTGGAGTTTGGATAGGATCAACTTCAGCTATTTTGATCATGGATGGTATAAAGGTCTATGAGAGGATCATTTTGGATTTCATGTTCAAGGGTAGGATCTTGGTCAAAAATAGGTTTGTCTTGCATGACATGATTGGGAATGGGATCTTGATTAAGGATAGGTGCATTTTGGATGCAATGATTATCTAGAAGGGATTCTTGGATGGACTTAAGAATGGGGTCATGGGATGGACTACCTCAATCTTGACATGAAGGTGAAGCTATGATGTCATGCTTTGGACTTTTCTTTTGACATGTATCCCAAGGTGTTGGCAATGCGATGTAATTTTGGAGGCCATGACCAAATGTATTTTCATGACTAAATGTAGCTTGGGATGGAGTGAATAGGAATGGATTAGTGGATGATGGACTAGGATAGGATGTGGAGACTTGGAATGGGTTGAGGGATGATGGACTAGGATAGGACGTAGAGGCTTGGAATGGACTAGTGGAAGGTTGGTTTCCCTTGTCAAGGTTAGGATAAGGGTGATAAATGAGTGTTTTTTGTGGATTAATTTCATGGATTGTGCTAAGGGACTCTTGATAGTGACGGTAGGTGGATAGAGGACTAGATTTTATGGGTTGTTGGTAAGAAGGATAGATGGATGGCTAACTATGGGTTGTGAGTGCTTGGTATTTGGATTCAAGGTATTGTCTTTTGAAGTCTATGGCTTGTTGGGCTTGACCAATGTAGAGTAATTGGTATTCACTTTGACTAGCAAGAATATCAAGGTGAATGGAAGACATGGTGATGAATGGTATGAAGCCTAGGAGATTCCAATGCAATGGAAGGTATGCACCTATGCTATGTTTTTTTTTGGATTTTTTTGGATATAAGGATGCACCTAAGACCAAGATTAAGGAATGGTAGAATGATAATGACCCTATGACCAAAGGATATGATATGCAAGGATGATGATGACCAAAGGATATGAGACTAAGTTATTTTTTGTAATTTTTTGGATATAAGGATGCACCTAAGACCAAGATTAAGGAATGGTGGAATGATAATGACCTTATGACCAAAGGATATGATATGCAAGGATGATGATGACCAAAGGATGAGACTAAATGAGACTAATGGATGCAAAGGATATTAAAGGTAGACCAAGATAGTGTTGACTAAATGATGCCAAGTTAATGATCAAAGGTAGTGGTACAACTAAGGTTAAAATGAAATTAAGCTATGTTTTTTTTGTTTTTGGGATATAAAGATGCAAAATGAAAGTGAAATGTGAGTCAAAGACTAAGGATTGATGGGATGATAATGAAGCTATGGTTAAGGGGGGTATGATATGATGATAATACTAAGGATATGAATTGTAAAATTTGAGACAAACGATGGAAACCAAGCTAATGTAGGTCTAAGATAACAAACCCAAATGTCATTGAACTTTGTGTTGACCAAGATAATGGATTTGACAAGGCGAGTCTAAACTAGGACACAAGTTTGAGACCCAAATTTTTGACCAAGATGATAAAGAAAAAGGTTGATAAATTAAAAGATGAAGGTCAATGAAAAAATGAATAAGCAACCAAGGACTATCCAAAAGCTTAATGGTCTTCCTATGTCAAAAATTGGAAAGGTATAAGCAACCTAAAGGTCTAAGATTGATTATGCAAGGTAAGGATGCAACCTAAAATGTGAGGTATTCCTAAATGACAATGTTGGTGTGGATTGGGAAAGCTCTACAAGTCTCTGGTTTAGAGGTCAATATTACTATTATGATGAATTGTTTTAGTTTTGGACAAGGATTTCAATTTTGTGTGATGAATTATATGATGAATTGTATCATGACAAGGATTTCAGTTATATATGATGAATTGTATAATGAATTTTTTTAGTTTTGGACAAGGATTTCATGTCAGGTTCACCAATGTGAGATGAGGTTAGAGAATTCCTAGCCTAGAATAAGTGATATCCAACACTTATAAGCTATTAACCACACCTAAACAAGAGAACACAAATAATGGAGAGAAATAGGATAAAAACAAGTAAAAGAAACACTCCCCATTATGGTTGATTACTTCTCTTGTATCTCCTTCTTATGCAATATTTTCCCTCAGCTTTGTTGTTGAAGTTGTGCAAATACCTACAAATAGTAAGCAAGATAGTTGGAGATAATGGTTGTTCAGTTGAAAATGGGAGAGGAAGGCTACTTTTATAGACATCCATTCAAATGGATGGTCCAGATTAATCCTCTAGAAAGATTCCAAGATCAATGGTGGAGGATGCATGAGAGGGAGGTTATGAAATGGATGGTTGAGATCAAGCCTCCAGAAAGATGCCAAGATCAATGGTCTAGAATTGATGCACCAAGAATATGCCATTCCTGGAAGGGTTATGACAGGTATGACACCGACGGCTATGACACTTGACGGCTATGACACCTACGGCTATGAAAACAATGAAGGCTATGACAAGAATTAATGACAGGGCATCTTTGACCAGAGGAGGAGCATGCATAATTTATTTTCAATTATTTATTCAAAATAGAGGAAAATGGAGGAAGGAGACAAGTGACAAATAAACAATTTATTCAAATTATTTATTTGGAGAAAATGAAAAAGGGGGATTTAATTAAATTAATTAATTTGATTAAATGGGGGAGATGGAAATTAGACATGGATAATTAATTTGAATTATTTATTCAAAAGAGAGGAATGACACAATTAAATAATTTCAACAATTATTTAATTATAGAAGAATAAAAGGTCAAATAATAATAATAATTATTATTTTACTATAGATAGACGATGAAAGTAAATAATTAAATAAATAATGATTTATTTAATTATTGAAGAAAGGGGGGTATTAGTGACGCAATTAAATAATTTTAAATGATTAGAATAGAATAGAAATTAGAAGGTGAATTAATTAAATAATTAAAAGTTATTTAATTAATAGAGGAATGCGATCAAACATAATTGAATAATTACAATTATTCAATTATCGAAGGACAATGATCAAGAAAAATGACGCTCGCAGACTTAGGACATTTTTTTGTGTCTACACTGACCATATCCACCGAAGGGCAGAAAGAGAGGAAACAACCCACCACCACATTTTCCATCGAAGAAACAATCCTATCGCAAACTGAATTAGGGATAGAAAAGTCGATGCGCGTAGTAGTAACTTCTTCTTCAAGGCAAGGAGAGGGGCCCTTGGGACTCTGAGTACTATTGGTCAACACATCTCTCCATCCTTTGACTTCTGGTAAGACAATGACTATTGACACATATGCACCAAAAGGAATCAAAGTCACAAGTGACCTGGGCCAACCTGGAATCATAGGATCACTCAAAATGGACAAGCCAGGAGTGTCCCCGAAGGAACACGAGTCAGAATGCAACTTGTAACGCCCTGATGTGTGAACCCCAAAGGATAACAAGAATTAACAATTAAAGCACAATTTTTTATTTTTTTTAAAGTAGAACATAACTTAAGATATACATTAAGATAGTTTACATGAGATATAGTTATACATAAACAAGACTAACAACATCCTCTAGGGTACACGTGATGGCATTACGAAACCTACCCATACCATATCGATAATGAATGAATCCCAAGATTACATTATAAACCGTGATATAGCATAAGTTTTACCATAACCATACATTCATGAATAAGAATCATCCACATATGAAAAATCATCAAAAACAAGATTACCTTATTCCCAATAACCAAATACATATTATCGTCATGTGAATTCATTGGAGCATATTTCCACAGATACAACACATCGAATATCGGTTATCACGAATCGTCAACCACATAAGGTATACAAAAAGAACATAATATATTACATCTAATTCATTACATTACATCATGCAAGAATTTACAATAATATAGAAGTTTTCCCCAACATGTATGGGTACAATACAATAAGATAGAATAATACAACATAAAAGATGAATACAAAGTATCAAGACTATCTCCAACTCGAGTACAATTCTTGAGCCCACCGCAAGTGGCACAAATCTGCACATCTTGATCCTTAACTGGGGACCCAATGGGGTGCATAGCACGTTCCACCTGACCACGTGGACCCGAAGGCCCACCCCCCATGCTAGGAGTTGACAAGAAAGACCCTCAACCAAAACAGTCAACTAAATAGTGACAAACAAGACTCCACGACAAGAGCAACAATAAACACAAGAGACAACTGCTTCCAGAGGAACAAAGCAACAGGGGAAAACAACAAATAAACACAATTACTCAAGGGGTAGACTGTCATTACATGGCTCAACATGGGTTTGTTGGCATATGGCTTGAGGAGATTGTATATGACTTCTAGTGTTGTCATTGATGGCAACCTAAGTCATCTATAAGATCCACAGATCTAGATTTGATCATTCTAGTAGAAAGAGTGATGAATAGTGCTTTACCTAAACAATAAATAAAGAATAGGGTATCCAGTCAGTTTATTGGTTTGTATGCTTCATCGAATGATTATTTTTCGTTATGGATCTTGGAGAAGATGTTTTTGTATCCCTACCATTTTTTTTCTAATATTAGTGATGTTGCATTGTTTTGTGTTCAAGTTAAGAGATCCGATAGAATTATTTTTTGTTTATTTGTTTATTAAGGCTGACTTGATGTGTGTATCGTGTTGCAGATGTATAAGGTATAATTACTTTGGTATTTCCATGTTTGAAGATTGTGTTTTGGATCCTAGCTAAGTCTTAGCTGAATTTTGGAAGATAAGCATTGAATATTGTGTGTGCTTGAGCCGACCATTGGAAAATAATTCTATATTTTGTTTAATCCAACATGTGGATGAAATGTCTAATTAGTGGATATATATATATAGCAATATATATATATATATATATATATATATATATATATATATATATATATATATATATATATATATATATGCAATCATTTGAAGTGAAAATGTGTGTAAGTAGTGTACAAGGGTGTGTAGTGTATGTAAAGGTGGTTGGTGTGTTTTGTGCACAGTTGGAATTGTGTATAAGAGATATTTTGGAAGCAGAGTAGAGAAAAGCAGAGTAGAAGAGGAGCAGAAAGTGTGAATCTGACAGGAGGTCAGAATATGTTCAATGATCTTAAATGGAACTATAATAAGGATTTGAAGAAGCTATCTTTTTAGTTCACTATTTTTTTGTAACTCAAACTTTTGTAAGGC
>VDFB02105785.1:451477491-451620656 GCA_007258455.2 Sequoia sempervirens
TGAGACCAAGTTCCTAACACCAACTTCAATCTTATTAGAATGAGAAGCCCTACACATCAATTCCCAATTTCCTTATGCAATAGTATCATCCAAAACCTTTCTCTTTTTCACATATCTTGTGAGTGTTCATCCTACTTAAGCCAATTTCACTTGAAAGTGAAGAGACTTGATGCTTTCTTGTCATTTGCAGACTTAAAATAGATGTCAACATCACCCTTCTTGAAATGCTCTTATTTTCTTATCAAGATTGGTTTCCAATGGAACCCAAACCTTGTTTAACATATTCAATAATATTAAGTCTTCTAATCCTCATCTTTTCCTTTTTTTTGAGAAATCTACACCCATCAATTCTAATGGCTCTTTTAGGTCATCACAAAGAAGTAATATTGATAACAATTGGGCTTGACCAAATGTATCACAACTTTTGAAATAAGTTGCAATTATTTTCTTTGAAGCTCTTGTAAATTCCCTCTTAGTAGTAGTAGTAGGTTGTTCAACATAAAACATTGATTTCTTAATATCCAATTCAAGTAAATGATTATATTTTTGTAAGAAAATTTTCTCTTCACCTCTTTAATTAGATTCATAGTATGAATATCACTAGATGGAAGTGATCCTAACTGCTATCCAACATCAAATTGTGTATGGTCCTCCTCTCTAATATTAATTGTTTGTGCAACTTGGGTCTCCTTCATAACATCAATCATGTCTGCTACAACCCCCTCTTCTCCAGTAACTAAAATTGGCTCAGGGACCTCTACTCCACTTTCCATTTGTTGAGTCACTGTACACATATCATGTATAAAAGAGAAGATTCTAAAATATATAAAATATAGATTATTAAACTATGGATCTACAACATCAAGGTGACTATGAACTTTCAAAATGAGAAAGTACATTAATAATTAGGAACTTAAAGTTAATAATAGAGAAAAAAGTGCACATCCTAACTAATTTTCCTCTTGTAAATTACATTGCATTTGACACACACTTATGTTCTTAAAGTGGCTCTCCTACAAAAGGAATTAACTTGAAAAATTCAATAAAAATGATTTTACACACAAGAACACTCAATATGCACAATAAGTATCATTTCAAAATGAGCATAGTTGAAATAAAATAGGTTAAAGACAAATATATCTTTATTGCCATAAACATAGAAATAAGGGAACGTGTAACATCACATAATAGATTACTCAATAGATCAACATAGTAAAATTATGAATCAAAATTAACATCCATATCATTTAAAGATTGTACATGATCTCAATTGCATCATATGAACAATATGCTCATCATAATTTTAATAACATGCACATGGGTTAATTCTTAATTCACCCTTGATCATTCACAATAGCAAATTGCAATGACCAATAATTGATATTATGAATGAATATATACATTAAGCATAAAAATTGGCCCGATTAACGTCATGAATGAATATAATCTATCCATATTTAATTAACTCACAGGTCAAACATGTACATAAAACAAATATCTTGTAGAATAAAGTCAGGTAAAATATGCTACAACAAAATAGATTAGACAAATATATCCTTGTTGTCATAAACATAGAAATAAGGGTGTGTACAAGATCACATAATAGATTCCTCAATATTGATCAACAAAGTGAAATTATGAATCAAAATTAACAACCAATATATCATCTAAACACTAGATGATCTCAATCACATCATATTCAATATGCTTATTCATCATAATTTTAATAATGCATGAATAATTCTTAATTCACCTAAGCATTCACAATAGCAAATTGCAATGACCAGTAATTAATATTATTAAAGAATATACATTAAACATAAAAAAAATGGGATTAACACCATGCATGAATTATAGGCAATAAGTAGATACAAAATTGAATAGAAAAAGTGGGCCTTACACCATTAAGAAACTTATTGTTAAGAGATGAAAAAATTAAGAAACTTTTTATTTAAAGTGTTAAGAGATGAACAAAATTAATAAATTAGGTCTAGCGTTTTCTTTATTTAAATATTTTTATCAAAATTATAGATTAAATTATCTAATTTAGATTACAAAATAGGAATTCAACTATAACCTAACCTAAAATAACTAACTTGAAAGAGTTGCTTGACTAAAGACATAATCTAGAAATAAAATTAGGAAATAAGAAGTAAAAACAGGAAAAACATTTAACTTAGGCACCTAGAAATTGGAAAGTGATGAACAAAATTAAGAAACTATAGTAGACACCTAAAACTGTCTTGACAATATCACATACTTGATTTCGCATACTAACACCATTTATAATCTATTTCATCTATTTAATTAAATAATATCACTTATTTGGTTAAATTCATATATTCTCCTATTAATTAAACAAATCAATTTCATTTACTCAATTCACTATTCTTCATACTAATTTTTTATATTAAGTATAGTATGAACAGAAGATATAGATCAAAGAGTATAATAGTTCAATCTAGCATCAACACCATCAGCCCCCCCTTTACAATATAATATCAGGTAACCCCCCTTTACAAAATATCCATAGCAGAGATTTACATTATAGCCCCACCTAGATTATCCCATTACAAAAAACCCACAGAGTTCTCAATAGTGAGAGATAAAAAAGCTTAGTATAAACCTATATCAGAGTATCAATAAGTACATCAGATTTCAAAAGAAAAATGTGCAGATTTATCACTATAGTGTAGATATATAACATTTGCAAAACAAAAAGGATATGAAGATTCCAAAGAGTAGTCAACTAATGGTTCCCTTGGGATTTTCTGCCATTTCTCAATGCCAATAGAGATTTGGCAACATCCACCTCCTCAGTAGATGGCTACATAGCTTGACACCTTTTTGTTCTCCTCCTTGGTCTGACACCCTACAATGTCTTGCCTAAAATCATGGAGAGACCTTAGAAAAACTTCCACCCTTGGGTGACCCTCTGGCCACATATGCCCATATCTTGCCTCCATGATATCAATTATGATCTGTATGTTCTCAAGATAGTGCCAAAAATTTTCTTTTGAAAGATACATTGTAATGTAGACCTGCATAGCAACATTGTGAAACATGAGTCTTCTATAAGACTTAGTAAGCATCCTCCTCCTCCCTTGAAACTTTTCCTCATTTCTTGCTTTCCAGATGGACCACAGAATTTTAGAAGAAAAGCATAACCAAAATAAGTTAGTAGTATTCCCCATTTTTATGTTTTGATTAAAAATAACCTTCTTAGGTAGTGGTTGTTCATTAATCCCCCAGATATATTGCTTGCCATAGAATAATTTCCATGTCTCTTTAGAGAAAATACATTCAAAAAATATATGGTTAATAGTCTTCAGAGTTCTACAGATACTACATATATCAATATCATCAAAATTAGTTTTGAATGGCACTTTCTATAATATAAGCGACCATCTAAAGCATGCTAATTTAGCCTCTAGCTGTTTGGACCAATTAGTTTTAAAAATTATTTGTCATTGATTCTTGTTCCAATTAAACTTCTAGATTTGATTTAAGTAACCTGTCAGGTCAATATGATTTGTGAGCATAGAATACATTTCCTTGACTTTTGAGCTCATTATTTTAGTACCATTTTTCCATTGGAAGTCCTTGAATTGAGCACTATCAAACTCAACCTTATATTTCATAGGGAACTTAAACTAATTGCAAGCATCTATGAGGATTGAATAAGTTCTCCAATTGGTGAGGGGAATATTATATTCATAATTCAAGTCATTCCAGTCTTTGAGTTTGTCATATTTCAGAATGTCCTTGAAACAATGAATTCCTTTGTGAGCCCATCCCTTTGCAGAACACCCTTGGAGTAGAGCCAAGGGTTTCCCATTATGTTTCATATTCTACCAAATAGATCTATTAACCTAGATTGTCCCATTGTCCCATGAGGTGAAGTGGAAGTTGGTGAGGTAGGTCTTCATCACTTCCCAGGACTTCCAAATAGTTCTGAATACATTAGAACCTGCAGGTAATATGACTTCCTCACTACTAAGGATATCACTGAATGGTGAAGATTTCCAAGATTTTGCATGATTAGGGACAACATTAAGAATATTCTATCTGATCAACACTTTCCAGGGTTCACCTTCCAAGGCCCCAATCACCCACTTTGCAGCCAAAGAAATACCCTACAGCCTAAGATCCTTTAACCCCAAGCCTCCTTTAGCTTTTTCAATTGTGCACCATTCCCATTTCACCAAGTCTTTCTTTCTTTTTCCTTTACCATTAGACCAAAGAAATTCCCTTATCCTTTTGTGTGTTTCGTTAATTTGGTAAGAGTTAAAGAACCACACCAAAGAAAAAGTATATACTGTAAGAAGACAATATTTTTTTGAAAATCTAAATTTTCCCAACCAAAGATAAAAACTGTCTATTCCACTTAGTGAGTTTCCTTTCAATCTTATCTCTAATCCAATGCCACATTTCCTTGATGTTGGGATCCACAACAAAGGGGATGCCAAGGCAGCTTACTAGTTTGTGTGGGCCACCCCATTGGAGCCCATATCTACTAATCCAATATGGGGGCTTCTCATTCCAACCCAAGAGACAAGATTTAGAGGGAAAATTTTTAGCCCCTGAAGCAAGAAAAAAAATCCAGTTTACCCAATAGGTTTGACAGATTGGATTCTTCCAGGGTTAAAAAGATTGATGTATCATTTTCAAACTAAAGATTAAGGACCTCATTATCATCTAGTAGCCTAATACCTCTGATTCTTAGAATTGATGAATTCTCCCTTAAAACACAATGCATGGCATCTAAAGCAATTACAAATAGTGTCAGAGTAAGTGGACACCCTTTCCTTATAGATCTTTCAAGAGAAATTTCCTAAGAGGGGATTCCATTAACCTCTACCTAAGTAGTAACATCCTGAAAGAGAGTCTTGACCATGTGAAAAAATGAGTCAGGAAATCCAAAAGCCTTCAACATTAGGAGAAAAAATCCCCATTCAATTTTTTCATAGGATTTTTCAAAATCTAATAACAACATTGTAGCATTCTATCCTATTAGCTTTGCCCAGTTCAAAGCCTCCCAAATAGTGATCAAGTTTTCAAGGATGCATCTCCCTTTTATAAAGCCAGCCTGAGTGGAATTAATTATGGAGGGGAGGATAAGGGCCACCCTATCCACCATAATATTAGCTAAGATCTTGTATGATACATTGAACAATGTTATGGGTCTCCAGTTCTTGACCAGGGTTTTATCTCCCTCCTTAGGGATTAATTTGATTAGCCCTTTGTTTATCTTGCTACCTAAGGAACCTTTCTCAAATGCTTCCTTGTAGACAAGGAGAAGATCATCACACACCCATTCCAAAAAGGTCTTATAGAACTTTACAAGGAGGCCATCAGCTCTCAAGGATTTTTCATTCTTAAGCATGAGGATAGCCTTCCCAATCTCCTCCAAAGTAATTTCCTTCCCAAATTCTCCTGCCATTTTAGCATTAACCTTTTTAGGTATAATCCCTTCAATATATTGTCTTGCCTTATGATTAGCTTCCATCTCTCCATATGAGGAGAAGATTTTCTTATAGAATAGGAAAAATTGATCACTTATTTCACCAGGATTACTCATAGTGGAATCATTTACAGTGATCATGTCAATCTATTCGTTGGCCTATTTTTCTTTAATGTGTCTAAAGAAGAACTTGGTACCTTTATCTCCATTTTCAATCCAATTCTTTTTTTCTCTAACTCTTAGACCCCAAATCCTGGTATTTTGGAGCTTCCTTAGAGAGCTTTTAGCCAAATCGCCTTGTTTGTGAGTGCTTCATCCCTAGGGTTCATTTGCAGATCAAACTCTACCTATAGGAGCTTGTCTTGGAGGAGAGTCCCTTTCCTTCAGCAATCCTTGGATCTCTTTTTACCAATAGTTTGAAACAAGTCTTTCCATCCCTCTATCTTTAAATTCCACCTTTCAATATGTGAGAGACTTCGGTGCATCCATTTGTTGATATGTCTGAGACACAAGATGGCACTTTTACAATCACTATCCTCAAGAAGGTTGGTATTGAGATAAAAACCAATGTTACATACTATCTATTTAGGAGCACCCTATTTGAGGAAAAACTTGGCTCTAGTTGAATGATGATCCGAGAGGGAGTAAGGAGAGACTTCAACCTTACACCCAACACTCACTAGGGAAGCTAAAAAGAAGTACCTACTAATGTAGAATATATCAAGCTTATAATGGATTCTTTGGCCACCTTGTTGGGAGTTGCACCAAGTATACCAGATGGCATGTGTATCTTTCTTTTGTCCTTCAATGGTATCTTTTACCTTCAGCTTGGATTTCATTATTTTCCAATAAAACCTTTCTTTTCCTTTCCATTCAAATCTAGAACCCCCCCATTTGTCCTTCTCTCTTTCAACAAAGTTGAAATCTCCACCAATGATCCATGGAATGTCCTACAAGGTGCTCATCTAGTTCCAGAGGAGGATCCTCTCTTTAGTCATTGGGGGCATAGATTGCACAGACCCCAAAACATATATCTTTTTTCTTGATTTTTAACCAAATGACTCGGTTACATGGGGAAATCCTATAGCTATCCACAAACTAATCCCACTTGTTAGCCAACATAATCACCTCACCCCCTTTCCCCCTCTAATGCTTGGTCACAAATTGGGATGCCTCTTTCCAGATGACCCTCAGACTAGTATCCAAAGTAAATCCATTGGCCTTAACCTCTTGTAACAAGAAAAAGTTAGTATCTTTTTTATGTGTGAAGAATCTCCTTACAATATGTTTTCTGTTAGGGAATTCCATCCACCTTACATTCCAAGAAATAAAATTGAGATCCATTAGGCCTCATCATTGGGTGAAGTTCCTTTATCACTCCTGAAGTTATCAAAGCATTTAGGTAATCTATTTTTAGATTCCACCCTTTTGGCATTAGGAGGCAGGATTCCACTCAGTTTCTTTCTCTTATCTTTTTGAGGTTGATTTCTATCTTTATCTGGGAGGGGCTTGCTATCCTCCAATCCTTTTTCCTTTCTATATCTCTAGTTTTTTTTACAATGACTTCCATGGGGTTATCTTCTCCCTTAGAGGTGTCCTTAGTAGAGAGCAAACCAAACTCATCTACAAAGTCTATTCCTGAGTGTGATGAAAACCCGTTAGAACCAACCACTCCACTTAGGGGATTAATAGGATCCACTACCAGATTGGGGACCACAATTTCATGCAACTTCTCATTTCCTATTGCAAAGGAGACATTATTAAAAGAGATGGGCCTATCTAATTTTCTCACTCCACCATCCAACTGGGTAACGCGTAAGCCAAAATCTGAACAAACAATGGGCATGCCATTTTGGTTGAGGAACTAGTTAGGAGGGAAACCCCCAATGTCAAAAGTTTCATTTTCATCTTCCAAGGCCTGGAGAGGAAAATCACCTCTAGCTTCTAGGGGACTAGACTCAATTCTGGGTTCCACCACTTGGATTTCTTTAAAATATTTAGAATTGAAAGTGTAGAGTTCCTTACCCAGATTTGGGTTAGTGTCTTGATTTTCTTTAGATTGTCTTATTTTTAGAAGTGCCAATTGTTGAGCTTTTAGCTTGGTAGTATTTCTCAATTGATTTGAACTTGTTATGGGTTCATTATCAATGTCTTCTTTTCCAACCTTATGATTTTCACCATTTTCTTTTATTATGTTGTTGTCCATTACATTAGGAGAGAAGAAAAATAATCTTCCACTCTTGAAGCATCTTTATTAATTTTAATTTTCTTTGCATTCTCCATTCACGGAGAGTTATTTCTTTTGTTAATGTTGGTATTAGAATTAGAAAGAGTATATCTTTCATCAAGTTGTTGTTGGGCGGGGCTGCATTCCTCAGTACCAACCCCAATATTTACATCTTTATCCATCTGCCTAACAAAACTAGAGGGATGCGTTTTATTTTTACGGCCTTCATCCAAAGTGATTTTGGCACTGGTTCTATTTCTTATTAGAGGGAAATTCCTTCAAATATGGCCTTCACACCTATAAAGATAGCAGGCATTCAACCCTCCTAATATTTCAATTTCATAGCTAATATTCCCAAATTTTAATTTAATTTCCAACAACTCTGAAAAATTCATACCCGGTAGTAATGAAACCAAAACCCAAGCATCAGATTGTGGGAGTGGGGATTTGGTATCATCCACTTTCAAAATAGTTCCATATGGCTCAAGTAAAAATGAGATGAATTTCCATAGGCGGGGCGAAACATGCTTGATGATTATCCACTGAGGGCTAGAGAGGTCCAAAACCTCATCCTCCATAGCCTCCAAGTTCCATGCCAAGGCATAGAAGACCACAATGATGGCGTTCCAAAATTATTTTTTTATCCCCTCCATTTGGTATTTTTGATTATTAAAAAATATAACATACAACCCTTTTTGAATCATATGACAATAGTAAAATTGCCGCCCTAATTTCTTTTCCCATACATTATTAAACCATTCTTCCATGTATTTTCTTGCTAGAACCCTACTAGGGTTGACGACCACAAAAAAATTGCAGTTTTAACCAACCTAGCATCTTCATGCTTGATAGCCTCATCTAGGGTTTTATTTAGAATAAGAACAACCTTCAATGGAGAAGCCGGGGTATGCTTAAGTCCTTGCTCTCCATTGATTTTACCTCCATCGACTTCTCTAATGCCGAACTTAGCACCCTGCAACAAATGGTTTTTCTCTCCAATGATGATGTCTTGTAATGATTTAGGCATCTCAACATTGCCATTGGAGTTGAACGAAATATTAGAGGATCCACTCGAAGGATCTATATCCCCTGCCATCAACAAGAGATCACCCCTCAAAAAACACACATGCGGATGTGCCGAGTCACCATAGTCTGTATGGGGCCGCAGTCACACCCATGAAGAACGAAAGGGAGTCAAGCAAGGATAAGCGACACAAAATGAATCCGTTGTACTCCTAAGAAATGATGAGAAATCATGGAGGAGGGTCAAGCCTCCTCCATGGGCTATAGATAGCCCCACCACCAAAGCCTCGCACATGTATAGACCCAACTTTTCAGAGCTCCTCCAATCTTTATTAATCTTCTTCATACTAATTTCATTTTCATTTGTTTAAATAATGAAAATTATTTAATTAATTTTCATCACACTTTGATAATAATTCATGATTATTTAATTAAAACCTCTAACCTCATCCACTTGCACAATTAAATAATTTTTAAACAATTCATATCTCAACAATAAATGGTCATTTGTCGAGAGTCAATCAAACTATGGCGTCTTTGTGTTTACATAGGCACGGCCATCATCGATGAGCCCCAGGGGCACGAGGTCAGTCCCTCTTAGGTCCTATTCTTGGTCTAACCCTTGGAAAACACAAAAACATGTAAATTTTTTGAAAACCTTAAATAGTTACAATATCTTGAAAAGTCAAAAATAGCCTCACATAACTTGGAAAATTTTAAACATTCAAATAATAGTAAATCTTAGAAAGCCTCAAAAAATTTCAAAAATGTCAAAAACATTTAAATATTCCAAAAATATCAAAACCACCCATCTCATCTTACTTTCACCTATAATAGCTTTCATTCATAATAAATTGATCGTCATTCCCACCTGTTGGTGAAGTAAGTAAAAACAAGTACATTTCAAAAAGTAAAATTTAAGGAAAACAAATCATGAAGTCAAGGTTAATATTCAAACATGTTAATTAAGTTTATATCAATGGCCTGCTTTGTTTAACAAAACATCATTATCCAATGAATTTTCTAGAATATATCATTTCGATAATGGGCATCATTTCAGATATTATCTAAGAACACACAAATTTATTTGGGAATAGATATGAGTAACATTGACTACTTTTCTTTTTTAATCTTTTTCTATGATTTATCTTGTTGGTCCATTTTGATGATAATTGTTTAGAGAGAAAGGAATGAAGCATTGATCAATACTTTCATTTGATGTGATTGTTGGATATTCTTGTAGTACAACCTTGGTGAATACTTATCTTGTATGTGTTAGGATAGTCTCAGGTAATACAATGGCTAGGACATATAAGGTTATTCATACCTTTTGTTTATTACTCTCCTTACTTTGATGGCTCATTCTTTTACATGGTCAAACAAGGTTTTTCGTATGTTAGGAATGAACAAGAATACTCCTCTTTGTTTGCAGAGTCAAAGTCCATTGCATTAGATACAATGTCACCCTAGTTCTTCATACCTTGGTGCATCGTTTCTTTTTGCTATATATAAAAAATATGGAGTACTATGATAAATTAAATTAAAGTCCTAGAAGTAAAGAAATATCATATTTCTCATCACCATATCTAATAAAATATTAGAATAATAATAGATTTGTTGGAATTGTTAGTCAATCAACATAAAAGAAAAGCTAGCGATGAACATCTCATTATTCTATTCTATCATCCATTTTCTATCTAATTCTTACTAACATCCAAGTGTCTTGACATAATAAAAATAAGTGCATCCATCCTGCATCCATAAACCGTCAACATATCATAACATACATCCTATCATACATCTTGCATATGAATAAAATTTCATATCAAAAATACAAAATGAAATGCATCCATATCATACATAACATCTATATCTCATCTAAAAATCATGTACATTTGTGTACATCACATCATAAGCATAATAAACACATCAAATTTGCATACATAATCATACATAAACCATAATGCCTCCATGTATAGAATAATAGGACATCGATCACATGATATCATGAGCATGAAATAAAACAACATATCATGGTCGCATCAAAAATCACCTCATATTTCAAAATCATTAAATGTCATGATACAAGTCAAGTATGTGATATACATCAAAATATATACATGAGGCTATCAAAAAGGAGTCAATAAATGAATATAAATCATATAATTAGGCTATATCAAAAATATTTCTACATAGGAGGCTATCCTCTGCTCCCATGATCCTCATCTCAAGGTGGTGACTAGTGTCCTCTCAATGGATCCCCTATTGGTGGCACACTTGTTGATCTAGTCAGTCCAAGGGCACTCATGTGAGAGAAATCCAGTTATTTCCAGTGTCAATGAAATTTTTGGTGATATAAGGTCCTATAGTAGGCCTCTACCATGGCTTGTCCATAAAGGGTAGTCGAGACTATGGTACACTGTGCTTGAGCCTAAGACTGAAACTATGTGGTAGACTCAAGTTGTAGCTTGCATTTCATATCCTGTGCTAGCTATAAGTTTTTCTACTATCACTATTATCTCTCTTGAGCTAGCTTGACACACACCTAGTCATGCTCTTGTCTGTATCTATCTCTTGCAGCCTGAATGGTGTCTCTCTCCTAAATGGCCATGTCCCTCTTGGTCATCCTCTACTATAGTAAACCCTAAATGTTTAGCCTCCTTGCAGCTATTGTACCTGCTAAATAACTAGTGGCTATTATGGAATATGGGGATGTTGTTGTGGAATGAGTGGTGGCTATAGAGGAGGCTGTTGAGGCACCTATCCAATTTGTCTAATTTTTCTAGCCTATCTAGGAACCTTCCCATCATGATGCTAAGGAACCTATGCTCTACCTCAGCCCTAACCTCTATTGCATCCTACCCCATCACCCCCTGTAGGATAAACCAAATTTATGAGAGCATGTTGTGGAAACCATACATCATAAGAAAGCTTCATCCCAGGATCATCGACACCTCCTGCATAAGCCCATAGTAGGGGAGCTAACTATGTGAAATCCTGGATAGCAACTTGAGGATCTACCTGTTGTCCTCAAGGTGCAACCTCTCTTGTAGTACATGCATATACAACCTTATAATTAGGTATTGGAGCATCCTACTACTCCCCAAACTGTCTAGAAACCCAGTTTGGGAGGTATCTCTCTAAATTGTGAAGTTAGCAACTCATGAGCCACCGTGTCTAGAAAGTGTAGAGAGTTGGTCTTGATCTTCATCCCATGGCTATCCTGTAGCCAAGGCCTCCACCTGAATACCGTCATGTCATCCAAGACTCTCCTCTAGTGTGCTATACCTGCCACTCCTATATGGTGGAGTGTAGTCATACTTGTGTATCTATAAACAACTAGCTCACCCTCATCAATATCTCTCAAAGAAATAATAGGCCTAAGCATGATAATGTGCTCCCAAGCCCAAATATGTAGCAATATAACACCAATAGATAGGTTGTGTCCTTGTATTTAAACCACTTGATGCATATCATGGTAAAGGGTGGCTATAATAATCAGACCCAAGGCATAAATTCCCATGTCCTCAACCATACCCTCCAGAACTACATTCTAGCTGACACTAAATCCTTGGTTGTGCCTATCAGTAACTAGGAATCCCATGATCAGTCCTACGATAACCAATATCAAGTCACTGACATGTCCACAATGCTTTCCCAAGTCAATATGATAGCTCTCCACCTCTAGAACCCCGGCTTGTAGTACTCAAAAAAGGCATCCATGCCAAGGTCTACATCATAAATAACTCTCTCCCTGAATAGGTACTCGTAGGATGCACCAAACGTCCTTGAACCCTAATAATGCAAGTGCACCACTTTAAATAAGTGTGTCACTTTGTCATGTTAGCAACTACATCACTATTCAGCAAGTGTGTCGCCACAAAGTGTGTGGCAGTATTATAAGTGTTATTTGGTTTTAACAAGTGTGTCACTCTGAAACTAAGCAAGAATGTGTGTGTGTGTTTGTGTCTGCAAGTGTTATTTCTATTCATAATGTTGGGATGAATGATGATCGATGTGACAAGGAAGAACAAAATTGGACCAAGCACCCACTAGATAATAAATATGTTAAATGAAGGGTGGATATCAAATTGGTTGCTACAATGTCTATGTCATATAAAATTTATTTTGTTAAATAGGAAGGCTTTCCAACTCATTATAATATTTGAATTATGGAGGTTAGCTTGCTTAAGTACAAAAAATAACTTCAACATATGACTTTGAACTAAGAGATTTAAAATTTTGAGAAAGAGGTTTGGATGATATGCCACCAAATATGAAAGTAAATTTAATGTTTTTGATAAAGTAAGCAACATTTTTAGGGCACTATACCCTTTACACTATGAGCCACAAGGGCCAAAAAAGATCAAGTCTAGTGATAACCAAAAAAAACCAAAAAGAAACAACCACAATAGACTAACAGTTGACCAAAACACCCAACAGATAGAGCAACAAAAAACTAGCTAGCATTCTCCCACTTCTAGGAGAGGAGGTTGACAACATCCTCCCCAACCCAGTAGGGACCATCCTCTGCAACCTTATTTTCCACTTTGTACTTAAGCACAGTACAGAGGGTACTAGCTGCATAGTGGATCATCTTGATAGTGAGCCTAGATAGACCATTGAGTTTCTTCTCAATCCTTTCAACCCTTTCTAGAAGCCTATGTTGATCCTCCCCTTTCTCCATAGTCTTCACAATGTTAGCATGCTCCACACCCTGAGGTTCAGAGGACTGGGAAGTCGAATCCTCTTTCAGTATTTTGTTGAAGTCTGAAAAGAGGCTAGGCCCTTCAACAAACACCTCCTCCTCTTCCTCAATGTCAACCTCCTTATCCCCTTTGTTGTCAGATCGCTCCTTATCAGTAGAAATTTCATGAATCTACACTTTCTTGTTGTTTTTAGCCAATCTACCAGATCTCCTGATGCTAGTATTTTCGACCCTAGTCTCCATAGTGGTAGCAACCATAGTATCCCCATTGGAGTCTTTTCCCACTCTATTCTTCCCATTGCTATCAATAGTTGGTTGCTCCACTAAATCCTTTCCCTCATCCTTCACATTCCTCTTAGCAGTAGGTTTGTTGTCAGTCTTGGTCGGGGCAGACTTAAGCTCACAGAGACTAGCCGCAACATGAGATTGGGATGTCCCCACAATTTTCTTTATCTTTTTGGTAGTTGGTTTGGTTTCAGGGGTTTTAGAAACCTCTGGAGGATTTTTTCTTTTGGAATCCTTGGACTCGGTCGAGGAAATATTGGTCTGAATAGGGGGTTCAATTTCCTCAATGTGGATAGTGGAGATGGGTTTAGGCAGGCAGAGAGTAAGGTGAAAATTAAAAATGATATATCCTCAAGATGAGGCCTTGATGGAGTGGTAGGGGAATGGGTTCCTCAAGGTTATTAGTGGCAGAATCAATGCACTTCTCAACAAAGCTTTCTAAGTCAGTGAGTAAAAAGAACGAGAAACTCAACAAAAATTTATGACGAAGGTGATATAAGAGAGGGGAATGATAAAAATAAAGTGTTTTAAATCTACCCTCTAAAGTGACATATTTCATGAGGGAAAGATAGACCTGGTCCCATGACTATGGGAGTGCTTCTCTTTCAAAACTAGATTGAAATCAAACAAGTTTTTCATTTCCCACAAAGAAGGTATTAAGGCTTTCATTTCCCTCAGCCTTGGTATGCTTAGGGTACTTCTTTCTAGTACACGACAACCTCGTAGCCTAGGAAATCACCTACTCGTTCACCTCAAAGGAGATACCTCCCATGGAAACCCTTCAATCTTTCTAAGAACTCACAAATTGTGTAGACATCTTCAGATCCTAGCCAACCAAACATTCCATCAAGGTTGCTAGGCCACCTTCAACACATATGTGCCAAACCAGTGGGTCCTTGAAAAATTCCCCACAATTATCAGGTTCTGTCTGCACCCTATCACCACCCATATCATCATTCTACACACTAAAAAACCAAGAAATTTGTGAGTTAAATGTTAGAATTTTGACAAAGTGAAAGGTCACCCAAACACTTATGAATTTAAGCCAAATAAGACTGCATTAAGAAATCAAGGCAGTGTGTTGGACACATGCTTGAAGAGTTAAATCCCAAAAGGAAATCACCACCTCCACATTAATGTAAATCTTGAGACATCTACGGCTAGGTTTGCAAGCAATTATGAAAATGGGAGGTTTTCCTTCCATGTTTCCTTTACACAAATACCGAAAAAGTTTAGTTGCGGGGCCAAATTTAGAATTCACCAAAATCCAACCATCTATCATTAGTAACTTTTTAGTAGAGTTGATAGGACAAGGCAAGAGCTTCACATCATAATTATTAGTCACATCAAATTTGAATTTAAAAGTCTGCAAGGATATGCAAAGGCTGAGACAAGACCACAAATAAATATTGCATAAGGTCTGTCCCAACTTGGTCATTATCCGATTGTACTCATCACTCCTCATAATTAGCTCTTTGTTATTGATTTCCTCCCCTTTATTAAAATTATTCCATGAGATTAACACCTTAGCATTCAACTTCATCCACATCACCCAATAGAAAAGCATGTGGACCCCCCAGAAGGTTAAAACAATCACAAAAAGTATCATCATGAACA
The DNA here is from genome assembly GCA_007258455.2 of Sequoia sempervirens. Taxonomy (NCBI): domain Eukaryota; kingdom Viridiplantae; phylum Streptophyta; class Pinopsida; order Cupressales; family Cupressaceae; genus Sequoia; species Sequoia sempervirens. The sequence goes on from VDFB02105785.1 coordinate 451,492,816, forward strand.
ATACACATGCCTTGCTCCTTAAGGATTAAACCTTGTATTCCTAGTGGTAAGTTCCACAATTTCCTCCAACACTTAGAATCTCTCTAGTGGGAGCCCAGGTTAGCCATAGCATTGGCCACTTGATTACCCTCTCGAAAAATGTGGGTGGTAATCTTCATATTCAACTTAAACACCAAATGAAATATGTCTAACAAAATTTCCCTAGTACTCCAACCAAGTAATTCTCCTTGATTAACGACATCAACCATAGGCTTAGAATCCCCTTCAATGTGTAGGTTCCTTATGCCCAAAGTGACAGGTAACTGGACACCCTTTAGTAGCACCTTAGCTTTCACAGTCATGGATGATTGAATTCCTATACCCCACGAATAACCAACAGTAAACTTGCCTCTGTAATGCCTCATATGCTTGCCATGCCTAGGTTTCCTTTGATGGCTCCATCAAAATTTAGTTTATGCTAGCCACAGTCTGGGGGTTTCCAGATAGTATCTTGTCTAGCCTAGGACCGAGAGTCATCGTAAGAATTAACATCAAGATTCTGGTACCAAAATTTAGCCATTTTAATTTCCCACTTAGCAGGAGCTTTTTCTAATATTTTCCCGCTGAAAAATAAAATATTTTCTAAGATTATCCTTTTCCCTATACCAAAAACCTCTTTCAGGCTCATATCAATATCCTTGAAAATCCTATTGTTCCTCTCCTTCCAAAGACACCAACAAATGATAGGGGGGAACCTGATTCCAGATCTCATGAGTTAAAGGGTGAAGGAAGGGCCCAAAACAACCTGAGATAAAGGATTTTAAGTCTTTACACATTGTCCATTGAGTTCCCAAGAGATCCAATGCCAACTCCTAAACACTAGTAGCAAGTGGACAATGCAACAGTAAGTGATCCACTGAATCTTCATTGCATTTGCACAACAAACATCTGTTAGGGATCTAGAATCCCCTTTTCCTCAGCTTATCCTAAGTAAGGATTTTGTTATGGCAAGTTGTCCACCAGAAAAAAAAATTATTTTTTCAAATCATATGCTTGTTTGAAACCTATTTCCAGGTTCCGCTTTCAACATCTTGGTTTGACAGTAAATTTTAGGATAACTTAACAAAAATATTACCCTATCGATCATTAGTATAGTAGAAATCATCCTCCATGTTGGATAGAGGTAATTTGGTGAGGGTGAGCAGGTCCTGGAGAGACTTAGCCAAAGTAAATAATTCCATAGACAAAGGACTGCAAAGAAGTAGGTCTTTCCACCTCCAATCTTCAGGTTGTCCAAGGAGGAAATCACTAATGAACCACCCAAAAAAGTGTTGAGTCGGTCTCATAAGATTCCTGAAATCAGAAAGCGCAAGGGGGGTGTCTAACAACCAAGGGTCTTTCCAGAATTTGATACTATTCCCATTCCCAATCTTCCATTTCATCTCGGTCATGAGTAACCCTTTTATTCTACAAATATTCTTCCAAGCCAAAGAGCCCAAAGGATAATCATCATAGAGGCAATTAATCATAGGTCTATTGTGAAGATACTTAGCATTCATAATCTTGCACCAATCCTTTTTATTCCTCAGCTGATTCCAACCAACCTTAGCCAGCAAGGACTTGTTGATGCTAAGAATATTCCTGATCCCAAGCCCACCACAATGATTGGGCTTACAGACCTTATCCCAGCTAACCAGGGCAAAAAAAAAAAATTCCTCAGTCCCAGACCAAAGGAAGTTCCTTTGATTTTTTTCAAGCTTCTTAGCAATGTATCTGGGGATCTTGAAGATAGAGAGGAAGTACACAGGGATCGCTGCAGACAAGAGTTGTAGCTTTCCAGCATGACTGAGAATGGAGCCTTTCCATCCCACCAACTTTCTTTGAATCTTTTCCAGGACCGAATTCCAGAAGGTAGGAGTAACTTCATTGATAGTAAGGGGTGATCCTAAATACACCAATGGGAGAGAGCCACTCACACAACCAAGGACAACAATCACCCAACCTTATAGAGCAAGTGTGTTGTTGAAGAAATAAATCATGCTTTAATTGTAGTTTATACATTTTCCAGAACAAGCAACATAGTTATTGAGGCAACTTTTCCATTTCCTAGCTTCTATCACATAGGCTTTCCCAAAAATAATAGTATCATCCACAAATTGCTAGATGACATTAGGTTCCAGAGAAGAAGAGGTGGCCTTAACCCCCATAATAGAACCCTTTGACAACATTTTGGTTATGTTCTTGCTCAAGACATCAGCAACCATGATAAATAAATAAGGCGAGAGGGGATCACCCTGTTTGATGCCTCTCTGAGCATTAAAGAAACCAAAGGGGGCCCCATTGAACATAACATAGTACTTCACTGTGGTAATGCATTCCATCAAGAGGTTGACCACCCCTTGGTTAAAACCAAAATTAGCTAAGACTTTGGGGATAAAGTCTCATAACACCTTATCATGAGCTTTAAAAATATCCAATTTGAGAGCCATACTTGCGTTGTTGCATCTATCCATAGAATGGATCAATTCATGAGTAATTATGGTAGCATCTAGGATATGTTGACCACAGACAAACCCTTTTTGGGTAGGGCTAATATTTTTCTCCAAGAGAGGTTTAAGATGATTCACCAAAATTTTAGAGAATATTTTGTAAACGGTATTGCAAAAGGCTAATGGACCTAAAGTCAGTCATTAATTGGGTATCGACAATCTTGGGGATCAAGGCAATAAAGGTGTGATTCAGTTGTTTGAGAATCTTACTAGATTTGAAGAAATCTCTAGAAGCCAAAACCAGGTCCTCCCCAACTATGTCCTAGAAAATTTGGAAGAAAGCTAGGGGGAAACCATTCAGACCAGGCACCTTATAGGCCCTCATGCTAAAAGCAGCTAGGTGGACTTCCTCCAGAGTGATAGCACAGAGGATGCTAAGATTATCTTCTTGGGTGATGGTGGTCGGGATAGGTTCAAGCAGAAGGTTGTCCAGAGCTAGATTGGAGGCCACAGCTGGAGCTAAATAAGCCTTCTAAAAATAGTCTAATGCCAAGAGGCTAATCTGGGTAGGCGTGTCGACCACAACCCCTTGACCATTTTGAAGATTAGATATTTGCTTCCTTTTCTTGTGTTTTATAGTAGAAACATGAAAAAAAGAGGTATTTTTGTCCCCCTCTTGCAGCTGTTGGACTTTGGATTTTTGTTTCCAGAATATTTCCTCCTTTAAAATTTTCTCCTATTCCCTATAATGCTCTCTTTCCTGATTGCAGGTTGGTAGGCTGACATCCCCTTCTTCCATTTTCTTTGGATGAACTTCAAATTTTCCCCTATATCTTTTTTCTTTTGAAAAAAATCCCCAAAGACTCTCTTGTTCCAACCTTCCACCATACATTTGATATGTTTAATTTTAGAAAAGATTTTAAACATGGGAGAGCCATGAATAGGAACGTTCCACCAATCTGCAATTTCATTCCTGAAGTCAGAATGAGAGTTCCACATGATCTCAAACCTGAAAGGGTAAGGTCCAACAACAAAATAATCGTTCAAGACCAGCAATAGAACGTTATGAACAAAAAAAGTCCTGGGAAAGGCAAGAAGATTTGCATTGAGTAGGGTTGCCTAGTTGGGGGAACAGAGAAATCTATCCAATTTGACCTAAATCAAACCATCCCCAAGGCATCCATTCGTCCAAGTAAAGGATTGTCCCAAAAGGCCAATGCCAACCAGGTCGAAAACACTCAAGAAATTTTCTAGATCAACCATGTTGTCAAAGTAGTCCACCAGGCCACCGAATTTCTCCAAAGGATACAAGGGAGTGTTGAAATCCCCAACCACCAACCATCAAGATCCCATATTGTTGTTTATCTAATCAATAAGATCCTACCAAAGATAATTCCTAGCATTCCTCTAGTTAGGGGCATAGACATTTATAAGTGACCAGGGGCCACCCAGGGAAGAAAACTTGACACCCACACTGCTCTGATAGTGGAAAACTTCAACCCCATTAATTCTGTTAGGGTTCCATAACACAACAAGCCCACCAGAGGCACCTTCAACATCACTGCAAGATCAAAGGGCACTCGACCAAATATACTTAGCAATATTATCAAAATTAGCTTTCTTCATTTTAGTTTCCTATAGGAGTAAAACATCAATCTTATGTTCTAGAACATAGTTTTTTAGTGCTAGCTATTTGTGAGAGCTATTCAGCCCTCGTACATTCTAGGACATGACCTTCATTTTTGAACCTTCTTTGAGGACACTTCTAATGTCATCTATTTAACAATGGAAATCTCTTTCGTTGTCTCCCTCTATCGGGTCTATCTCTAGTTGGGCCTTCCTGGTTTAGAGTCACCACCCACATCTACTTTCCTCTGTTTCCTCTTCTTTTTTGGGGTATACTAGATATCCTCCTCCAAATTTTTCTCATGGGTCAAACCCAATGAGTCTTTTTTAGCTGTCACAACATTAGCTTTAGCAACTTCATCTTCTAAGATTTCACCTTCTTCACCTCTTGGTACACTAGACCCAAAAGAGAAGATACACCCATCTACCTTCAAGGAGTCACCCTTTTCACCATTCCCCCAAGCACCTATATGGGGGAAGGAACACCAACCCCACAAACAGGCATAGCCACGACCGAAGTAGGAGAAGTAGGGACCAAAACCAAGTCCTCAAGGGGACCTTTCTCCCCCATAGAGAGGCCAATAGAGCCACCTTAGGGGCCAACCAAGATGGGAGAGGCAGACTTAGTTGGGGAGTCAAAAATATTTAGAATATCTTCTTCAAAGGGGTAGCCATCTTCATCCGCTGACCCACCAGGGTTAGACACATGTTTTAAAGTAGACTTCCAATCTGATATTAGGTGGCTAGGTTTAGCACATTTCTTGCAGTAAACCACAACATTCTCATAACAAACTTGTTGGTTCCAGGAACCAAACTTAGAGGATAACTTCACTAATGCAGGTAGAGATTTATGCACTTGAAAATTAACATAGAAATAGGAAAAAACTAACTTGGATTTGGAATGAATAATGGAATATGAAGTAATGAACTAGCCCAAGGATTCCCCAGTGCACTTGAATATAGCATCATCCTCATATTCAAGAGGTAGACCAGGTAGGTGAACCCATATTGGTGTCGATTTATTTAGATCCACTGTAGGGTAAAACCCTAGCTTCCAATGGCATAACACCAGAATATGCTTTCCATATACCCATGGTCTAGAAAAGAGGATTGCGATCAAGTCTTCTGAAGTTGTGAACTTGAACAGAAAAATCCCACCTATCATTGCACACATGTCCACACTTCCTTTGAGATGCCATTTAGTAGCAGCCCATCTCCTGACTGTGGTATGCCCCCTCGAGAGGATAGGTAGGTTCAAAGAAAATGAATATGCTCTTGAAATGGATGATAAGACTGGAGGATGAAGGATAGAAGAAATGTTAGTATGGAAGGGGATGGATGTTAGCGTGAAAGAGAAAGGAGGATGAAGATGGAAAGTTAGATAGGAAATGATAAGGGAGCCAACTTTATTACATTTTTATATTTATCATCATTAAGCATCAAAATGTCACAAATGGTCCACAAACACTATGTCATAGACCAAGGTGTGCAAGGTGACCATTTGGGAGAGACAAGCAGTCAAAAAGATAAGGAATGCCCTAGCTCATACTAAGGACCCAATCATCCTAGTCTTTTTTCCAAGAAAAACCACATAAAACAAACAAAGAAAAGAGGCCATGATCCATCAACGTCCCTCTAAATATGTTGATATGACATCCTCGAGGAGACTAGTAACATGACCCAAAATCAATCAAGAAGATAAGACAATTCCAGACCAATAAATTATTTTCCAAGATAGTGCTTTCCAGTGATAATAATAAGATTGTTTGATTGATTGATTAAGTTGACCAAGATGACCAAGTTGATTGATAGGATTAATAAAGTGATTTGATTGACCAAGCCTCGCCTTAGGAAGGACACATCCTAATAAAGGAAAGATTGTTTGACCAAGCTGATAAGTTTGATTGATTTGAAAAAGTTGGTTGATGAAGATGACAAATTGATTTGATTGATAGGTTGACAAAGATTGATTGGCAAGTTGACAAGAGTTGAAAAATTGACTTGATTGATTGAACCTAGTTTTAGGAAGGACACATCCTGATTAAGGAAAGATGGGTTTACCAAGATGGCAAGATTGATTGATTTGACAAAGATTGATTGATTGTGCCTGACTCTAGCAAAAACATATCCTGATTAAGGCAAGATTGATTGACAAGGTTGACAAGATTGATTTATGTGATAAAGATTGACTGATTTTGATCAAGCGATGTGATGATATCCAATTGCAAGGACACATCCTATTTTAGGGGAAGGGACACATCTGATAAATTTGACCAAATGATAAGTGTTGACAAGGCACCTAACTGCAAGAAAGACATATCCTACTTGAAAAAGTCTAATCTCAAGAAGGACACATCCTGATAAAAGACAAAAGATAGGATCGAATAAGACAAATGCCATAATTCCCCATTCCAATTGAATGACTAGATTGATTGATGGATGATAGGATGATCGATTGATGAAAGATTTTGTTGGTTATATGCATTTGTTGATTCATTATTTTGTTTGAATGATGATTGCTTTCAAACCAAGGACATGACTAGACCTGACAAACCCTAAGGGACTTTACCTAGGGGGCCTTGGGGGCTCATCGATTAATGTTCTTTCCTATGTTATACATATAGAGACCTCGTAGTTCTAAAGACACAACTTGACTTTGTCTTATTCGAAAAAAGACTGAGTCATGATTTTAATTGGGAAACCTAAAGAAATTGACCTAATGTCTCAGGGGCTCATTTAAGATGAGCCTTTCCTACATAGAAAATGCATAGAGGAAATGTAGTTTGACACTACTAACACAAATTGACTTAGACTCAGACGTAGACTTTGACTCTGTTTTTGGAATTTTGATGTTTTCTGATTTTTCCTGGTTTTTGACAATTTTGTTGTTTTTTTTTGGATTTTGATGGTTTTACAATTTTTTTGGATTTTGATGTTTTACGATTTTTTTTTGGATTTTTTCAAGTCATTTTATGATTTTTATGGATTTTTTTTCAAGAAATTTAATGATTTTTATGGATTTTGTAGGACATTTTATGATGCTAATATTATTTCCAATGAAGATGTAGGTCAAGGAATTTCCCCTAGTTAGGTGCGAGACCAGCTTATTATGCAAAAATGGATCAATGGATGAAAAGGATGATCATGAAAGCAAAGGACACTAAGTGCCAATGGTTTTTAGATCACAAGAAGGATATGAAGCTTCATTATGGATGGAGGAGACTTTTTTATGGATGATAACTATAAGGATTGTGACAAATGCATGTGAAAGATACCCACAATCAACTAGGAAGGCATGCACAAGGATCAAAGGATAAACATTATCTTGCCCCTAGTCAAGCTGAAAACCAATTGATAGGCGATGATGATGATGACAAAATTGCTTTATGTGGGAAGGACACATACCAAAAAAATTGAGGATTGGGAAAGACATATCTTGTTGATGATATTGTAACTAAAGGATCAAGGTCTATAGCAAGGCTAGGAAAAAATCCAAGGAATGTTTTGGATGATGTGCTAGATTATGGATCAGGCTTGTTGCATTTAAAATGACTTATAACCTTAGAACTAGATGGGATTAAGTAGGGAACTTTCATAAGTGGATTATAATCCTTAAACCAATGACAAGGGAAAACCAAGTCCAACAATAGGTATGGAAGGATAATGGATTGATTTTAGTAAAAGATAGGAGACATGAGGATTATTGGATAAAAGAATTAGTATATGATCTCCAAGGACTCTTGCATAGGAATAATTTGTTTTCTCTGAGTTATGGGTTTGGATAAATTTATGAAGGAAATGGCATGATATTTAATGGATAGTGTGCGGCCAAAGGATAGACATGTCAAGAATTTTCCCAAAGCATGATTTATGTTTGTGCACCATTTCTTATCAAGATCAAGGTAGGTGGGAGAAATTAATGGAAATGATATGTATTGGATAGATAAAAATGTTATGAGAAAGTCATGGGAGATGAGACAACTTGCCCCCAAGTGTAATGGTCCACATAGATAATTTCTCTTACACATGACTCATGTTTGCCAGATTTCATCATGGTATTTATCCAAAGCACCATATAAATGGTTTTCACTATTGGACAAAATTTTTCTCTTTACTTTTCTTTTTCTTTTTCTTTTCTTTTTTGATGATGTCACACAAGATTCCTGTTTGCCAGGTTTTCATCAAGGTGACAATTTTTTGATTTTTTATATTGACTTGATGTTCTGGATGATCATTGATTGTTATGAATCCTTTGATGGTGTTGATGTAGATCTCAGTGTCATTATATGCCAATAGTGACCTTTATGGAGTATTTGTCTTATTAGGATCATAGCACTTGTATACAACTGATCAATGTCATTGTGATCCTTTCTGATACTATAGTTGGCCTTATCAGAATACACATGTTGTGATAGAGTACCATAGGAGTCCTTATGATAAAGAGTTGCTGCCAAAATGCGATGGATTTGTGAAGTAGTATTTTTATACTTTAGGCGAGATGTAGGACTATGATGGGTGATGGTAGGTGTGGATGGACTATTTGGTGTTTTAGATGTAGCAATTTTTATTTTCCAAACTTGGGATGGTGGATGATGGAGTTTGGAATTTTGATTAGGATAGTGTTTGGAACCAACACTTTAATATGCCTTGCTTGATGACCATTTTGAAGGAGGTGGACATTTATTATATATGGGAGTTCTCTTTTCTTGTGGATCCACATTTTGATTGACTTTTGGACTTGGAATATCTTCTTTGCTTGATCCATTTTTCTTTGGGATCCATTTTAACTTCATTTGTCCACTTAGATTTTTGTTTGATTCAATGGCCTTTGAAATTTGATTTTGAACTTTGGATTTGTAATAATTTTCTTTTTGTTGGTTCCAAATGGAAGGTTTGAGATAATGGGAATGATGGTTTGTGGTGTCGGTGAGAGGAGTGTTGGCAGCAACCTTATGGAAAGGACTACTCATGGCCTCCATTTTGATGTTTGTATCAAATAAAGTTGCCCCCAATATCGAGGAGGTACCACTAACATGCCTTGCTCATGTCAACCTAGTCCTCCTCCTTAATACTGCATGTTTTGAAATATTCTCTTTGTGATGATGTATTTTTCATTTTGAAAACAAGATGCTAACCCATCATTGTGTACGTGGAAATTGCTGCTTGGAATCTCCTCATCTGCAAGAAAGCCTACTTTGAAAAAGGTGGATGATCCTAATTGATAGGATATTTTGGATTTATCATTTATCATGATTGGGTCTTCTTGGTCATTTGGGACGTCAATTTGATCCATGGTAGCTTTTGTATCTTCTTCTTTGACTTGATCCATAGTAACTTGTTTATGTTCTTCTTGATCTATAATAGCCTTTTTATGTTCTTCTTTGACTTGATCCATGTCATTTATTTGATTATCTATGTGGCCAAGGAGAAAAGTGTATCATCTTGGGAAATGAAGGTGTTTGGAGTTTGGATAGGATCGACTTCAACTGTTTGATCATGGATGGTATAAAGGTCTATGAGAGGATCATTTTGGATTTCATGTTCAAGGGTAGGATCTTGGTCAAAACTAGGTTTATCTTGCATGACATGATTGGGAATGGGATCTTGATTGAGGATAGGTGCATTTTGGATGCCATGATTATCTAGAAGGGCTTCTTGGATGGACTTAAGAATGGGGTCATGGGATGGACTACTTCAATCTTGACATGAAGGTGAAGCTGTGATGCCATGCTTTGGACGTTTCTTTTGACATGTATCCCAAGGTGTTAGCAATGTGATGTGATTTTGGAGGCCATGAAAAAATGTATTTTCATGACTAAATGTAGCTTGGGATGGAGTGAATAGGAATGGATTAGTGGATGATGAACTAGGATAGTATGTGGAGACTTGGAATGGATTGAGGTATGATGGACTAGGATAGGACGTAGAGGCTTGGAATGGACTAGTGGAAGGTTGGTTTCCCTTGTCAAGGTTAGGATAAGGGTGATAAATGGGCATTTTTTGTGAATTAATTTCATGGATTTTGCTAAGGGACTCTTCATAGTGAGGGTAGATGGATGGAGGACTAGATTTTATGGGTTGTTGGTAAGAAGGATAGATGGATGGCTAACTATGGGTTGTGGGTGCTTGGTATTTGGATTCAAGGTATTGTCTTTTGAAGTCTATGGCTTGTTGGGATTGAACAATGCAAAGTAATTGGTATTCAATTTGACTAGCAAGCATATCAAGGTGAATGGAAGACATGGTGATGAATGGTATGAAGCCTAATAGATTCCAATGCAATGGAAGGTATGCACCTATTCTATGTTTTTTTTTGGATTTTTTTGGATATAAGGATGCACCTAAGACCAAGATTAAGGAATGGTAGAATGATAATGACCCTATGACCAAAGGATATGATATGCAAGGATGATGATGACCAAAGGATATGAGACTAAGTTATTTTTTGTAATTTTTTGGATATAAGGATGCACCTAAGACCAAGATTAAGGAATGGTGGAATGATAATGACCTTATGACCAAAGGATATGATATGCAAGGATGATGATGACCAAAGGATGAGACTAAATGAGACTAATGGATGCAAAGGATATTAAAGGTAGACCAAGATAGTGTTGACTAAATGATGCCAAGTTAATGATCAAAGGTAGTGGTACAACTAAGGTTAAAATGAAATTAAGCTATGTTTTTTTTGTTTTTGGGATATAAAGATGCAAAATGAAAGTGAAATGTGAGTCAAAGACTAAGGATTGATGGGATGATAATGAAGCTATGGTTAAGGGGGGTATGATATGATGATAATACTAAGGATATGAATTGTAAAATTTGAGACAAACGATGGAAACCAAGCTAATGTAGGTCTAAGATAACAAACCCAAATGTCATTGAACTTTGTGTTGACCAAGATAATGGATTTGACAAGGCGAGTCTAAACTAGGACACAAGTTTGAGACCCAAATTTTTGACCAAGATGATAAAGAAAAAGGTTGATAAATTAAAAGATGAAGGTCAATGAAAAAATGAATAAGCAACCAAGGACTATCCAAAAGCTTAATGGTCTTCCTATGTCAAAAATTGGAAAGGTATAAGCAACCTAAAGGTCTAAGATTGATTATGCAAGGTAAGGATGCAACCTAAAATGTGAGGTATTCCTAAATGACAATGTTGGTGTGGATTGGGAAAGCTCTACAAGTCTCTGGTTTAGAGGTCAATATTACTATTATGATGAATTGTTTTAGTTTTGGACAAGGATTTCAATTTTGTGTGATGAATTATATGATGAATTGTATCATGACAAGGATTTCAGTTATATATGATGAATTGTATAATGAATTTTTTTAGTTTTGGACAAGGATTTCATGTCAGGTTCACCAATGTGAGATGAGGTTAGAGAATTCCTAGCCTAGAATAAGTGATATCCAACACTTATAAGCTATTAACCACACCTAAACAAGAGAACACAAATAATGGAGAGAAATAGGATAAAAACAAGTAAAAGAAACACTCCCCATTATGGTTGATTACTTCTCTTGTATCTCCTTCTTATGCAATATTTTCCCTCAGCTTTGTTGTTGAAGTTGTGCAAATACCTACAAATAGTAAGCAAGATAGTTGGAGATAATGGTTGTTCAGTTGAAAATGGGAGAGGAAGGCTACTTTTATAGACATCCATTCAAATGGATGGTCCAGATTAATCCTCTAGAAAGATTCCAAGATCAATGGTGGAGGATGCATGAGAGGGAGGTTATGAAATGGATGGTTGAGATCAAGCCTCCAGAAAGATGCCAAGATCAATGGTCTAGAATTGATGCACCAAGAATATGCCATTCCTGGAAGGGTTATGACAGGTATGACACCGACGGCTATGACACCTAATGGCTATGAAACCTACGGCTATGAAAACAATGAAGGCTATGACAGGAATTAATGACAGGGCATCTTTGACTAGAGGAGGAGCATGCATAATTTATTTTCAATTATTTATTCAAAATAGAGGAAAATGGAGGAAGGAGACAAGTGACAAATAAACAATTTATTCAAATTATTTATTTGGAGAAAATGAAAAAGGGGGATTTAATTAAATTAATTAATTTGATTAAATGGGGGAGATGGAAATTAGACATGGATAATTAATTTGAATTATTTATTCAAAAGAGAGGAATGACACAATTAAATAATTTCAACAATTATTTAATTATAGAAGAATAAAAGGTCAAATAATAATAATAATTATTATTTTACTATAGATAGACGATGAAAGTAAATAATTAAATAAATAATGATTTATTTAATTATTGAAGAAAGGGGGGTATTAGTGACGCAATTAAATAATTTTAAATGATTAGAATAGAATAGAAATTAGAAGGTGAATTAATTAAATAATTAAAAGTTATTTAATTAATAGAGGAATGCGATCAAACATAATTGAATAATTACAATTATTCAATTATCGAAGGACAATGATCAAGAAAAATGACGCTCGCAGACTTAGGACATTTTTTTGTGTCTACACTGACCATATCCACCGAAGGGCAGAAAGAGAGGAAACAACCCACCACCACATTTTCCATCGAAGAAACAATCCTATCGCAAACTGAATTAGGGATAGAAAAGTCGATGCGCGTAGTAGTAACTTCTTCTTCAAGGCAAGGAGAGGGGCCCTTGGGACTCTGAGTACTATTGGTCAACACATCTCTCCATCCTTTGACTTCTGGTAAGACAATGACTATTGACACATATGCACCAAAAGGAATCAAAGTCACAAGTGACCTGGGCCAACCTGGAATCATAGGATCACTCAAAATGGACAAGCCAGGAGTGTCCCCGAAGGAACACGAGTCAGAATGCAACTTGTAACGCCCTGATGTGTGAACCCCAAAGGATAACAAGAATTAACAATTAAAGCACAATTTTTTATTTTTTTTAAAGTAGAACATAACTTAAGATATACATTAAGATAGTTTACATGAGATATAGTTATACATAAACAAGACTAACAACATCCTCTAGGGTACACGTGATGGCATTACGAAACCTACCCATACCATATCGATAATGAATGAATCCCAAGATTACATTATAAACCGTGATATAGCATAAGTTTTACCATAACCATACATTCATGAATAAGAATCATCCACATATGAAAAATCATCAAAAACAAGATTACCTTATTCCCAATAACCAAATACATATTATCGTCATGTGAATTCATTGGAGCATATTTCCACAGATACAACACATCGAATATCGGTTATCACGAATCGTCAACCACATAAGGTATACAAAAAGAACATAATATATTACATCTAATTCATTACATTACATCATGCAAGAATTTACAATAATATAGAAGTTTTCCCCAACATGTATGGGTACAATACAATAAGATAGAATAATACAACATAAAAGATGAATACAAAGTATCAAGACTATCTCCAACTCGAGTACAATTCTTGAGCCCACCGCAAGTGGCACAAATCTGCACATCTTGATCCTTAACTGGGGACCCAATGGGGTGCATAGCACGTTCCACCTGACCACGTGGACCCGAAGGCCCACCCCCCATGCTAGGAGTTGACAAGAAAGACCCTCAACCAAAACAGTCAACTAAATAGTGACAAACAAGACTCCACGACAAGAGCAACAATAAACACAAGAGACAACTGCTTCCAGAGGAACAAAGCAACAGGGGAAAACAACAAATAAACACAATTACTCAAGGGGTAGACTGTCATTACATGGCTCAACATGGGTTTGTTGGCATATGGCTTGAGGAGATTGTATATGACTTCTAGTGTTGTCATTGATGGCAACCTAAGTCATCTATAAGATCCACAGATCTAGATTTGATCATTCTAGTAGAAAGAGTGATGAATAGTGCTTTACCTAAACAATAAATAAAGAATAGGGTATCCAGTCAGTTTATTGGTTTGTATGCTTCATCGAATGATTATTTTTCGTTATGGATCTTGGAGAAGATGTTTTTGTATCCCTACCATTTTTTTTCTAATATTAGTGATGTTGCATTGTTTTGTGTTCAAGTTAAGAGATCCGATAGAATTATTTTTTGTTTATTTGTTTATTAAGGCTGACTTGATGTGTGTATCGTGTTGCAGATGTATAAGGTATAATTACTTTGGTATTTCCATGTTTGAAGATTGTGTTTTGGATCCTAGCTAAGTCTTAGCTGAATTTTGGAAGATAAGCATTGAATATTGTGTGTGCTTGAGCCGACCATTGGAAAATAATTCTATATTTTGTTTAATCCAACATGTGGATGAAATGTCTAATTAGTGGATATATATATATGCAATCATTTGAAGTGAAAATGTGTGTAAGTAGTGTACAAGGGTGTGTAGTGTATGTAAAAGTGGCTGGTGTGTTTTGTGCACAGTTGGACTTGTGTAGAAGAGATATGTTGGAAGCAGAACAGAGAAAAGCAGAGTAGAAGAGGAGTAGAAAGTGTGAATCTGACAGGAGGTCAGAATATGTTCAATGAGCTTAAATGGAACTATAATCAGGCTTTGAAGAATCTATCTTTTTAGTTCACTATTTTGTTGTAACTCAAACTTTTGTAAGGCAGTGAGCCTTCTTTTCTTTTGAGCAGTGAGCTCTAGGCAGTGTGCCTGAATGCAAGTGCATTCCCATTTTTCTTATACTTTTAACAGGGTATAAATTGTGGATTAACCTCCACCGTTGTTTTTCCCCTAACAGGGTTTCCACGCAAAAATATTGGTGTCATGGTGTTATGAATACTTTTCTTTTATGGAACTGCATGTTTATTTTTGCTTATGTGATGTGAATGATTTCATATCTAGTTTATAATTTAATGTTTAGCTGAACACTGATTCAGCCCCCCTCTTAGTGTTCCTTGAGTCCAATAGGGTTACCTAATGCAGATCTTCATAGGTTACCAGCCCCTGTTTTGGGTTACCCTGGCAACCTCAACCGATCCTCAACCCCCATTCTTACACATGTGGAATCAACACACCTTTCATGAAGACAAGGTGGTTGATTTTCCATTCCATACCTTCTTGTCTCGTCCCAAGCATAAGCGAGTGCTTGGGCCATGAGAGATGCATCCATTATCTTTTATTAATGTGAATTACTACCCACCACCTAACTATTTATTAGGTTATCACTTGATTAAATCAACTTCCGCACGAGTTACCCAGGACACCACTTTAGGGTTTTGGCCCTCATGTGAAGCCACTCTCCCTTACAACAACAAGATCTCATAAACATAAATGGGGTAAGCCAACTTGCACAAAATAACAAGGCCAAGTAAACAAATACAACCAGTAAAGCATGCACCATCTCACACTAGAATTCCACATATAAGCAACTTCCAAGTGTAAGGCTAAACCCACCAAAATCAAAATGAGCATAAGAGTAACCGTTGAAAAAATCAAAATAGAAATCAACTATGAAACAACATATCCTTTCCCCTCCTCTGGAATCCCTTGAAAAAAGACTACCCAAAACCCCAATGAGGGCAAAATGAAGAAGCACGGTTGCAACACAAGACTTCAAGATATAAAATCTCCTAAAAAAAAAAAAAAAACTCAAGAGGGAAACACACATCAAATTGAAACCACCTAAAAACAACCCCTTATATGCTCGCATACATGCAACATATTAATCCAACCCAAACAATGAACATTCAAGTACATTTAATCAACTTTACATATTACCTATTCACCCACGATGAGATCATTTAAAACCATTAGAGAACTATATTAACACCTTTCTAAAAATACCTAATTACTCCACTTTAACATGAACACATAACTTTTAATCATACTCAAATATAAATATAAAAGTGCATTTAAACACAAATTTCTCTAACACACTCAAAAGCATTTAAACTCTAAGGACATTTAAATTATCATTTAATTTTCACTAAAATGTCTAAGTATATTCATTCTCAAGAACATTCCAAACATCATTACATTTTCTCTACTCATACAAAGTGATAAACTAAAAGGAACCATTTTAATAATCGGTTACTTTCCATTTATATTTCTAATATCAAATCATTTGATTGAAAGGATTCAAAAAGATATATTTACACATAACAATTAATCTTTAACTTATAATCTCGATAATAGGATATATGTATTTTTCTTTTAAAACATTTAGATATACATACATTAATATATATATTACCATATTCCATGTAATGTTTCCATTACACAATGGCAGCGTATATATAAGTATAAACAATTTCAACAACATATATATATCTATATATAAGTATACAATTAATTTTAAATAACTATCTGAATATACTCAATTTAGAGTGTCAGCTGTCAACAATGTACAACACAAGATAAAATAAAGAACCAAACATATACGTATATTCATGGATAAATAAAACACACATTAGTATTAGAAGGCTTATTACATGAAATTAAATATTTCAAATCCTAGATGACAACACTATTTATACACATATTAAAGCAAAGGTCCACAATCGGCTAAAAAAAATTGCACATACTTGTACAAATGTAAACAATGACCAAATCAAAAGAAGGCGAAACTTCTTTTTATTTTTTAGTGCCTACCAAGGTAGCTAATATGCAGAAACACAAAAGCCTCAACCTTAAACAAACCATATCGAACCTCAGGGAAAAGACTATGGTTTGAATGTTTTCATATGATAATCCAACTTCGTGGTATGCTTGAATACCAACAGGGAGCATGGGCAACGACCTGGAACGTATTACCTAATCTAGGTTATGCCAGACCATAAATTTCAAGGCATCGAAATTAAGTCACACTATAAGAATCGGTTATATCCACACAATGACCAAGGAATGAACTTAACTAGCTATGGCACCTTGTGCAATGGGTACACCGATGAGGTGTGGAAGGTGAATTAGGAAAAAAATGGACTTTTTTTGCATATATTTGTGTAGTAAATGAGATCATTTGATAGGTCATTTAGAAAATGATTTTAATATTAGTATTAATTTTTTTATTATAGAATAATATTATTATGTATTTTTTAAAAAAATTATGTATTAGCTTATTATATATATATATATATTATATATATATATATATATTATATATATATATTATATATATATATATTATATATATATTGATAAAAGTGGAGGACCACTATAATATATTAATATAAATATAAATATATTATTTATGTCATTATTTTATGTATTTATTATTATATTATTATATTATCTATTATTAACTATTGTATTAACTATTATATTGTTATATAATATAACATTATATATTAAAAACCAAATTGTTTATTATATATTTAAAACTAAGTATTTATTATATTTTATAAGGGAAAGGATGTCGTAATGTTAAAACCTAAATGTTCTCGTTATTAGGGCGTAATTTTCATTTTAATAAACATAATATATTAATTATGCTAATTTATACTTAACCATGTAGGGTAAAGGATGTAGAAATTTTAAAACCTAAAATATACATTATTAATTATGCTATAATTTTATTACCTAAATTTGCTCATTATTATGCTAGTTAGGGGAAAATAATGTTTTCCAACGATGCTCCCATCCATAGAAAAATATATGTATGTTAATATGTTAGAGAGTAGTGTTTGTGTATGGGTGCATATGGATGTAATGTGCTACAAGATTTAGTTGCATGTGATTGGATGAAACAATTAATAATAAATGCTAAATAATCAAATAAAATAAACTTTGACAACTTTAGATTTTTTCCACTTAAAACAAATCTAGATTAATAATGGAATGAAATAAATTTTGACAAATCTATATTTTTTCCACTTAAACAAATCTAGATTTTTTCCTTAAAGAAAGTAGGTATTATTTAATTTTAAATATTTGGGTGCAAATTTAAAACATAAAGCAATGCAAATGGAAAGAAGAAGTTTCCATCAAATTAGAAAAAAACATTGCAAATGGAAACAAAATATCCTATCTCACTTTCAAATGATAATTGAGATTTTGGAGGCTTTGATATTTTGGAGAGTTGATTTACCATTTAATGGTAGCCAAATTAAATTAATATAGGGAAATAATTATTAGTAAATAATATAATAATTAAATAATATATAAATCAAATTGTAAAAATAAAGATCACCACAAATATTTATTTATTAGTAATGATTAATATTAATAATCAAATTAAAAAGTAACATGAATAACAAGCATTAAATAATAAGTGTTTTACTAACAATGATTAATTTAATAATAAAATATTAAAAAAATTAAACTCAAAATAGAACTAACTTCAATAATCATCCAAAAATAGTGAACCTGTTTCATGGAAATCCAATATCAAATTATTTATCAATTTACGTACAAAAATCATACTTTTATACACTAATTAATATTTTAAGAACAAACATATCAAAATAAGCACTTTTAATTTAACAACAAAAATAGTTTGTAAATCTTCATTAAAGAAGATACCCATGTAATGAATTAAGGACTATTTTAACCCAGAAGCATGGTTAAATGAACACTTGGGATGCTTCGACGGGTGTGAAAGTAATGTAGCGGGCTTTAACTTTTCTCTTTATTGGCCACGTAAGATGGTGGGCCCAGTCATACTCAAGTCTGATAAAGAAAATGTTTTTGCATATTCTTGGGCACAACTCAACAATTAATTGCTCACCAGCAAACAACTACCAGTAAACAACTCCAGAAAAGTGTACGTGTGTCCATGACCCTAAGAAGAAGGCTCGTAGATATTCAAAACTGGCTGTTCCACCATTGGCAAACCCTTAAAACCCTAAAATAATATCACCCAAATGGCAAAATAGCGAGTTTTTTATTGGTTACGGTTGCGCAAAAACAAAACCCGGTGATAAATTTGAGTTTTCTGTAGCTAAGGTGTATGGATTTGAAAATTTTTCGTTTAGTAGAGTGAAATGCCCTACAAGTCTTCCTACAGACTGCTAGACATGTTGATGCACTCTGCTGCAAGTGGTGCAGCTATGGTGGGCTTTTGGTTGCTTATAGCTCTTCTTAGTATGACCGATCACTAGGTTGGAAGAGTCGATACAAACAAAGCGCTTCATTAATATCTCAGTGTCAGACCCACGACCATGAATCATTTTGCGGGAAAGTTAAAGTCTCGAGCGTGAAAAACACGATGAAAATAGGGGCGAGGAAATAGAAAAACACGACGAAAAACAGTCGGGAAATGACGAAAAACAACTGAACAATGGCAAAAAAATGGACGGTTGAGATTCATTTTACTGTCAACCAAACCCTATCTTTTGTTTTCTACCGTTGATAGGAAAAATGAGCTCTGAAAGCTCATATAGGACATGCCTTCGACGTAATTATTCAGCATTGAATATATATATGCACAGAATAAATACGTTTGATGATTAGAGGGGACGCATGGACAACTTACCTAATTCACATACATGGAAATCAATAAAAAAAAACTTCAGAAAGAGGACCTTCCTAAGTGCCGACCTTCCCCAACAATAATGTTGCAGACATGCCCAAGGGAAGTGGTGATGTGAGGGAGGATAACTCATTCCAAGGACCTAATTGCAGACTTGATGTTGTTGGAAAAACATATTGTGTTGCCGTTGAAGAAGGATATAGACTGGGACGATATTACACAAGATCTATTCTATATGGAATTCTTATGGGGTGAAGAAGAAAATGAGGGCGACCATGAGGAGGTAATTGGCACGGAATTGGGAAGGAAGATGGGATGCGCATACATCACCCATCAGATAACCTTTCTACATTACACAAATAGTTTGATCATTAGGAGTGTGTGATCGACCTGCATTCCCACGTTGGATAACTTGGAGAACTCTACACCACGTTACTAAGATTCCCATTAAGCTGTGGAGCCTATGTATCATATATGAACAAAGGCTGGCATGAATGAAGGGAGGAGGTTTTAGAAACTTTCAAGCAAATGTAATCGGCAGTCCAGCCTGCCTATGCCTAGATGGGAGCTCTTGAATACAGTATGGACATTCATTATAGCCTAAGGATGCACGCCTACTGCTAGATGTGTAGTTACAACGGCCCTGGTAGACATGTATGCAAAATGCGGAAGTAAAGACAAGGCACGTGAATGCTTGACAAAATGACTCAAAGAATGGATTTCATGAATTACAACTATTAGGTATGAAAAATGGGTTTAACAAATAGGCTATAGGAACTTTCAAGCAAGAGCAATTAACAAGTGTAAAGCCAAATTTTATAACCTTTTCCAACACCTTTAATGCTTGTGCCGAAATAGAAGCACTGGGAGAGGAAATGGACATCCATTGAAGCATAAAGGATAGAAGAACTTTGTCAGATGTTATGGATGCAGATTTACCTGGAGTCTGAAGCTTGTTAGTGAACAGAGACAACCTCTTATGCAGCCCCTAACACATTTTCTCCTTCTCAGAAACAACCCCCTTCTCAAATTTAAAGACTGTAAATTTTATCTCTCACTGAACAAGTAAGAAAATTATTTATTTCCCCACCATTCTCCTGGCCAAAAGATTCTTTTTCACTTTTCCCCGTGCTTCGTATACCATGTAATTCCTTTTTTTTGTAAGTCCTTTTTGTTTCTTTTCCCAGATGGAGATCATGCAAGGTAGGAACAATGTTAAGAAGTTTCCAGATGGAGAGCATGCAAGGTAGACAATTGCACACATTGCTCAAGTTGAAGATAATATTATTGTTTAATTTAAAATTCAATTACCTTCCCATTTAATTAATCAAAATCCAATGACAATAACAGTCATCTTAGTTTATTTAAAATTCTCATTAATTTCTTCAAATTTAAATAATTATCTTCATACAATAATAAATTTTCAGATATTATTAAATACCATTTACAACAGAACTTTTTATCAACACAACTTAATTTATTTGTTTAATAATAAACTATTTACTTAATATTTCACAAAATTAATTATTTTAGTTATTATTTTAATTTCTAAATTCATTTAAGTTGCATAGTAACAAATTTTAATTCAGTTAATTGATTACACAAAGCCACTTAAAACATTGAGTTAACCACATAACAAACTTACTTGGTGACAAGAATGGCCAAAACGAAGGGAAATTACATGGCTAGGCAAGGATCAAGATAGAGGAGGACAACGGGGGACCGTGGGGTACTCCCTACGCAGATTCCACTATGTGCGCAAACAATTCAAACACAGGTAGAGGAGAGAGAGGCGGGAATTTGAACTCGATAACCCAATCTTAAGTAAATGTAATGTTACCATAATGTTATATAATATTTATTTCTTAACACCTTAGAAACACACGATTATGTTGAAGATAGAGAGAGTTAGAAGATGCATAAATATTCTCTTATATAAATAAGGTCTTGTGTGTTTTCCACAACCTCATCATATGACTAAACCAAGAGGTTTAGAATTTTAAAATGGAGGGTGGATGAAATGCTATAAAATATGAAATTAAATGTAGCTGATAAATTAGAAAGAGAATGTTAACAATTTATTTAAAACTACCTTTGTTATTTCTTTGTTCATACCTTGAACTTTTTTTTTATTAGATTGAAGTTAGAGATAATTAAAATATCCTTGTTTTGTATTTTCCTTGTTCAAATATGCATGTTTGTCTACTATAATCATCTCTATCTTGTATTTTTTCAAAATTTATTCTTGAATTCCAATGGTTTAAGATCACTAAACCAAACTCACTTATAGGAAGTGAAGCAAGTTAAATACATGACTCAGTTTCTAAGAATTGTTATATCCAAAAATAATTAATCTATTTAGCACACAACTCCGGAGATGAACAAAACACACACTAAACATGTGTCTACCATACTAATTCTTTATTACGTAACAAATAAATATTTTAAAATATTAGCATATAATTGATTAAATATTATACTAATCCCAATTTGAATAACAACTAAAATATATTTTTAAAATAGGCAATAAAAAACCGAAAAGTAATAACAACCGAACAATTTTTGAGGTTTGACAATTGCTCTTTTTTCCTCATTCCAAAGAATTCCCTAGCAAACACAAGGTGGTTTTCAACCAATATTCTATACAATATTTTTATTAAAATGATAGACAAGCTTGTGTATCATAAATATTCATGAATCGCCAAAATGAGATCCATACAACTTTGGGAAATAGTTCAAAATCACAATTTTCTAATATGTTAAAATTGTTTGCAAAGGATTAAAATAACCTCAACAGGACAACATTGACTTAAATCCTCAGGAGATAACTAGAAAATTTCATTGTTGATCTCAATTTGATCACCCAACAACAAATATATTACGTTTATAAGAAAAGGCAGTCCCTATTTTGTAAATGGATCTAAACAATAAGGTAGATGCAAATGAATCTCTTTAAGATATACATCATGTATATTGAAAAAATATCAGTAAAGTGTTGATGCAATCCACATTACACATTCTAGAAAAATTAGTAGGGCACTAATAAGCTTAGTGTTGTGTTGTACCCCAGTGCTAAAGAAAAGCAAAGAGGATCGTTCATCTTTTACCAATGGATTTTAGTGCTAAAGTATATCTCATGGGTATTCAAGACTCATCAGAGAATAGGTAATTTCTTTTATGCATTTCAGTTATAATCTTGAACATCAACATGATAATTATGCTTTGAATGCATAAATGATATATTAGGATCATCAACAGAGGGCTTATAAAACCCTTACACACATATTCATAGGTAATAAATAAAATCTCACTTTGAAAAAAAACCACATGGATATCAACAAGTACCTAATAAATACCTATAAATAAAAAGCAACTTCACAATAGGGCTATCTTTGGCATTCCCAATCAACTGTAAAGAAATAAAAAAAATCTCTATATTCGGTGTACCTCTAGGTTTGTCAATGTTCTTCTATTTTAATTTTTTCAAGCCATAGAGTGAACACTATTCAATAAGAAAAACACTATTCTACATTAAAAATTTGAAGATGTACCTTGAGGGTTGAATATTTTCAAGAATAACCATCAAAGCAACAAGTCATTTGGGAAAGTGAATCATACATTTCACTTATGCTCTTCCGCTGCACAAAAATTCCATGTACAATAAGCCTTAGGAAAAATGTGTTGAAAATTATTCTACTATTAAACATAAACCAACCCACATATAATCATCTTACCAACTAGTAAGGAGGCCTAAGATAAAATTCAAAGCAATGGGAAAAAAATTAGAGCACCATATGAGAGGGCCTAATTCAACTTCCATACTAGAGCTCTTCCACCTCTTAGTAGGCTGAGGCTCTTCTAACAAATCAAATCTCACACCTTTCATTCTCAAGTCTTTGAATGCATCTCTTAAAGCCCTCAAATCAATCTTGTTCCTCTATAAGATCTTTACAACATTAACTTGACCAATCAGCTTATGCAAAACAACACAACTAAAAACCAAAGAGGTCACAAATGACATAGTAGCAGGGATCCACCATCTTATACAAGTGTCAACATTCTCTTGAGTGGCACCAGTAAAAAGAAGAGTCAAAAAAATTCCATGAAAAGAAAAAAAGAAACAAGCAAGCTAGAAAATTCTTGAACTAATGTTGCCACAGTTTAAGCAGAAATAGTCAGCCCCTACTACCTGCAATTTCTTCCAGTGGTTGATGCAGATAAGAAGAAAAAATGATCTTTATCCAATCCTAATCCAAAATATGATGATCACCAACCATACTCACCTTCATAAGTACCTACCTTAATAGAATAAGATCTCAACTCTCTTAAAAGATAAAATCATGAACCAATCAGAAAATTACTACAAATGGGTGATGAATTTTTAGAAGATTGATAAGACTAGTTTTGTATTTGTCAAAATTATACTTGATGTTTCAATTGTTGTCGATCCAAATTCCTTTATTTGTGATCAAACATTAATTTTTTTATTTGTTGGTACCAACCTACTAAGCCAAACAATTCTAGATTGGGTAGCTAATAATTAGAATCTATCGCCAATGATTCATTGCATCCCAAAAGGTTTTCTATTGCAACATATGAATATAAAGATATCAGAGATCATATATTAAACAAAAATTGATATATTATTGGTGAGGTGCATTTATTTATTCAAAACTAGTTTCTAAATCTTAATCCTCTAAAATGTGGACCAACATATTCTCTAATTTGGACTCACTTATATAACCTTCCTGCGGAATTTTGGTTAATGGATGTGTCTTCTATTATTAGAAATGATTTGGGGAACTTGTGTCAATTGATGAGGAATTATTGGTGAAGAATTCAAGATTTTATGCTCAATTATGTGTGGTCACAATGCTCAAAATTTTATAGACCTTAACTTTATGTTTGTTGAATGGAGAATGGGTGCAATCAATTAAGGCTGAAGAGAATAGATTATTTTATCAAAAAAGTCGTAACCACTCACATTTCATAAAATATTACCTTAGGGATCAACCCTAAAAACAGAAACAAATCTAGGTTAAAAAGACCAAAACAATGTTTCTTGGCCTAGTCCAATTACCCACTATTGTTGAATTAGACCCTTTATAAACTAGAAAGGTATGCAATAGTCTTTCATTTGTTACTTTTAATGAGACACTTTGTGGTGTAGATCCTCTAGAGGAAGCAAAGTAAATAAGTGTAGAACTAGGTTTTAAATTAAATGATAAGCGGGGAATCATAAAAGTAAGATGTACTAGCCTATTTGCAACTAAGATTTTGAAGGCCAATATTGATTCTTGGAGGAAGAGGGGGATAAAAACTAATAAAAAAGGAGAGGAATGCACTCTATATTTATGATAACTTAGCATTAATCATTATCTATCGAGATATATGGGAGAAATCCCCTCCCTTAAAGGGAAATGAATATTTCCTCTTGAAATGTTAAGGGATTCTTCCCTTAACAAGAGTTGCATGACCTAGAATCATATAGAAATAATGTTGGTCAATATCTTCAAGTTTTATGAAATTAAGCAATGGAAGGTAGATGTACATATATTTCTCAACCATTATCAAGGGTGGGATGACATCTTTATGAAATCATTTGGTTCTTTTCGAGGAATTGGGACCTTTTGGAAACCAAGTAAGTTGTTTATTCCACCTATGATTACCTCTTCTAATTATTTATTGATATCTATTTAGATTATGGTATTGGATATTTCTTTTAACATTATTAATGTATATGGAATGGTTAAGACAATGGAAAAATCTCTAGTTCAGGGTCCAATTCTATTATTTTTCATCTAGTAGCAAATGAAAAATACATTCTTGGTGGGATTTCAATGTAATATTATCATGTTGTGAAAAGATTAGTGGTATTTCTCACATATCCCAATCATATAAGTGATTTTTAAAATTTTATTGGTGACAAACATCTAATGGACATAGTAACCAAAAATAAGTTATATACATGGACCAATCACAAGTCCATTTTTATAATATAATTGAAAAATTGGGTAGATTATTACATAATCCATGTTGTCTTGCACATGCACAATTTTTTATTTCATTTATTGTCCCATCTCTGGGCCGAACCACTTCTTGAGCATGCTTTCCATTAGTGGAGGTCATCCCTCATAGAGTTTCCCTTTCAATTTTGAATTGATGTGGTTTAGAAATAGTAATGGTTTGGAGTTAATCAATGATTTATTGATAGTAATTGTTACACAAAAGGGTTCTAAAATATTTTTCTTTTCAAAAAATTGAATTTGAAAGAAATAATTAAGGGATTGGAGTAGACCACTTTCAAAAATGCTTTTTATGACAAGTAGTGAATTGAATTAGATTTAGAAGATCTTAATAAAAAATTTATACATAAGGGAATGTTTCAAGAATATTAATTGACACAAAATAATTTATTGGTACAACATTGAGGTTTTTGTGAGGGAGAAGATCTTCTAGAAATGAAATTCTAGGGAAACATGGCTTGAAGAGGAGAGTTTAAATATAAAATTTATTCATAATGCTTCAAATTTTAGATGAGAACAAAATAGAATTGAATCAATAATTGTAGAAGATGGTGGCATTTTAGATATCCTCATGGATATCCAAACACAATTTATTCAGCAAAAATAATATTGGTGTTTGAGGATGGTACATACGTATTTGAAATATCAATATTTAAAAATACTCCTTGTGTGGTTTCAACATATGATAGTTCCTTTCTCATGGCACCAATCATGTTGGAAGAAGTTAGATGTGTAACTTTCTAAATTCCCCCATATAATATTTAGGGATGAATGCTTCTACAATACATTATATTGAAAGTGTTCGTTTATTATTATCATGAAAATCCATAATATTGTTGAAGATTCAAGAATATTTAATAAATTTCTTAGACATCTAAATGTTGCAAATATTTTTCTCATTTCAAGGAAATCATCTTACAACACTTTTACTAACCTTTTCCCTATTTATCTTTACAATATAATATATAAAATTATTTTGAAGGTCATTAAAAATTGATTGAAAAGAATTCTCCCCAAGCTTATATCACAAAAGAAAAAAAAAATTCACTTCTTGTCAAAGATTTTTTTATGGTATTATAATAGCTCATGAAGCTATTTGTTTGATTGAATGCTAAAAAAAAACATGATATTGAATTTGGATGTAAATAAGGCACATGATAGAGTGTTTTACCCTTTTTTATGATGGTACGAGTATGTGCAGGATCATGATGGGCCAAAAAGTGGCGATATGATGGGTATGTGTAGGGTATGTGGCTAACGACTTTTTTTTTACCCAAATTTGATGAAATGAAAAGGGTTTTAAAGGAGATTCTCAGCTTTCCACCAATATAAATTATGCTTTACTTTGAATTTAATAAATAATTATTATTCATTTTCTATTTGAATTACTGACTAAAGTCTTAATTGATAGGTTGATTGAAAAACATCTATAGCTTTCAAGTAGTATCACTTTTTGAATCTGAAACATGTGTCACATTCTATGCTTTGCATACTATAGGATTAAAAAAATAAAAATGAATTTCATGAAGTTTGACCAAGTTAAGGTGGTCACATATGAGTTTTTTTTTTTAAAGTTGTAATAAAAAATTCATAATTAATTATTTACTTGGAAAAAAATTACAAAAAATATGCATCACATCGGGACATGAGTCCTCTACTTATATCTAAAATATTATAAAAAAAATATTATCATTTTATTGTGGTTAGGTGGTCGGATAGACACCTACTTATTTTTGACCGAAATTTAAGTACTCTCATTGAAATTTCAAATTTTCACCAAATAGATTTTTAAAAATAAAAAATAAACCTAGTAGGTTAGAAACTACATTCAATTTGCTATGGATTCTATTCTTACATATTTTTGAAATAATATAGATAACGTATTCAAATTTTTACGTCAAGTTTCCTAACTCTAATTTTTCTAAATTTTTCGCCACTTAAGGGCTTGCTTTTTCCATGATGATCCTACACATACCCATACTTTGTAAAGTTTGTTTTAGAATTAACTAGCTCAAGATTGGATCTTCAATTATATATCCACACCTTTTTCTCCATATTGATTAGTATTTCTCTATGTGACTTATTTGAGGTATCTAGAGGATTGTGTCAAGTGGATCCTTTATCCCCTTTCCTTTTTATGTTCAAGGCAAAGGCTTTGGGCCATGTAGTTAAGGATAAAGCAGGTTTTCAGGTATGGAGTGGGGTTTAAATTATACATAATTCTCTTATCACAAAACAATACTTCACCAATGGCACTTCCATTTATGAAAGGGCGTTCCTCGGAGAAGATGATCTGTCATCAGAGATAAGTTGGCTGGTTATACTTTAGACTCAAGATAGATAATTAAAGAGGATCTAAATACTAATCTATGAAAGGACAACATTAGTGCTTGCCAAAAAAAATTTACTTCATGGAAAGGAATTGTTTGAAATTAGATGGAAGAATCTTAATGCTTAAAGCTATGATATAATACATTCTAATCTATATGATGTCTTGTTTATTGATCCTCTTAAGGATCTCTCACAATTTAGATAAAAAAATAAAGAAAATATTATGGGGTGGTTTGAATGAAAGTACGTGTGTTCCTCTTATTAAATGGGTCACTATATGTCTTCCCAAAGGTCTTGATGGGTCATGAGTTAAAGTCTTATCAAAATGGAATCATACTTTCTACACCAAGTTGATCTAGAACATGTATGACGAGATTGATGTGTATTGGAGATAAACACTAAGAAACAAATACCTTGACTGAAATGATCAAGACAAAATTCTAATCAATGCTAACCCACCTGGTGGTTCTCATATTTGAAACTTCATGCTTAAAAGTAGATCACTCACTACATATCACTGGTCTTGGGCTATTTAGAATGGAAAGTGAAAATAAATGATTAATTAGCTATTTAGAATTATATGAATGTAAATATATCATAGAAGATATCTAGGGTCGTTATATGATTAATTATTTGAACCATGTGGATTATCCAAGTGGCTTATAGTGGACTTGGAATAATTTCGATTTGACTCCCATTCCACATAAAATCAAAACGATTTTAATGGATTAATTCCACAAGTAAAAATTCTATACCACATAGGATAAGGATAATATTATATAAAATATTTAGCCATATTGGTTACTATTCAATCAACTCAGGTTATCAGATGGAAAATTTAATATCAAATTCGTTAGCTTCGCTTTCTAGATTGTGTTGGGGAAATCATGCCTCCCAAGAGCTAGTGCATTTTCCTAGATGAAATTTCATATGAGAATACTTATGGGATATAGACCTCACACATTTGTCTTTACATATCTATCTAGGTGTCTACTATGTATGTCTACTAAATAATCTTCCAATCACCTATTACTCAACTAGTCATATTCTTCTAAGTTCTAGAATTAGCATTGTTGTGAGTTAGAATGGTCTAATTGCCTCTCACAATATCTAATATCTCTATTTATCAATTGGGAATATAATTATTTTTTAATTCCACTTGGGCTAGAATATGGAAGGCTAGCCCATTTAAGATGAGTTAGAATTTATGGAAAGAAAGAAATTGATGAATCTTTAATGATAGGGACATCCCATTTAATTCTTTACAAATTAAAATTGAAATAAAAATTTATGAGAATATTTCAACCAAATTTAGAATGGTTTCACATAGAGAAATTGAGTTCACTAGCTAGGACAATAGGATGAAAAAGAAATGGTTAGGTTTCAGGATCCTATTGGGTTTCTCCTATTGCTTGAGTAAGGTAGGTATGGTGGAAATCAAATGGTTGGAACCTCCTTTTGGAAGATAAAAAATAAATGTGGATGGGGCTTGCAAGGGTAATTGAATTCCAACTTGGGTTGGTTCTATAATAAAAAAATGACAAAGGTAATCTCCTTTGATTTATCTCTAAGATACTCCACCCATCCACACATAATGAGGTTGAGTTAGATAACTTATTTGAGGGGCTAAGATTGTGCCAACATAACATTAAAGTTATGGGTATTAAAGAAAAAACCCAAAATTAATTAATTTTTCTCTTTTAGAAGATCACTAATTATAGGCTTAGCTCAAAGTTAGAAAAAAATATTGTTATTTTGGATTGTATGAGGCCCTTCTTGATTAGAAAATTATACAAAGAGGCCCATATATCTATATAATTTATAGAAAACCATAAGGTAGACCATGTTGAAAATATAATAGTTTAGAATGAAATAGAGGCATGGACCAACATTCTTGAAACTATATAAAGAGAAGAATATGTAGGTGTAATGTAGGGAAATATCGGTTCATCCCAGAAAGAGCATCTAAGAACACTAATGCCTTCGGTAATTTTAATTTCATTAGATTGCCTCAAAGACACAAACTACTATGCCACAAAGCATAATCAGACATAGTTCATTTCCCACATTGGCCCTTAGAGAAAAAATAATGCTAATTAAACTAGTTCCAAACAACACCATTAAATAGATTCAACAACTAGAATCAACAAACATGAAAGACGAAACAGACAATAGGAACACATAGATTTTACATAGGGAAAACCCTTTTGGGTAAAAAACCCAACACTCCAAAATCCCAAATCGCCATTGTATTATTCAGCAACAAAATACAGTTACAAATACAATTCAGGGTCTAAGCCTTTACAAAGTTTACATCTTGTTCCATTTTGGAGAGAACCTGACGAAATAACCCTATTCTATTTCCCTCTCTCTTCAGCTCTCCAACCGAGCCCCAGTCTCTCAACGCACTAAGGCATTATATTACAATCTCTAGTCATTACTAGGAAGTTGATCATTCCACCTTCCATCCTAACCAAGTGTCACCAAAGAACATAACCATCAACATTCACTTCCCCGCCAAAACCAAATCAAAAATGTGAAGAGACATCATTCTATATCATTTCAAACTGTTAATGTCACATCGATATGCACATAGTTCACTATTGTCACCAACTCCCATTGGAACTCAAAGAGACTCGAGACACTCTCTCACCGAACTCACATCATCACATTGACAAGAGTACATTTTGAAACTTCATTCCCATACACTAGATCACCCAATCTCACATCCTCCACCAGCTTCTACCAATACCCACTCCCCAGCTAAGCATAATCTGGTCCCACCAAGGCACCTATGGGCACAACTCTACGTTTATCACCAATTCAATGAGATAAACTGTCATCTCCCACCAAACTGAGGATGCCACTTTGAAGAAGGTTTTACACTATGTGGTCCCCACTACAACTCATTGGACTATCGAAGAGACCTACACCAAAGTCTCAGTGAAACCTCAAAGTCCCACTGACAATGTTCTTCCAACCTTCTATTGGAGTGTCGAGGAGACATATTTCAATGTCCTATCAAACCATCAAATTCTCATCGACAAGATTCCTCTAGCCTCCCATCAGTGTGTTGAGGAGACAAGAATCAAAGTCATGACAAACCTATGAAGTCCCACCGTCAATGATCCTCCATCCTTTCATTGGAACTTTGAGGAGACATGTTCCAATGTCCTGATGACACAACAAGGTCACTTCGATAAAAGAATCCAATGCCATGTCGAAGGAACATCACAGAAAATCCCACTAAAAAGATC
Organism: Sequoia sempervirens; assembly: GCA_007258455.2. Lineage (NCBI taxonomy): Eukaryota > Viridiplantae > Streptophyta > Pinopsida > Cupressales > Cupressaceae > Sequoia > Sequoia sempervirens. The sequence goes on from VDFB02105785.1 coordinate 451,523,911, forward strand.
AACTCTCGCTGACAATGAAACTCCATACCGCCAATGCAACACCCTCCATTGGGATTTCGATAAGACTAGTGACTCTATCTTAGCGATAATCAACTATCTATTTGACAATGTAGAGGCACGAACACCAATACATTTGAGGCACCATTTCTCAACATTCTCTCACTTGTCTACCAATCAATGCATAAACCCTCTCTATCACCCAGGTCACCTACAACAACATCTATAATGTGCACCATCTCAAGCAACAATTTCAACCATCCTATAAGGAAAAAGAGCAAGCCAAGGTGTATATGCACCAATCTAATCTAAGACACCAACAACAAAACCAATAGATGACAAGGGATTCAATACACTGCCACCACTCCATTGTGCTCAACAAGCTATATAGAAGCATAAACAACATCAACTTCAAAGTTGTAACCTGAACACAACCATCAAGGTATTCTATAGAAAACAAGATAGAGTACGAGCTAGAACAACAATTAGAAAATTGACTACTCCCATCCAACTAATCAAACCCACATGACTGAAAATAGCCCACACAGCAAGTGCTAACTCATCCAATCACACATACCTCAAAGGAATCCACATCAGCAAACTCATTCCACCTACATAGTCAACCCATCAACTGCAAATACAAGCTCCATGTGCCATCCAGGAACTCCCACTGCATAGGTAATGTAAAATATGAAAGATCAAAGGCATAACAAGTCAACCAATAGCAACACATAGAAGTGTAAAACAACATCATGTAGTACCAAGGAAACATCCACAATGATATGCACAATATGTAAACCAATAACCTGTAAGAACAACTCTCATCACAATTCCGCACAACTCTCCCAAGTTCTCCACACCTAACAAAGGGAAGAGATAAAGAACCTCCATGTCATCACCCAAGAACATAAGTGAAAACACATGACCACAAGCTAGTGATCACTATAGTTCTGACCAAATCTCAAACCAATGTAATGTGAAACCAAACATCCGAGAAGATAACCAAGACCAAAGAGAGAACCACTACACATCATGTTACTATAGAAAATCCTCCTACATACACCTCTGAATGCCAACTGTTTCAAGTATGATCTCCTTCCAGAGCATCCCAAAAGAAAATCCATAACAACACCCAACCATTCAATCACCAAGATCAAACAAAACATATATATATCATGTAATGCACATAGATGTAAGCCTCTCTAGCCAAAGAATATCATAATACTCTATTTTCCATTTCAGGAAATCAGCTCACTATTATCCCTTATGACCATCATAAATGAAACTACAAACCCAAGGAGATTAACCATGCTATCCATCTCTCACAATGAATCCTCCAAAACCATATATTTGCAGCTCAAGATCCATATCCATGAAAGAAAGCATAAAACATTGGAGAGAAACAATCGGCATTACCTCTCAAGTGATAAGCCGCCAAGTAGACCAAGAGTGGAAACAAGAATGCTCCTCTAAGAGCAATCTCCTCATATGTCTCTGTTGAAATCACATCCAACCAAGGTGTAGGCTCCTCAGAATTTCTGTTGAAATCTTCATCAGGAGTAACCATCAACAACACTTCTCTCATCTCAAGAGAATTACAACCTCACCTTACTCTCCATGCATCCATGAGCATCTGCAAACAATCATTTAATACTAAACTCTAATCTACATCACTACATTATCATGAAGTTCTCAAGCATATGACCAATGTACCCAAAACATAGAGAATCTCCACACCACTGTCAAAGATCCAAACATTTGAACTAGGAACTTATCATGACATCATGATCTTACGATCCCCCTTAGGATATACCATGCTCCAAGTGACCTTACCATGGTCTTAAGAGCAATGCCTCATGCCAAAAATCTAATGCATAAACAAGAGTATAACATGACATGAAACAACTCTAAACCAACATCACCTGTCAAGCACCGCCAACACCTCAGCCAAAGACTCCAAACATCCTCCATGGTTCCAAGATGTTACACATCCTCAAATAGTGTCCATGCAAATGCAAAAGAACCCTTCTACAACAACAGGATCTAAGAGTCCCTCCCAGAAACATCTACAACACTAAAGAAGATCATTCACCACCAAGTGATGAACCCACAGTCACTACTAAAGCTCCCATTGAACCATGACACCTGATCTCTACAAGCATCATGACCAAACATCTTCTAATCTAAAAAACTTCTAGGTCCACTCAACAACATCTCCATCTGACAATAATACCAAGCAAATAAGATCTTCAAACCAAGCAGACAAAATCATCACTGTCAAAAGGAAAAACAAACTAGTGTACCCAAGCTATCCATGACATCATGATACACATTCTACAGGTCCCTATAGCTAACTATTCAGGTACTCTACATCATCCATCCTCTCATCCAAAAGCAACCACACCAATGCACAAGTGACCACAGACAAGGCTAGCTAAATGATCTACACCATCACAAAATCAAATCTCGTGGATATTGGCAATCCACTTCCAAGTTGTTCCACAACAAACATGTAGGTAAAGACATCCCACAACATTGCTCAACTCGTAGATTTAATCAAACATGTAAGAAAAAATTTCTTGAATAAATTAGGGAGTAGTATTGGAAGATATTTTTGATGACTGTCCTTAGGGATTTCTAAGACATTTTGCTTGAAAATGGAGGTTTTACACTAGTGTTTGAAGAATTAATGCTGACAGTGGTTTGGTGAAAGTTAAGCATATACAAGCATAATGAAGAATGTTTTGAATTGTAAGATGGTTTTTCAATAAACCCCCATGTAAATGCCAAGGAAAGAGGGTTTAATGGTTGAGTGCTTTGGGAAACTTGTATGTGCAAATAAATTGTGAAATTGGGTGTTTTGATGTCTTTCTAGTGTTCCCCATAGAGTTTTTGGGTAGGCGGTAAGTAAAAAGTGGTGACCCTCTGTAAAATTGGTCTCATTCAAGCCTAGGTCAGTGTAGAAGACAAGATTTGAGGATGATGTTTCAAAGGAGTTGCATAATTTCCTAGGGTATGCTACAACATGGTTTAATGAGTGTCTGAGTATGTTGGGAGATGGTTGGTTGTGAGGATTTAGAGTGAGTTTGGTTCAATTTTTTAGGTTCATAGACCTAGTAGAGAAGAAGAGTGCTTCTCTGGAGAAGTGCCCTTGTTAGGGTTTGAAGTTACAAATACTTGTGGAATAGTGTTGGATTTTTGTTGTTGGTTTGGAAGCCACCTCGATTGACATCAAATGGTATTAGAGCCCAGGGAATAGATCTTTTGTGTGTTGAAATTTGTTGATTGAAGAAAGGATAATTGGAAGTTGAAGAGGAAAAACTATCAAGATGCCTCCTAAAGGAAGCATAGTTGCTAGAAAGATTGATAAGCGGGCTAGAGAACTAGAAGCCTTGAAGAGGGAGATGACTGCATTGAACTCTAAAGCTAGGGTTGATATGGATGAAAGTGAATCTAAAGAGGAAGAAACTTCTAGTCAAGAGGAAGAGTTGGATCTAGAGGATGTGAGGATGGTAAAGCTTTTGAAGGCTATGAAAAGTAATGGACATGGAAAAATGGATTTTCCTATGTATGGGGTAAATTAGATGGTGAAGAGCTCTTGGACTGGATAGGAGCCATGGAGAATTACTTTGAAAGTGAAGAGGTAGATTAAGAACACAAGGTGAAGAAGGCTAACAACAAGTTGAAAGGACATGCTTTGTTATGGTGGAACTTTGTGCAAGATGAAAGGCAGAAAAAGGGGAAGAACAAGATCACTTCTTGGGAGAGAATGAAGGAAAAACTGAAAGGTAAGTTCCTTCCTAATGATTACAATGTTCAATTACTTAAAAAACTTCCAAATCTTAGGCAAAAGAACTTAGATGTGCAACCATACACTGAGGAGTTCTATAGGTTAAGTATAAGAAAAAAGTATGAGGAAGATGAGGAAGAAAGAGTGGTAAGATATCTTGATGGTCTAAGGTATAATATACAAGATTAAATAAGTTTGATGACACCAAAAATAGTTGAACAATGTTTACAAATGTCTATAAGGGAAAAGGAAAAGGTGAAGAGGAGACAAGAGAAGACCACCAAAGAAAGAGGCAATACTTCTAGGGGAAGAGGAACCTTTTCTACACCCAAATATTCTAATCAAGAACAAGAAGATGTTGGTAAAGGAAAAGAACAAGTGGCTGAATCTAGAGGTAGATGGAGAGGTGGAATAACAAATTTAATGGGAAGATATACAGATCAAGGAAGAGGTTCTAATGTGTTTTTAGATAGATTTTACAATTATCATCCATCCTTTAAATGTCCTGAAAAGATTGGTGCTACTTCAAGTGGGGGTGAAAGAATAGGTGAGAAGAGAGTCTAAATTATGCAAGAAGATGTAGAGGAAAGTGTCGATTCTCCAAGTCATGATTGTGAACGAGAAGTTGGTGAAGCTTTGATGCTACAAAGACAACTTTTGAAGGACTCCAAGGAGAGGGAACCATTTCAAAGGAGAAATATTTTCATGACCACCTGGAAGAGCAAAGGTAAAGTATGCAAGTTAGTAATAGATTCAAACTTGACTGATAATATAGTGTCGAGATAAATGGTAGATAAGTTAAGTTTGGTATAATTTCCTCATGAAACATCCTATAAGGTGTCATGGTTAAATGATCATCAGTCACTTCTAGTTAATGAGCAGGCTTTAGTTGAGTTTTAGATTGGAGGTTACAAGCATAGGGTACTTTGTGATGTTCTACCAATGTAATGTTGCCATTTGTTACTTGGAAGGCTTTGGAAAATTGAAAAAAATGTTGTGTATGATGGAAGGGCCAATACCTATTAGATTGAACATGATGGGAACTCATTTAATTTTCTTCCATTGCAAGAGAAAGTCAAGGAGTAGACAAAGGTATCAAAGGTAATCATGATGGGTAGAAAGGAGTATGTGAAGATTGAGAAAGTCAAGAATGATCAGTTGGTAGCCATGACAAAGGTTGTAGACATTAGGATAGAGGTATTGCAAGTTGGTCCACAATTAGAGAAGAGAAATAATGTGAAGAAGAAGATGGAGACTAACCTAGAGAAGGTTAAGGATGAATTGTTGATGATGAAGCAAGACGGGTTGAGGAAAGATGATAAAATTCTGATTGGAGTAGTTTTATGTCTTATAGTGGTTGCAAAAGTTGAGGGACAATCAAGCCTTGTTGAGGAAAAGGCTCCTAAGACTGATGGTGCAGTGGTATGTAGGTCTAAAAAATGAAGGGACTTTGAGGACAATGATTTTGATGCATAAATTCAAAGATAAGGAAAGAGTGAGAAAAGTAGAAAGGCAAGGATAGAGTCATGAAGGTAGGTATGATGTATGGACAAGGCATAGGGTTGTTGGTGCAGGCTCTATATTGGTCACAAATCAAAAAGAGGTCAGATGATGTGCAACAAAGCAAGGGAAGCCCAATAAAGTTGGCCATGAACTCAAGGATGGCAAGCATAAAGCAAGCTTTTTGAATTTACCAGTCAAGGTATCTTTTGGAGGTCAAGGAAATGAAGCTTTCAAAGGAGGAATAGTTGAAGATCAGTTTCCAAGAGGCATGGTAATCTTTTTAGGTAGTGTGTATGGTGTAGGATAACCAGTCCATCTCAATCAATTTTCTCTAGTTGCTTCATGATATGTTGAGTCTATGTGTTTGAGATTCAACTGTTTGAGAGTTTGAATCTAAATAAGGTCAACTGAGACCATTTTTTATGTAATTGGAAAACTTTGGTGTCTTTTGGGTCTACTTTGTGAAAGTTGTAAATCATGTTTAAAAGTTGTTAATTTTGAAAAAGTTGTCAAGGAGGGTAAAATTTCATTTTCTTGTGTGAGGTCATGTTCTTAGGTTAAATAAGTTCATATTGACCATTTCTTGATGTAATGGGTCTATTAGGTGTCTAGGAGAGTCAAATTGAAAGTTATGCAAAAAGTTGTCAACATAAACTTGCAAAAAAATGTAAAATTTGTAAAGGCATAGAAGCCCAACGGTCATGAGTTTCAAAAGACAATTTTGTATGGTTGGGATAGTTTTTCTTGGAGGGAAAACAAGTTAAATATGTAAGGAAACTCGTTGAAAGGCTTCTTGAATATTTTGGAAGAACTAAATCAATTATCTCATTTTTTCTCTATTTTTATGGGTTTTCTCATTGTTTTCAACCCATGATAGGCCCGTACTAATGAAACTTGTCACATAATTATTTGGAATTATTTGTAGCAATGAATTAACCTTCATTTGGATCTAATTGGGTGATGTTTCATTGAATCTAAAGCATTCTAGAGGTAGATTTCATAAAGCGGGTCTATATACCTTATTTAAGGGTTTGTAAAACAAAAATCATGTTTTAAGGGACCATTTCACTGATTGTATAGCCTGTGACTGGTGAAATGGGTCCAATTAAATAATTTTAGATGTATATTGCTTGAATAAAGTAGGGAGTAGTATTGGAAGAGATTTTTGATGACTATCCTCAGGGATTTCTAAGAGATTTTGCTTTAAAAAGGAGGTTTTACACTAGGGTTTGAAGAATTAATGTTGACAGTGGTTTAGTGAAAGTTTTTTAAGCATATAAAGACATAATGAAGAGTGTTTGAAGTGGTGGCTTGGAGTGTTTTGAACTATATGATTGTTTTTCAATAAACCCCCATGTAAATGCCAAGGAAAGAGGGTTTCAAGGTTGAGTGCTTTGGGAAACCTGTACATGCAAATAAATTGTGAAATTGGTTGTTTTGATGTTTTTCTAGTGATTCCCCATAGAATTTTTTGGGTATACACTAAGTAAAAGGTGGTGACCCTTTGTAAAATTGGCCTAATTCAAGGCCTAGGTCAGTGTAGAAGACAAGATTTGAGGTTGATAATCCAGAGGAGTTGCACAAGTACTTGGGGTATGTTACAACATGCTTTAATGGGTGTCTAAATGTGTTGGGAGATGTTTGCTTGTGAGGATTTAGAGTGAGTTTGGTTCAAGTTTTTAGGTTCGTAGACCTAGTATAGAAGAAGAGTGCTTGTGTGGAGAAGTGACCTTGTTAGGGTTTGAAGTTACAAATACTTGTGGAATAATGTTGGATTTGTGTTGTTGGTTTGGAAGCCACCTTGATTGACATCAAATGGTATCAAATCCTAGGGAATAGATCTTTTGTGTGTTGAAAGTTGTTGATTGAAGAAAGGGTAATTGGAAGTTGAAGAGGCAAAACTATCAAGATGCCTCCTAAAGGAAGCATAGTTGCTAGAAAGATTGATGAGCAGGCTAGAGAACTAGAATCCTTGAAGAGGGAGATGGCTGCATTGAAGTCTAAAGCTGATGTTGATATGGATGAAAGTGAATCTGAAGAGGAAGAGTTGGATCTAGAGGATGTGAGGATGGTAAAGCTTTTGAAGGCTGTGAAAAATGATGGAGATGGAAAAATGGATTTTCCTATGTATGGGGGTAAATTAGGTGGTGAAGAGCTCTTGGACTGGATAGGAGCCATGGAGAATTACTTTGAAATGAAAGAGGTAGATGAAGAACACAAGGTGAAGAAGGCTAAGAGAAAGTTGAAAGGACATGCTTTGTTATGGTGGAACTTTGTGCAAGATGAAAGGTAGAAAAAGGGGAAGACCAAGATCACTTCTTGGGAGAGAAAGAAGGAAAAAATCAAAGGTAAGTTCCTTCCTAATGATTACAATGTTCAACTACTTAAAAAACTTCAAAATCTTAGGAAAAAGTACTTAGATGTGCAAGCATACACTGAGGAGTTCTATAGGTTAAGTATAAGGAAAAAGCATGAGGAAGATGAGGAAGAAAGATTGGCAAGATATCTTAATGGTCTAAGGTATAATATACAAGATTAAATTAGTTTGATGACACCAAAAATAGTTGAACAATGTTTTCAAATGGCGATAAGGGCAGAGGAAAAGGTGAAGAGGAACCTTTTCTACACCAAAACAATCTAGTCAAGAACAAGAAGATGTTGGTAAAGGAAAAGAACAAGTGGTTGAATCTAGAGGTGGATGGAGAGGTGGAAGAACAAGTTTTAGGGGTAGATATACAGATCAAGGAGGAGGTTCTAATGCATTTTCAGGAAAATGTTACAATTGTGGTGAGTTTGGTCATCCATCCTTTAAATGTCCTGAAACGTTTGGTGCCACTTCAAGTGGGGGTGAGAGAATAGGTGAGAAGAGAGTCCAAATTGTGCAAGAAGATGTGGAGGAAAGTGTCAATTCTCCAAGTTGTGATTGTGAACCAGAAGTTGTTGAAGCTTTGATGCTGCAAAGACAACTTTTGAAGGACTCCAAGGAGAAGGAACCATTGAAAAGGAGAAATATTTTCAAGACCACCTGCAAGAGCAAAGGTAAAGTATGCAAGTTACTAATAGATTCAGGCTCCATTGATAATATAGTGTCGAGATAAATGGTAGATAAGTTAATTTTGGTAAAAGTTCGTCATGAAACACCCTATAAGGTGTCATGGTTAAATGATGATTAATCACTTCTAGTTAATGAGCAGGCTTTAGTTGAGTTTCATATTGGAAGACTTGTACAAGGATAGGGTACTTTGTGATATTCTACCAATGTAATGTTGTCATTTGTTAAGGCCTTGGCAATTTGACAAACACGATGTGTATGATGGAAGGGCCAATACCTATCAAATTAATCATGATGGTAACTCATTTACTTTACTTCCATTGAAAGAGGAATTCAAGGAGCAGACAAAGGTAGTGAGGGTAATCATGGTGGGTAGAAAGGAGTATGTGCAGATTGAGGAAGTCAAGAATCATCAATTGGAAGCCATGACAAAGGTTGCAGACATTAGGATAGAGATATTGTAGGTTGGTGCACAATTAGAGAGGAGAAATAATGTGAAGAAGAAGATGGAGACTAGCATAGACAAGGTCAAGGATGACTTTTTGATGATGAAGTAAGATGGGTTGAGGAAATATGATAAAATTCTGATTGGAGTAGTGATGTGTCCTATAGTGGTTGCAGAAGTTTAGGGACATTCAAGCCTTGTTGAGGAAAAGGCTCTAAAGACTGATCCAGTGCAGTGGTATACAGGTCTGAAAATGAAGGGACTTTGAGGATAGTGATTTTGATGCCTAAATTCAAAGATAAGGAAAGAGTAAGAAAAGTAGAAAGGCAAGGATAGAGTCATGAAGGTAGGTATGATGTATGGACAAGGTAGAGGGTTGTTGGTGTAGGCTCTATATTGGTCACAAATGGAAAAGAGGTCAGAGTATGTGCAAAAAAGCAAGGGAAGCCCAATAAAGTTGGCCATGAACTCAAGGATGGTAAGCATAAAGCAAGCTTTTAGAATTTACCAATCAAGGTATCTTTTTCAAGTCAAATAAATGAAGCTTTCAAAGGAGGAATAGTTGAATATTAGTTTCCAAGAGGCATGGAAACCTTTTTAGGCAGTGTGTATGGTGCAGGAGCACCAGTCCATCTCAATGAATTTTCTCTAGTTGCTTCATGATAGGTTGAGTCTATGTGTTTGGGATTAAGTTTTTTGAGAGTTTGAGTTTAAATAAGGTCAATTGAGACCATTTTTGATGTAATTGGAAAACTTTCATGTCTTTTGGGTTTACTTTGTGAAAGTTGCAAATCATGTTTAAAAGATGTTAATTTTGACAAAAGTTGTTGAGGGTAAAATGTCAAATTCTTGTGTGAGGTCATGTTATTAGGTTAAATAAGTTCATATTGACCATTTATTGATGTAATGGGTCTATTAAGTGTCTAGGTGAGTCAAATTGCAAATTATGCAAAAAGTTATCAACATAAACTTGCAAAAAATGCAAAATTTGTAAAGGCATAGAAGCCCAAAAGTCATGATTTTCAAAAGATAGTTTTGTATGGGGGGATAGTTGTTCTTGGAGGTAAAACAAGTTAAATATGTAAGGAAAATCATTGAAAGGATTCTTTAAGATTTTGGAAGGAGAACTAAATCAATTATCTCAGTTTTCTCTATTTTTCTGGGTTTTCTCATTGTTTTTAGCCTGTGATAGGCCCGTACTATTGAAACTTGTCACATAATTTTTTGGAATTCTTTGGAGTAATGAATTAACCTTCATTTGGATCTAATTGGGTGAGGTTTCATTGAATCTAAAGCATTTTAGAGGCAAATTTCTAAAAGCGGATCTATATACCCTATTTAAGGGTTTGTAAAATAAAAATCATGTTTTAAGGGACCATTTCACTGACTGTACAACTCGTGACTGGTGAAATGGGTCCAATTGAATAGGTTTAGATGTAGGTTGCTTGAATAAAGTAGGAATTAGTATTGGAAGATATTTCTGATGACTGTCCTCAGGGATTTCTAACAGATTTTGCTTGAAAAAGGAGGTTTTACACTATGGTTTGAAGAATTAATGCTGACATTGGTTTGGTGAATTTTATTTAAGCATATATAGGCATAATGAAGAGTGTTTGAAGAAGTGGCTTGGAGTGTTTGAACTGTAAGATGGTTTTTCAGTAAACCCTCATGTAAATGCCAAGGAAAGAGGGTTTCATGGTTGAGTGCTTTGGGAAACTTGTATGTGCAAATAAATTATGAAATTGGGATTTTTGATGTCTGTGTAGTGCTTCCCCATATATTTTTTGGGTAGGAAGTAAGTAAAAAGTGGTGACCCTTAGTAAAATTTCCCTAATTCAAGGCCTAGGTCAGCGTAGAAGACAAGATTTGAGGTTGATGTTTCAAAGGAGTTGCATAAGTTCTTGGGGTATGTTACAACATGCTTTAATGGGTGTTTGAATGTGTTTGGAGATGGTTGGTTGTGTGGATTTAAAGTGATTTTGGTTCAAGTTTTTAGGTCCGCAGACCTAGTAGAGAAGAAGAGTGCTTGTGTGGAGAAGTTCCCTTGTTAGGGTTTGAAGTTACAAATACTTGTGGAATACTATTGGATTTGTGTTTTTGGTTTGGAAGCCACCTTGATTGACATTACCAACTAAGCATAATCTAGTCCTAGCAAGGCACCTCTAGGCACAACTCTAAGTTTACCACCAATTTTATGAGACAGTCTGCCATCTCCCACCGAACTAAGGTTGTCACTCTGAAGGTCTTACACTATGTGGTCCCCACTGCAGCCCATCGGACTATCGAAGAGACCTACACCAAAGTCTCAGCGAAACTCTAAAGTCCCACTGACAATGTTCTTCCAGCTTTATATTGGAGTGTCGAGGAGACATATTCCAATGTCTTGTCAAATCATCAAGGTCTCATCGACAAGAGTCCTCTAGCATCCCATTGGCATCTTGAGTAGACAAGAATCAAATTCATGATGAACCCACAAAGTCCCACTGAAAACAATCCTCCATCCTTTCATCGAAACTTTAAGGATACATGTTCCAATGTCTCGGCAACACAATAAGGTCACTTTGATAATAGACTCCATCACCATGTTGAAGGGACATCATAGAAACTCTAGCTAAAATGATCAACTCTCATTGACAATGAAACTCCATACCACTAATGCAACACCCTCCATCGGGATTTTGATAACACTAGTGACTATGTCTTGGTGATAATCATTTGTCTTTTTAACAATGTAGAGGCTCGAACACCAATACGTTTGAGGCACCATTTCTCAACATGTAACACATGATCCAAAACATACATGATCTATCAAAGTGATATGTGTAGGTAAGTGAAATATTTTTTTGGATCAATCAAAGTGATATATGTAAATTTATTTTTTCAAAGTGAAAAAATATTCTTATTATAATGCTATATTTTTTCCACCAACCAAAAATATATGAAATAGACTTTACTTTATTACCTAGACCAATTATAGAGTTAAATACTATTGTATAATTGGTGTTTCATCTATCAACTTTGCACTATCTAAAGTATATTTCATATATTCTCATGCTATGACTCTTTAAATGCATGCTCCTACACCATCATGCTCAAATTTTCCATGTCTAACCTCATATAAGTTCCATATATATTGAACACCACTTTTTTATGCATCCTAATTAACCAATAAAATATATGTGAATTTTAAACTTCTGATGCACAATTATTTGACTATGCAATATGCTAACCAAATATGATGAGCTCCTACTACTTCCATATAAAATCTAAAATTAATCTTGCACAACTCTCTAGAATATGTGCATGCTCATCACTAGTCTAAAATAATACCACTTCAATGTCCTTTTATCTTCCTTTGTATTGTTGGATGGATTAATGAATGTTATATACATAAATATTTCAATTTGAGTGGAGTTATAGTATTGTGATTCAATTTCTTAACTACATGAAGTTTTACATTTTCCCCTTTATTTCTCCAAATTCTTCTTTTCCATACCTTGAATAAATGTTGCATGATCTAATTAAATTGGAAAAGATGATATATCTTCATCTATGGAATTCAATATCTTAGTTTCATGAAATTTTATCATTCATTGTCTTTTCTTTGAATTCTCAACTTTGTACTCTTTTGATATTTGAGTCTTTGATCATTTTCTTGGCGTTATGTTGAATTATATACCAATAAAATACAATTATTCAAAATAATCAAAACAATGATTTTCAGTTATCAAAAACAAATAAAAAACATGGAATCAATTATTCAAATTATTAAAAATATAGTATAACAAGAAAATTAGATTAGAAACCAACTTTAGTGTATCAAAAATTCAAGTATAATTAAAATTATGGTTAAAACATGGTGATTAGATGATAAATAATACATACAAATTACTCTAATAATTCTAGGATAAATCATGAAACCTCAAGAAAATAAAAATTTATGACATAATGAAAGCCACCAACACACCACCACAAGATCATATAAAAAACCACGCATATACATATGAATATTAAAGTGCATCACATTCACAATATGAGAACTAGGAAAAAATCTCAATAAACACACACCCACAATAGTGTCACCAATAGAAAAATGACTACAACAAATAGAAAACACTCCACAACAGACAAATATTACTTTTTTAGTTCTTAAATATTCCAAACCTTGACTTTAGAGTCATTACTCAAAATTAGGGAAAGAGAAAATTTATTCTAAATATAAATAAGGGTTCATAAGAAAGGAGAGGAAAAACTTGGTAAAATTGATAGTATAGGTAATATCCTCTTATCCTATAGGATCTACAATATTAAGGATGATTATCATTGATATATGATTGATAGGACAATTATATAAATAATGGAGTAAAAAATAGGACCTAACTATCCATTGCCTAATAGTATCCATAATTATACCTTCTCGACCTAAACATGAGTGGATTAGCATAAGCATGCACATGTAATCTATAATTGAAAGACAATTCTATATCACTCTTGATTAATCCCCTTAACATGTATTATATGTGTGAACATCTTGGAGACCAAAATAATATAATTGTCTAGATGTTTGTAATTCAGCGGATCTCTAATAATATTTATTACTATTTTTTTTTTTAAATGAATAAATCCAATTTTTTAGCCACCTAAAAGTATGACTTAAGTGAAATACCTCTTAGGATTCATCAAAGTTCATAAAACTCAACTAAGCACATAGGAATGGTAGAAACTACACTAAAACTAAGATAAGAGATGTTTCTTTATTGGTATTAAGAGTGATGGAGTTGAGAGGTATTAAATAATTATAAAGAGATATTTTCATTAAAATCAGTTCATTAATAAATTTTTCATATATTTTCCTTGATAAATGATCCTAAATCACCTAGTGATTAACTACAAATTAAACAATGACTAGAGAGATCACTATAAGATTAGAAATCTTATTCTGGATTTTAACGGTAAAACTCTCTCATATGTTGGGTCTTTAATTAGGTATGGATTTAACCAAAAGTGATAAAGGAGAGAAAATTAAAATAGAAACAAGAAATATAATTGCATAGAAAAGAGAATGAACACAAAGATTATTTCTCGAATGCATAAAGAGAATGTGTAGATAAAAGATAGAAATTGTTGTTTTTCATATGAAAATGCATTGAAGAAGCAATTGTAATTTTAACATTAGATGAATTCATAAAAAAATAAACTTGGTTCATAGACTAGCCATGTCATTCTTCATTTTATTTCTCAAACTTGAAACCTCACAGACTCTTTTTGTTTGTTAGAACTAAAAAACCTAGTCTTTCTATTGCAAGTATGTGTAGTTGGTGTTGTCATTAATTTCAACAAGATTTGATGTTTTCATTGGTGTTAACTATATGAGAAGGATTTTTTTGTAAGGATGTGTACTTGGTGTTGATTTGGTGTTTTCTTTGATAATGCTTTGATTAGTTGCATTGTGTTGTCACTAGTAACCCACTAGTGTCAACCTCTAGTGTTACTTTGATAAGCTTATATCTATGGATGTATGGTTGAGTTGCTATGATTTAGTTGGCTTGATGGTGATGAGAAAGTGTTGAAGATGTTGAGGATGTGTCTCTAGTGTTTGGTTTCCAAGTTTTTTTGAGAAAACTTAAATAAAAACATGAAACTGTGTTTTACAGTTGTGTTTTGTATTGTAGAGTAGCGTTCCGGTTTGGATATGCATTTCTTATGTATTGAAGATCTACTTGTGTGTTTTGGATATGTTGATTAGAGGTGTTCAAAGGTGTTACATCCATAATTTGGTGTGTTGGATCATTGTGTAGAGGAAGTTGTGTTCACCAATGTGTGAACTATGTATTGCAGATGTGTCTGGGAGAAAAAAAATTTCTCTAAATTTCTCCATAGGATGGTTTCAGGTCTTGCAGACCTAGAAGTGTTCTTATAAGGTTTGTGTGTTTCTTCAGTTTAAGTTGCTTGAGGTTTGGTACTTCAGAAGTCAATTTCTTTAGTTGCAGTGTATGGCAGAGTTGTTTGAGTGTACTGGGTGTGTGCATTCTTCAAGTGAAAGTGGTTGCAAAGGAATTTGTTCGATTTCAAGGTGTTTGTGGAATATTCTAGATTGTGTTCAATTTTTATGTGGTTTCCACAAGTCATCTTTGGATTTGAGGAATGTAATGGCCTGCCACGCAACCGCAAAGGAAACTAATACATCAAACAATTATGGCACAATTTTTTTTTTTTAAAGTAACTTACATGCAACATGATATTAACATACATCATATGAAATGAAACTTTACATATACAACATATAACAAGGTCCCTTGGGGTTATATGACTTCATTACTTTTTGTATCAACATCTATTACATTACAAGAATGATAAGCATCCACCAATAATCATAAGATATGAACATGGACAATACATTATAACATGAAGTTACATTGATCAAGGATTACATTAGTACAATGGTACTTCCCAACATGAATGGAAAGAGTACAATAACATGGACGAATACAAAGTTCCATATCAAGATCCAATACTAGTACATCTCTGGTGTCACTGCAACTGGTACATCTCTGCACAACTCGATCAACAGCTGGGGACCCAATGGGGTGCATAGCACATTCCACCCAACCACATGAACCTGAAGGCCCACCCCCCATGCTAGGAGATGACAAGAAAGGCCTCCAACGAAACCATCAAACAAAACAAGGGTTACAAGACTTTACAACAAGAACCACATAAATATCCAACACAAGAACATCCGACTCAAGAAATAATACAACACGACAAGAGCATCAACAACACATGACAACATCCGCTTCCAAAGGCTCAAGAGAAACAAATAGAGAGGAACATCATCATACAAGGTTGTTAAAGGTGGAGTGTCATCGCATAGGTAGACACGGGTTACCCTGGCATAACCTTCCTAGGCTTTCAGCCCTCATCCTAAGTTACCCTGGTAACCTCTACCGACCGTCAGACCCCCATGATCGCCATGCAGCATCAACCTACTTTGCAAGATTACTATGTAGAGGCAAGGCAGTTGATCTTTCCATTCCAGGACTTCCCACTCATCCCAAGCCTAAACAAGCACTTGGGCCCATGAGTGAGACTACATTATCTAAATTAATGTGAGATACTACCCAACCCCCTAGTTAATTAATTATGTTATCACTTGATTAAAATCCCAAGGGTTACCCTGGACCAACCACTTTGGGCATCAAACCCCCATTGAGAGCCACTCCCCCAACTCACAACAATATCTCAAAATCACAAACAGCAAGCCAACTTGCACAAGAAACCAAATCCAACAAATAACTGTACTAGGTGAGGCATGCACCATCTCACACTAGAACTTCAAAGTAACAAAAAATCCACATTCAAGTAGGCTCAAACCACATAAACTCAAATCAAGTGTAAGATCAACCATCATCAAAGTGATAGAATCATAAAACCACCCGCTATTAGGTGAAACAACATACAACTCAAATTATTACATCAAGCCTAATATGGGTTACCCAAGGTGATCCTCCTAGGTCGTCGAACCCCCATATCAACTCTTGCAAGTAATAATCATATCCCCTCTAACCTCTAGAAGACTCACAAATTACCAATATAAATTTTCTCATCGAAGAGGCAAACATAACAAGACCTCAAAAGACGTTTGTCAATTCATAATTTACAAATTGGCAAGCAAAGAATAATGAGTGGCATATCACAATGAGATCCAAAAACTCAATCAAAACTAACATATTCCACTCAATGCCAAAATCAACCACAAACTACCATCCCCTCAATATCCATCAGTCACAAAAGGAATAGTAAATCAACCAACTCACAATTCCATTCAAAATCAACCCAATAAAACAACCCAACATAAACAACTCAATACAAATTAATCCACAAAACCAAAAAATTCTCTTAATAATTAGTTGGCACAAGCAAGCTCCCACCATAAAACAAGAACCAAAAACACAATGATTCCACTAAACGAATACCATAATTAAAGCAAGTAATCAAGCAATACAACCACAAATACTCATTTACTCACTAGCTTCACTTAATACATCATTCACATAGTAATACTCCAATGTCTAAGCTGACAAACAACTAATCTACAGTTCATCTACACAACATGCAATACTCCGTATAACCATACTAAAGAAACCATAATGGTCACAACAATCATCTCTATTAACTAGTTAGTATGAAACCTTAATGCTAACTTACAACTTAATATTACAATATTCGGGTTTTTAGTTCATTTATCTATAACAACTTATATTCTCAATTTAATTAAATTACATTTCCAATTTGAATTAAACAACTTCATCTATAAAATGAATTACATTTAATTAAATTCCATCTAGCGCCACACTTTACATAACTTAATCATTCAAGACAACCACAATGATAATTGCCTATAATTAGCTTAATGTGACCTAATCACTTTTCTTTCCTTTTTAATTATTATTTTTCTATCTACATATGGATATATATATATATCATATGAAAATAGAAAATCAACTCATAAATTAGAATAATTAAGGGTGCATACAATTTGAATTGGATAAGTCTCCAAATAATTGAACGAAATACTACATTTCTTAATAGATGACAACTATATCTCCCAGAGAAGTGTTGCCTAGTCAAACTATATATATATATCACATATGAAAATAGATAATCAACTCCTAAATTAGAATAAGTAAGGGTGCATACAATTTGAATTGGATAAGTTCTCCAAATAATTCAACGGAATATTACATTTCTTAATAGATGACAATTATATCTCCCATAGAAGTGTTGCCTACTCAAACTACACATAAACGTGAGATTTGATCATGGAAAGGGAATAGATAAAAATTCTAAAAATAAATATATTTTACAAGAGTTCAATGAAAGCTAAATATTCACTTAAAACAATTGATAGCCAATTAGATGGAGAGTTTGATGATCATGCTAATATTTTAGAGCATCATCGTGCAACTATTTTGTGGAGATCATTGGAGATATTAAATGAAACAATATGGAAAGATAGTCTTGTGCTAGAAAAAATTCGAGAAAAGACAATTGGCAGGTATAAGCCAAGGACGCAACCCTTTCCATCCACCTCATTGCTGGTGCCACGATGGAGACTTTGGAATAGGGTATGCACATCCCTAAGAGATTAAATATAGAGGAATTTTGTGAAATATTGAAGATGCAAAAGCACTGGTATAAACTTTATCAAAGATACATTAAGGAAATGACACGGTCGACACATGCAAAGTTAAGATGATGATTTGAAATCACACTAATATGGCTTCATTTCTAAGGTGGAGGAGAAACTTTGAGGATGCAAAAAAAAGAAAAGCTCTGCAATCTAAATTACCAAGTCAATCAGCTAATATGTAGAACATTTTGAAGAAGAGTATACTATACAAGAAACGATGAGACTATACTATGGTTCAATATTTCCCACATTGGTTTTCTAGAATTAATATAATTGGGACTACTACTTTCTAAGGTGAAACAAATGATCCAATGGGTAAAACACTACTTCGTTACTGTCGCTGAGACCATTCTGTTATCTTGAATAATTTTAGATCATGTTTTATGGTCTATACAGTATTATTCACTGGAACCCACAAGATTATCATGCACTTTCACTGAACTATAATACTTGCATCTATGGTTGGAAGTTAGGCTATTACCAACAGGACATTGTCAATTATCAATCAGAGCTTGACACTAGGTTGCTTTTCCTAGGGTAAAAGTAGTGCATACCTCTAAGAAAATACATGGACAAAAGAAATCAATTGAATTTGATGAGTCTTTGTCTTATTGTTACTCTTGGTTTCTGAGATATGAAACACCTAAGAAAACATTAGGTATCTGCTACTTTTATGTTTTATTATTTGAGTCAAATGTGGATCATTTTGCAAGGATGGAAGGATATATATATATATATATTTAAAAAATATATATATAACTGGAAATATGACAGCTTGCTGCATGTCTGAATATTTCTATCACAGGGCTAGCTTTCATCACAGTTAGGTTGGTCACCACCATCCTTACATCATTGGTAATTATTTTATGCTAGCGCAAGAATGTTCTAATAGTACTCTGCTTTCTACCTTTCTTTGGATCTATAGAATTCATTTATTTCTCTCCATCCCTTATTAAGTTTTGGAAGGGGCTTGGGTACCAATTTATGGTTTCATGGCTCCATTCCATGTAGCCACCATCAAAAGTAATACGAGCCAACAAGATGGAGGGAATTCTTATATAAGGTTAATTTTCAATGTTCCAGGTATCAGCTTTAATGCCGATGTTGAAATTTTCTAGCAGTGTTTTTGTTAAGGAAATTTCCTTTAGATCTAGGGATCCAAAGCACATCAACCATGCAGTCCAAATGATTAATTTCTACTGACAATCCATAGCAGTGCAAGAGTCTAAAAATTCAAAGAGAGCTACACTGCAGACCCATGTCACAATATATATCATTCAATTAAAAGAAAATCTCAAGTCGTACATAAACAAT
Organism: Sequoia sempervirens; assembly: GCA_007258455.2. Lineage (NCBI taxonomy): Eukaryota > Viridiplantae > Streptophyta > Pinopsida > Cupressales > Cupressaceae > Sequoia > Sequoia sempervirens. The sequence goes on from VDFB02105785.1 coordinate 451,543,205, forward strand.
ATGCATCAAATGCACACAATAAGTTTATTCAAGATTTACCAGAAAAAGTTTAAGCATGAAGAGAGGGCGGTGGTTTAAACAAGACCAATATACCAGGTATCCCAAGGTTTTTTTGACACCATCAAGGATGGATCAAATTCAAGGATGAAATAGCCCAGATTATAAGCTGGAGAGTCAAGGCGCAGATCTCCATCGAAGGAAACTAATAGATTAGAATGGAGAGTTCAAGACAAGCCAATACGGTGACCACAAAAAGAAGGAAGATAAATTTACATTGCATGGGGCCAGTAACTGGAAGTCCATAATCAAAATAGTCAGCCAACAATGAAACTTAAGAAAAGGACAGTATAGCATCAAACTAACTTCCATACCTTATAATTGCAAACTTAAATACTATTCTTATTACTATGACTACAAAATGAGATGATTCCGAAGAGCAAATTCATTAACTCAGCAAGGCCTGCGAAGGATAGGAAGTTATTTGGAAAAGAATAGGCCAGAATACCAATTTGATTAAAACCCGAATTGAATCAACTATAGCATTTAAAGAAATTGCAGAGATACGAAGTAATATCTGCAGACATAAATCTAATAATGAATGAAAAGGCTTATTATTCGAATTATACTTCCAATTAGGATGCAGAATCATAGATAAGTTACCCAGTTTGTAATCTCAAAGCTTCAAAGAAATAAGTGACTCACGGTATGTGATGGTTTGAAGAAAAAGCAAGAATAGTATAGATATTTGAGGACTAGATTTTAAAGCATCGAGAGCATACCTCAAGTCTGGACCAACTTGAAAGCATTACCCAACAATCTCTTCCTTTGTCTGTTCGAGCATAGAGTATTTCCCTCCTGTGCCCCTTGATGAAATCAAAGTTCCTTTGGACTCATCTCCATGTCGAGGAGAGAAGGTTGAAGATAATTGAAAAGTATAAGCAGCACAACCACTAGTTGCAACGTCCTACAATTCTCTGTGAAGGTCTTTTCCCAGTCAGTCCTTTTGAGCCTCCTCTAAAGTCGTTTAAGAGTAATGTATTTTAGACCCTCCAATGGTGGAATCCTCATAATGACCCCCTCACTAAAAGCCAGTCTCGGTTTTATTTATTATCTCCACTATTAGAGGTGTGCCTCCATTAAAATAGCCATTCTTTTCAGTTACAGAATCTTTGAAATATGAATTGCTTTCACCCATGCAAAGCAGTTACAAAACTGTTACATGGACAACCTTTGCTTTCACCCATGCAAAGCAGTTACAAAACCGTTACATGGACACTAAATTTAAATCTTGACTGACATTTATTTATTATCATTTATTACTTCCACTATCATTTTTATTTTAGTTTATCCTCATAATAAACAATATTTATTTATTTTAATATTTCTTTTTTTAATCGTTATTTTAATTTATTTAAAAATCAAATAAATCTCAAATCAAACAAATTTGAATCAATTCCACAACATACCAATCAATACCTAACTTGTCAAGTGGGTCGAAAGCAACACAAAGGCGACACAAATAGAGGGGCACTATAAGGAAGCATGTACTTAAGTGTTAATGGTGTTTGGCTAACCTTCAATGTTTACACTAATTATGAAGTTGCTTTGGTGTTTGTGGAAGCATTGAAAAGTGTGTATAAGTGGATTTAGGTCCTAGCTAAAGTGTGTTTTGGTCTTTCTACATTGCTTTCCACTGTGGGAATGTTTTGGTGCTAACCTAATTTGATTTTGCATTATTGAGATACATTTCCAGCCTTGGAGAATGTTTTCAAGGTTGAAGATGGTATAAATAAGTGTTGAGTTGTTGAGGGAAGTTAAGATAGATAGGTATAATGCAAATGATAAGAATTGTAGAGTTGTAAGGTGTGAATCTGTGTAGTGCAGTGTGAGCTTTCATGCGTTAGATTATTGGATGCAGCGAGTAGAAGGTGTCTACAATTCTTTAATAAGACTACGAAGGTGTTGATGATGTTGTGGATTTTTTTGTTGCATTGAGATGGATTTCTCATTGTAACATTCTTCTCTCACTAGTAGAAAACAACAATAAATGACAAAAAAACTACTAAAAGTTGCATATAAATGACTAAGCTTGGTCACTTGACCATTAGTAGTTTATTGCCGGTCATTTATAACGCAACCAAATTTATGACTAAACCATTTTTAGTCATTTATTAGTTGTTTTAATTAATCAATTTGGTAATATATTCAGTCATTAATTTAATCATTGATTGTTGTTAATTGCTCATTTATTTAGTCATGGTAGTCATTTATTTAGTCATTGTAATCATTAATTTCCATCAATTGGTAGTATATTTAGTCATTTTTATTCATTGATTTCCTTCCATTGGTAGTATATTTTGTCATTTTTATTAACTAATTTATGTCCATTGGTAGTATATTTAGTCATTTTAATCATTATTTTCTATCAACTGGTCATATATTTAGTCATATTTATTCACTAATTTATGTCAATTGGTAGTACATTTAGTCAATTTAATTATTAATTTATGTCAATTAGTAGTATATTTAGTCATTTTAATTGATTGATTTCCATTAATTGGTAGTAAATTTAGTCATTTTAATTTTTAATCACTGTCATTTGGTAGTTTATTTAATATTTTTTGTTCATAGATTTCTGTCAACTGGTAGTATATTGATACATTGTTCATTAATTGCATAACCATTATATTTACTACTAGTTTAGTAGTAAATTTTCATTTATATGAAATGAATAATTTTATTAAATACCATAAATTGTATAATGCAGAAATAAACATATTATTAAACTTGAATTAAAATATAAAAGCAAATAAAAATATTACATATACGAACAAGCTACAGCATGGTAGAAGTTTAAAGATTGATTCAACATCATGATAAAAAAGGTAATCTGCAATAAAAAAAATATAATGCAATTTTGATAAACTTAGTGGCCACCATGTGAAGGTTCCTTCTTTCTCTTTTAGATGGACAACTCCATCCATTTTGTCTTCATAAGAAAGGGACATGTTACTTGCGACCTTTAAAATATTTACATTTGCATCTCCTATTCCTTTCAATTTGACTCCATGTACAATAGATAGAGAGTGAATCCGCCTAATGCCCACAACAACACCATCAAACAGATCCAACACCCCAACTTTATCCCCTTCTTGGAATTTATCAATACATTTCTACAAAAACAACAAAAATACACATTATATTGAGATATAAAACATTCGATAACACACAGATAAACATTCAATAAATATTTATAAGAAAATAGAAAATGACAATAAGAAACCTGAAACCATGCACCTGACATATTAAACAAAAATTAACTTCCCGCTATTTGATATAGAATGGATGCTAGATACAAAAGGTGTCAATATATTAGTAGTCATGTGCCATGAAGATGTGGATGCTACAAGGACAACAAATAATCACTTGATTGAGGTTATTGAAGTTCTTGGAATACAGGCTCTGAGAAAAGCTCTTTTGGATGAGCTTTGAGTTGTGATATCTCTTGATGGGTCATATATGAACTATAGGAATTTAGCTATTCTATGTGACACAATTTGACATATCAAGGTCATTTGATGGCTATTACTCGACATGGTATCAATCGTAATGATACAGGGCCAATGATGAGATGTTCATTTGAGGAGACTGGATATCCTTTTGGATGTTGTTGTTTTGCAAAAGGAGAGCCTCTCAAGGGTGTTACAAAAAACATCATGCTTGGTCAGTTATATCAATCTATCAATAGGATTACAAGGAAATTTCATTCCTAAAAATGTCAGTTGCACCAACATATGAATTTGTGCCTCAACAGGTAAGGATTCAACTTTTTTATGAAAAAATAGAATTTGTTTTTCACAAATAAAGACAAGAAAAATCTTGCGGAAGAAATCTTAAATTAATTTGTTTTACCATTTTATCTCTTCATCTCTATGATGAATCATGAACTGATCCAAAATGTACATGAAAAATTAGATAAATACACATTTTTCTAGAAGCTTAATACTGGCACTTTTATTGTCAAATCCATATGACTGATAGTCCCTTCACATTTGGGACACCAATGAATATCCTGAGTACTACTATATATATATATGCTTCTTTGTCTTCTTTTCTTCCTAATACCTCCCTCCATTTCTCTTTTCTTGTGCAACCTATCTTTCCTAACTCTCTCATTCTCAAATCCTTTTCTTTCTTCTTTTTAAACCACTCTCAATATGAACTCTCAATACAAGTGTAGTTTAATAAGTAAGGAACACAATAACACATAGGGAATGAAACTAAATTTTTCTATATAAAAATTAAAAGGAAATACTATTGAGAAGACAACTTATTCTTCTAATTGAATGTACAAGAAATGGACATACCATGGAATCAAAATATGTAGAAAAATGTCTCAACCCAATGTGTATTCCAAATTACATTAAAAATAAATTTGTATCATAAAACGACAACATATTCCCCATTAATGGGCTAATAGAGAAAAATAAAATTGAAAGAGGGAAAATGGAGACCATGTAAGGAGGGAAACTTGAAACTAAATTTTCATGGAGCAGCTAAGGGAAATCTAGGGTTGGCAGGTGTAGTAGTGGTTTTGAGGGATGAGAATGGGAAGTTTGTTGAGGACAATTCATTCTTCTCAGGAAACAAGATGAATAATGAAGTATAATTTTTAGCTTTATTAGAAAACATGTAGACATCCAAAGGGTTGGGTTGTAAGTGCTTAGAAGTAGAAGGTGACTCGCATGTTGTTATAAATGGTTGTATCAAAGGACTAGCTACGTCAAGGGTTGTTTCTTATACCTAGGAAACAAGACAAGTAATGAAATAAAATATTTAACTTTATTCAAGGTATGCAGATGGCCAAAGGGTTGGGTTGCAAGTGCTTAAAATAAACTGACTCACAAGTGGTTATACATGGCATATTAAATGACAAGTTATATTGGACGTTAAATTACATTCTAGAAGAAGTCCAAATGTTAAAAGAGCGAGTTGGAGTTTGCATAAGGAAAGTAATAAACTTGCAAAAATATTTGTAAATGAAGTGATAGAACAACTTTATTTCACAGCCATAGTTAGTTCAATTTTCTTAGAATGGTAGATAGAAGATTTGCTTCTACATAGTTTTAACCAACCTTTACCACCCCTACAACCATCAATTTTTTCACTAACTTATTGATATTAATTCAAGGTATAAAGGAAAGCTTATTATGTTATGAGATGATAGAGTACTTTAGGGAATGTAACAAAATATTCAGAATGAAAAGATCTTTACACAACACAAATGAGATTGTGTGCCAATAGGATAAACTTTTATAGCTTACTATTTGTCTTTAAAATAGGTTTAGACACATAAATTTGTCCATGTCCTTACCATGACTTAGTTGGCACTTTACTAGGGACATCATAAGCCATTTTGTTCTAATCCCGCTCCTAATCCCACCTTAATCACATTCTTAATTAATTAAATAAATTTCTTTATTTAATTAATTTCCCCCATTCACATGTCTCACATAATTCAAATTAAATATTTGAATTAATCCATCACTTTTAACACAATGCAACATGTGTCACATGACTACAACTTTTCACATGCACACATAATTTAAATAATTTTATTATTTAAATTATGAGATTCCCACTCACATCCTATATTTAGCCCCATTTATTGTGCATCATATATAGGCATCTTTTCTCTCCAAATAAATAAAAGAATCTCACTTATTTCCTCACATCCTAATATTAGCCTCATGTCATAACCCACTTAATGTGCATCATAGGCACTAAAATAAAATTTTAATCCTAGCCATACACATCACACATTTGACTTTTAATCTTGGTCGTCGAATCATATCAGCCTTTTCCTATAAATCAACCCTCTCATAAGCCATTAGGGGGTTCAATTCTTCAAGCATCCTTATGTTATCAAAATCATTCTCCAATCTTTCATCAATCTCTATCTATCATTCTCTATTCGTCATTTTCATCATGTCGCTATGCTGCTGAATTGAGCAACCGACATTTCTTCAACAGTCAATCCTTCAAAATCTTGCATTCTTATGCAGGTTGAGAAAAGCCATGGAGGTCAATCAAGTCTAGTTTGAGAATTGGTTTGCATTTCCTTTGTTTATTTGCATTTTCATTCTAGTTTGTGCTTCATGGTGTTTGATAGGGTTTATTTATTTTGTTGTTTTCAGCACTATATTCCAAATTTTTCCCTATCTACATTTGGTGAACTCAACATGAATCTTACAATTTTGCAAAGAAATCTGTGTGTTTTCTTGTTTGTTTTTGTTGTTTTGCAGGTTGCAGCCAAGAATTCATACAAAATCCTGTCATCTTCTTTTAAGCATAGAAAAATGGGAACATAAAATCTTAAAAGAAAATTATCTGGGTTTTGTAGGCCTTGGTCTTAGCTTTCTATAACTTCAAACGGTTTGAAATTTTGATAAGATTTGAGAAAGTTATGGTCGTTTTAGTGATCACAACTTTTTAAAATTTAATTATTAAGACCCGAATTTTCTTTTGTTTATAACACTTTTGTCTTATAGGATTTTGTAAAATGTTTTCTAGGTTTTGAAGGTCTATGTCTTATCTTTCCATAAATTTTTATGGGGTTGAATTTTGTTTAGTTTTGAGAAAGTTATCACTATTTTAGTTTGTTGTTTTCATTCAAGTTTTTTTTTGGTTTACTGATGTTTTGTTTTCAGCATGTGGCTTTCATCAAGAAGATCTAACTTGTGGCTTTACAGGATTTCTAGTTTGTTTTGGATAAAAAATATTTTGTGTGTTTTTCAACACACTTTTTGAAAGCTAAAAAGAAACTTGGGTCTTTTAATTTTTATGGTTACTTTTTTTAAAAAGTTTTTAAATTTATTTAAATTTCAACTTTTTCTTAATTTTTATTTTTCAAGGGTCTTTAATCTGTGGTCATATGGGAGACCATGGGCTATGACAAAGAGACACCCAACACTCAGTCATAGCCTTTGGTCATGTGGGGGCTGAAATTTAGGCGTTTAGGGGTTTAATCTAGCTCTTTCCTCGCATGGATTTTTCTAAAATAGCAATTTTGTTAAAACGGACATAACTTTTGCATAATAGCTCGTATTTTCAAAATTCAAAAAGCGTTGAAAAGCTGACTCAAAAAAATACGCAGTGGTGAAGACCATTTTAGGTGACTGTATCATTTTTAGTACTCTTCTATCATTCAAAGTCAAACTTACATTTAAACTTCAAACGAGCATATCTTGAGCAAAATTGATCCAATTTCAAAGATTTGTTTTTTAAAAGTGCAAGAAATTTTCTGAATTTTCTTTTTATGCAATCCGTTCAGCTGTATCAAGTCATCTCAATCATATTTTATCAAAATTCCTCTTTGTCACATGACTTTCTTCTATGCAAGTTTACTTGGTCTTTCTCGATTTTGTGGCGTGTAGGTGAATCAAAGGAGCTATAGAAACATTTGGATCAGTCACAACAACAATTTAGAAAGTGAATAATTAGGTGCACACATTTCATCTTTCATTTCTTAATCTTGTTTTTCACACATTTGGATTTGGGCTCTTAAAACGAATTTTGTCTTCAATCACATATCAAAAATCATGTCTAAAATTAACCATTTTTTTCCTACACATTTGGTTTTGGATTAAAAATAACAAGTGTTTCCATTTTTTTCTTACACAAATTCAATTTCTAAGGGAAATTAATCACTGCGAGTGTGAATCAAGTGTGTGTCCTCCAAAACACCTCACTTGGTTTGCTTTTTCCATACCCTTCTTAGGAGGCTTTCTTGGAGCACACACCCCTCCAAGGGATGACCTCAATTGAGTGTGAATCTAAAGAAACACTCTTTTGGGAGTTAAAATCTTATCACTCTTGGCTAAGCCCCAAAGAAATTTATACCTTTGGGAAGTGAAGGTGAAGGGTGGGTTACCCCTTTCTCCTGGCTATGTGGTAGGATTTTGCTTTCAAATAATTCCTTAGTCAACCTTGTGAAAACTAGCTTGAGACCTAATTGGCCATACCCCACTTGACTAGTCATAGGGCTTGTTGATGTGTCTTCCATGTGTGCTTGTTTAATAATCATCATTAATTTCTTCAAAATTCAAAATTCAAACTTGCTTATGTGTCTTGCATGAGTGATTTATGTGTGTACATGTGTGATCATTTGTTTAAACATTGCCAAATCAAGCTAAACACCAAACACATAAAGACAAGTCACTCTACACATTCTTCCAACACATTCATATCCAATCACTTTCATCCTAATCACCCTTCTTAGCCACATCCTATCCCCTTTATCCTAATCATCCTAGTCATCATCCTAATCAATCAAGTCATCCAATCTATTAATTCCACATCATATCCTAATCATAATCATCTTTTTAATCCAATCAACATCATTTTACACCATGACAACATTAGAAGACATGGCACAAAAGCTCGTTCACATACTTCATGAAGCTCAAACAAGCCAATCACCTTTAAACCAACAAATCATTCAAGGAGTCCATGATGTGATACAAAAACTTCAAAAAAACCAATCACCTCAAATGCAACAATTCATAGCACAAGCCCAATACCTCATGGCCACTTGTCAAATCCAACAAGCACAACATCCAATCCAATCATCACATCAACAAATTTCACCTCAATCTTATGTGTCACCTATATCATCATATCAACCTCATCCATCCACATATCATGTTGCCCCTTCATCAGTCTATCACACCTCTTCTAATGTAAAACCTTATCCATATCAATCCACCTTTCAACAAACATTATCCTATCCAACCTCTTCATCATTATCACAACAACAAATCATACCACAACAAGTCCAAACACCATTACAACCTCAACACATTCAACCACAATCCTATGTGTCACTCTCATCATCATACCAACCTAATCCATCTACCTATCATGTCAATGTCACATCAACATACCCACCCATATCACAACAAGAAAATAGGAGCCCAAGTCCACCTTGGCAACAAAATCAAGAGCCTTTCAATTCTGATGCTCCATTTGACAAGGGGAACACCAATCTAGTTCATGCACCCTATAACTCTATCATACCACCATCCAATCAAATTCCTATTCCTAAGCCACCATGTCCTAGTCCTACTCCATTGGCTTCTCCACCTTCTAACCCATCAAAATCTTCATTACCCCCACCATCATCAAATCCTCCATCAAATCTATTCCCTAAATTCAAAAATTTCAAAAGTAAACATATGGCATTACCCAAATCCACCCATCCACCTACAACAGATGTGACCCAAGAGCTACTATCAAGGAGTCAAATATCACCATGTCATCCAACTCATATGTCTAAACTTGCCAAAGATTCTTCAAGCATCATGCCCATTCTTACAACCCCTTCATGTAGTCTCAACCTTGATCCTATTCAAGAGTCTTTCCCATTGAGCCTAAGTCAACCTCCATCATGTCTCCATCTAGAACATGTTGAGCCCATTCAAGATTCATCCCCTTCCAGTTCCATTCAAGCAACCCAAGAGTCATGTCAAGATTCTACTCCCAAGCATGTGGAAACATCAAGCCCTAGTCCTAATCAAGATCAAACCACTTTCATCCAACCTATCCATAACCTATATATTTTCTATTCAGTCAAGATATTACCTATGAAGAAGATATTTATGAGCAACTTGATCCTATATCTATCCATGAGCAAGATATCCCAAATGTAGATTCACCTAGTCCTATCCATGACCCATCAACATCCACTTCCCTTGATGAGACACTTACCTCTCAAGCCAGCATAGAGGATCAAACCAATAATGTGTATCTAAATGAACATACTCAAGATCCTTTAAATCCTCCATCATCCACTATCAACCCCATTGCATGTCCTCCATCATATCCACCTGGCCTTTCCAACCTCATTCGTGAATGTTCCTCCTTAGAACCACAACCACCATTATCCACTTCACCTTCTCCATCCAATAATGAGCTCATGTCTAGTGTTCCGCCTACACCTAGTCCCTTTGTCCATTGCATACTCCAAAACATGAACCACCAAGGTAAGGGTTTAGACCTTCACAAACAAGGTATTTTGGAGCCCATCCATGTCAAAGTCCCTCCATGCTCTTATGGCCTTGGACATACACCTCAAGGACAACAACCTAATGATGTTGGTACTTCATCCATCCATCCTAAGTCCACGTTCCACCACAAGCCTTATCATATTCCCAAAACATACATTGCCATTCCACCTCCATTATCCTACAAGTATCAAAAGCATGTGACCATACACCTTCCACCATCCAATATACCCTCGCTTCTTCCAACTCTGCATATCCCTCCATCCACTTTTCCACCATTGCTTCCAACACCTAATACCCCTGTCATTCATAAATACCCTAACCATCTTAATCATGACCAATCAATGCACACATTGTCTAAACATAAAGCTTCCACTCATTCCACCAAACCCAAGGGATTCCAAAATAAAAACTTGGATGCCTCTACACATAAAATAAAAAATCCTAAGGGTCCTCATGCCTTAGGGCACCAAAGCAAAAAGTGAAATACAATACATTCAAAAAGTTATATAAGCCCATACCTCCAAAAGTAAAGGCCAAAACTAAATTGGTTCGGGTCCCTAAGAAAAATGAAAGCAAGTCAAATGAGGCATCCTCATCAAAAAAATCCCAACCATCCACTTCCACATCACATTCCCACTCTATTCAAGAATCTCATATTCCCTCCCACAAGAAAAATAAAAGTCATAAAAATACTAAGTCTATGTGGGTACCAAAATCACTTCATCACCCATATCCTAAGAAAACATCTCCATTGCTTCAAGCTACACCTCGTCTGCCTCAAAAGCTTCAAAATTTATCATAGTGTGTGCAACCATTGGTCATGGTTCCTTTCCATTTCACAACAATTCCACATACCTCCATCCCCTCACCCTTCACTCATTATCCTACATATCTCCCCCACCACCTTCCTATGGTCCATGCTTTTGGCTAAGCCTCCCCATTCATCTTTTGCATAAGTCCCATATAATCCCTATTATCTTCCCTACATAATCCATATCATAATCCATTATTTTCCTCCATAATCCACATCATAATCCATCTACCTACTCCATCTTCCTTTCATCTCATCCCTTACCAACATTTATGAGCATAATGACATTTGAAATGGTCCATGCAATAACATCCATCTCTAGTGGGACTATCATATTTCATGGAACTAGACACTTGATTCCCTCTTATCCATGTTCCCCTTCTCCTATCCAAAATAGTCAAAAATTCAAAAAAAAAAAGAAAAAAAAAGTAAAGAGAAATCCCTTCATCCAATGGTGAAAATCGGGCAAACAGGCGCCCTAGATAAGTACCATGATGAAAACCTGGTAAATAGGCGTCATGTATAGGTTGATCTTCTATGTCACTTACACTTGGGGGTATAATATCTCATCTATCCAACCTATCATTTTCATGTCATATCATTCTACCTTACCATCCTACCATCTTTAGCCATCATACCTACCTACCTATCATCAATCATCATCATCATTAGTCAATCAATTACTCATCGGTTTACAGCTTGACAGAGGAAATACCTTGCTTTTTTTTTTGTATCATTTGTGCATGCTTGCTTGCTTACTTGTGTGTGTTATCATATTTATCTTGAAAATTTGTGTTAAATCCGAATTATTCCTGATAATATTCATATCTTGTATCTAGACAAGGTTGTATTACACTGGGGCATGAGATGCATTGTCACCTTGGTCCTTATACCTTGGAGCATCGTGTCTAGTGTTACATCAAACATCATGGTTGCTCACCTTCTTGTAGCATAATGTATCATTCATCTTGTCCCTCCTTATCATTTCATTTCTAGAGCCTACCCGTGTTTGTCCAACCTGCCTATCCTCTCAAGGGGGCATCATCACCATATCCTTTTCTTATATCATTTACCTTAGCTTCTTTGAAATGATGTTGCTTGATCGCAACATCATCTCAAAGAGGGGAAAAATGTAGGCACATAAATTTTTCCATGTCCTTACCATGACTTAGTTGACACTTTACTAGGGACATCATAAGCCATTTTGTTCTAATCCAACTACTAATCCCACCTTAATCACATTCCTAATTAATTAAACAAATCTATTTATTTAATTAATTTCCCCCATTCACACATCTCACATAATTCAAATTAAATCTTTGAATTAATCCATCACTTTTAACACATTGCAACATGTGTCACATGACTACAACTTTTCACATGCACACATAATTTAAATAATTTTATTATTTAAATTATGAGATTCCCACTCACATCCTATATTTAGCCCCATTTATTGTGCATCATAGGCATCTTTTCTCTCCAAATAAATAAAAGAATCCCACTTATTTCCTCACATCCTAATATTAGCCTCATGTCATAACCCACTTAATGTGCATCACAAGCACTAAAATAAAATTTTAATCCTAGCCATACACATCACACATTTGACTTTTAATCTTGGTTGTCGAATCATATCAGCCTTTTCCTATAAATCAACCCTCTCATAAGCCATTAGGGGGTTCAATTCTTCAGGAATCCTTATGCTATCAAAATAATTCTTAAATCTTCCATCCATCTTTATCTATCATCCTCTATTTTCCATTTTCATCATGTCGCTATGTTGCTAAATTGAGCAACCAACATTTCTTCAACAGTCAATCCTTCAAAATATTGCATTCTTATGCAGGTTGAGAAGAGCCATGGAGGTCAATCAAGTCTAGTTTGAGAATTGGTTTGCATTTCCTTTGTTTATTTGCATTTTTATTCTAGTTTGTGCTTCATGGTGCTTGATAGGGTTTATTTATTTTGTTGTTTTCAGAACTTAATTCTTGAATTTTCCCTATCTACAATAGGTTCAAAGGTATGACATTTAGCATTTCATCATGTTGATAAAATTTGTTAGGAGATCGCATTGCAAAGCCACCAAGAAAAGGCAAAGTAGCACAGATAGAGGAAGTTAGTGATGCTTGTTTGGGAAATTTATTCAATATTTTGGATGTAGTCTTTATTCTTTATCAAGAAAATCCTGGGAGAAGAAGCTATGAGACCTTACATGCAACAATGGTAGCCAAGTTTGAGGAAAATTTGAAGGCTTGGTGAGAGATGTAGCAGTTAGAGGATGAATTTTGCATGCATTATTCAAGGATAATAAGCAGTTGTTCATCAATTTGGACACATGAGGAGAATAAGATCTAAAAAACAAAGTGGGAGACTTGCAGCTAAAGGTGGAAGAATTTCAAGTGAAATGGAAAAAATAGAGCATCATTTTCTAGTGTGAAAACATTCTGCAGTGATGTAGAAATGGTGGTGAAAGGCTTAAAGAGTGATGTGAGAAATAGAAATCTAGAAATATTCATTAGTTTCACTTTTGCAGAGGGAGTAGTTCAAGGATATCAGAAAGATTTTGTTAAACCTAGTGTTATGCTTTCATATTAGTCTTGTGTTGTTTATATTTCTTTGCTTGATGCCTAGTTTGGATTTTTGTGTGGGATTATATGTAATAGATTATACTGTTATATATGTATAGAAAGAACAAATAAAACAACTTGTAATAGCATTTTTACTAAAAGTAAGTGAGCCCCAATAGAACCCACAACTATCTAGGAAAAACAACTAAGCATACTAATGGAGCAAAAAATGGCAAGCACATTTTGAAACTCCAATACAATGCATGGAAAGAAAATTTTGGGGAGAATCAAATATATTAATTGTTCAAAAAGCTTCATTCCACATATAACTTACCTCATTTTAAAGACCTTCTATTGATTGTGTTGGCTTATTAGCACCAGATGTACGCAAGTCCCATATCAGCAAATTATTATTATCATCAATAGACCCAAATAGATACTTCTGCCTTAAATGCCACACAACATATTCAACTACACCATCATGGCCCTGCATTGTAATTATATCATGAAATGGTGTCAAAAAATAATTCTTCACTAAGGAAATATCATCTGACAGTGAGAAAAGTTGCAATTCTAAAACAAATTAAAATTTCAAAGGCCTGAAAAATTTAATTGACACAAAATAAATGATGGGAATGTAAAGGCCTGAAGCTTATCTTACATCCAAATACTAAATAGCAATACACTCAAAACCAAATTTACTATGAAAGGCAGCAAGTAAACTAGCTCACCTTAAATATTTGTTGAGCCTCAAGTACTTTATTTTTTTGAAGGTAAGTTAATGTCCCACAAACATATTTTTGCATCATTCAAACCACTCAATAGATATTCATGCTTAAAAGGGCTCCATGATAAACCATACCCTTTTGCATTATGACCTCTCAATCTAATATCGAGATTACAATCACCATCTTGAGGTGGCTTTGATGGATGTTTGGTGTAATCAAACACATAAAACTTTGCACTAACTACTTTGGTAGCAATAATTAAAGGATTTTATGGCATATACCGAGCTCTATTGACCTCACCATCATGATTGATCTATTGTACAATTTGGAACTACAAGCAAAAGGATTTTTGAAAAACCTAGCATAAAAACAAGTGTTGTTTAATCTAATTGACTATAGTCCAAAACAGTTTGAAACCACCAGCCCAAATGAAAAAAATTGTTGTCTATGCTCAAAAAGATAAAATAGAATAGACATCTTTGATAACACTAATCAAAATTGATCCATGCTCTTATTTGATAACATATTAAGAGTATGAAACATAACTTGCAACTATGCAAACCAAACTAATAATGTAGGTCTACCTCAAACATTGGAATGATATGTTACATTTATATGGCTTCCACTGAATAGTCTGAAAGACCTAAGTTTTTTCATGAATATAATAAATGTGATCTGGTGAACATTAAAAAAGAAATATTGAATGGAAACACACATAGATTAAAGCAAAACATGCTTGGAGCTTATTAAGCCCTTCAATTCCTATCCTCTTTTCTAGAAAAAATGAAGCTTTATTAAAAAGGAAAACCATAGTAGGACCCTATGCTACAAAAATGGTAACTCTACTGGCATCAACCCATGTAGAGATATCTACTTTTTAACACTTCATTCACTCTTAATTATAGGATGAGGCTCTTCCAAACATGATACTTCTAGGTAACTATCATCTATGAAGCTCCTCAAGAGAAGGACGTTAACTTCTTACTCAAAGCTCTTCTTAAACATCAGCCTTGTGTGAAGAAAGGAGAAGTAAGACTTGCTTAATGAAAAATTAAATAGTAGTCTGACTTATAGAAATATTAGAATAAAATCCCAACACTCCTAGGCAAAGTAGTGAGGGGTCTTCTTCCTCACATCTTTATTTCTAAGAGAATTTTCGGCTTCAACCACAATAGTTTGCTGCTATTTTTAGTCATGTAGGTATCAAAAAACCTCTTGGTGGTGTTTCCCTTCAAGTTTTTTAACTTGAATAAAGAGAAAAAGTCCTTTTTATTACAATTACAAAATAAATTTTGAGGCCTTGGTTGTGTAACTGGTGGACCATAGTCACATTTAGTACTTGTTACAAACTTTGGGAGTGAAGATGTTAAGTAGAAGTATGGTAAATCAAATAACTTGGATTAAGAGAAGATATAACATGAATTCATACCATTGAAAGCTTATATGTGAAGCTGCATGGTACTTTACAATAGAGAATAGCATCAGTTGTCTAACTCTTTTCATTGTAGTATACACTTTTTATTGAGTTTTCTTAGTAGTGATTGAATTGATGAAGATACATTATTGGCATGAAGGTCCATATGTTGGACCTTAGATAGTAACAAGACCTAGAAGAATTCTTTCCCTAAAAAGCTTTTATCCTAGCTCTAGAATCTTTAAACAAGAAAGCAATCCCAAATTAGTTACCAGTCTCCCTAATAAAATATTTTTACCTAGAGAAAGGTCTCAAATATCTTCAAGACCTATGCTAGGTTTAATCTCACAATAAAAATTGTTTCCACTCATATCCAATATTTTAAGCTTCTTTAACTCCCATAGTTTCTTTGGAGTGCTACCAAACAAAAGGTTGTTTGTAAGATTCATAATCATGAAACTCTTAAGATTCTCAATCTATACATATTTCCTTCTTATAGCACACTCTCAGCTTTGTGAAGACAACTTCCCATGTTGATGGAATTTATTCTTGGGCCTAGGAGAACTCTATTGTACATGGGAATCTATAAATAATAGGTTGTATTGGTTTGCAAAATGGGAGTGGGAGGAAAATTGTATTTTTGTATCTGTCTAGATTGATGGAGGGAACATAATGTATCTTGTATATTCTTTCAAAATTAAGGAGGATGATTATGTTGTCTCCAAGAGGTTATCCAAGAGGTGAGAGACAAAATGAAAGGAGCATGGAAGCATAGGCACATAATTTTTGATATCCCTATAATGTAGTATTAAAATTTATGATAAACATCCACAAAATAGGCAAAGCTAACCTTGAAATGTCAATACGAATAACCAACATAACCAAATGTTGTGAACATCCAAAGTGAGTGAAACACATAAAAAAAAACTTCATAGAAAGATGAGATATGTGAGCTTTGAAACAATCGTATACTATTAGCAATCACACATTACAAATCTTTGGAAGAATGCATCCCATGTACTACAATATCATTGAGGCATGCTTCATGCCAAATACATCATAACAAATGTTTTTCTACAACACTAATTCAATTGATAGGAAAAGATATGGGTTGACTCATATTACATGAGCAAAAGACAACACAAAATTAACAAATCTTCAAAACAATATAAATTACAAAATCATTTTTTTTATTATTGGTTTACAAACTTATGTGTTGCAAGGCAAGGGAAAATTGGATCCCAAACAAAAGGGCCTCTCCAAAATTGTTCACCAAATTAAGTGGGACAACACCGAGGGGTATAAAAGCATATCTCCATTTTGAATTAAACTAACCTGCCCAAGATAATTTTAGTCATCTAAAAGGAAGAGAGTGAAACCGACATGCAATATATTTTTTAGTTTTCGAACTATAATGGATTTTTTTTCTCTTTCAAAAATCTGTAATTTTTCTGTTATTTTTGTTCTTGTCAAAATTTGTGCTTGAACTCATAACTAGTTACTAAGATTAAAACTAAAATTTATCATATCCTTATGATGGTGAGATCAAATAGTATTTCCATCTCTAATTCAAGATTGTAGCAACTCAAGTGGGGATTATATGTTAGATACCAAACATTAAATACTACTACTAATTAGTAATAATAGAAATATAGAAGAAAACAAAATAAATAATCAAATTAAACAATGAATTATAAAGGTGTGTATATTCAAACAAAGTATTCACCATGTACAAATAATAGAAATAAGAATCAAGTACATCATCCTCTACATAGATTGAACTAATATTTCAGCTTACCTGCCATAGCTTCATCACAATTATGGGATAAATTGTTTATATAGCACTAATTTAGGCTACCAAATCTAACCATACCAATGAGGGCTTCTTAACGCAATGTGTTATGCAAGTCAAGATTGTCATTGATGCAAGCAAAAGGTTGTAAGTTCTGTCATCTCCCATAGTGAAAGTGTTTATCTCCTATGGATGTCCTAATTGTTCACAACTTTTGTCCACCTAGAATATCAATTATTTAAACCCAATTTTAATTCAAGTAAAGGTGGTTACTAATGAAAACTTTAGGTTGCAAGTTTCAACATCTCTCATAGTGAAATTTTTGGTCTCTTAAGGTTGATCTAATTGTTCACGACTTTTGTCCACATAGAATAGCATTTACTTAAACTTTATTTTAATGCAGGTCAATTTTGTTGCCAATGCAAGTACAAGGTTGTAGGTTATGGCATCTGCCATAGTGAAAATGTTAGTATCCTAAGGTTTTCCTAATAGTTAAGAGCTTTTATCCACATGAAATTCCATTTATTTAAACCTGATATTAATGCATGTATTAAATAACCAAATAAGAAAGAGAATCTCAACTACCTTTTATTTCTTTCAGTGCTATTTAATGCATCATCCTAGAACCATTCAATATCTTTTTCATCAAGATTTCTTGCAAACTATCGAAGTCCAGTAATAAATGAGACAAAAATCAATAATGCATTTCTACTAGAATTTACTCATACATGAAGATCAATGCTTACCTAAGAGGAAGACAAGGTTGTCCCAATTTTTTTTTAATCTACAAATCTAAGAGCAACTAAAATTTTCAAGCAAAAAGATACTAGTAATTAGCTTTTTCCCTTGTTCCAAGGTACCCTTCTTTTATTTGCAATACCAGTTTTCTTTCTCCTTGTACTCATTGTATTCTTCTACTACAAAATCTTCAAATAATAACAAACTAGTCTAATTTAATTGTCGCATTTCCCATTAAGTTTTGTTACTCTTCCCCACCCCGTTCCATCATTGCAAAGGTACGTTCATGTGATCTAACTGCTAGAATAGCTTATGTAGAAGAGGAATTTAGTAAAGGATGCACATTGTTTATTTTTGCAAAATTCCTTATGACATAATTATCCTTGATTCCAGTCAATCCAAATCACATCATCTAGAGTACAAACACAAGGAAGAGAGGGAAGCTTGGGATTTGAACAACAAATTACACAAACATGTGAATTTCTCTTCCAATTTAAGGAGAATCTCTTGCCCTTCATAGTAGACAAATTTTCTTTGAATTGTGTTTTGATTGTCAATTCAGGAAAGAATGATTGTAGAAGAGCTTTGGAGCTGAAGAAATCCACAAACATTGTAGATTGACATCTTCCCAACAATGAATCAAGAATGAGTCGGGAATAGACTCTAAAGCCAAAAATATTAATAAGAAAAGAAACCACTCTAAATTGGAAATATGTTTTTGAGAAAATGACTAGTACATGTGATTCAAAAGCAGCTCATCAGAGTTTACAATGTCATAAAAATTCCAATATAGTTTCTAAGCATTGTTGAATGAGACCATAAAAAAATGAAATAAGATGCTTTTGTCAAATAGTTCTTATTTGTCTTTGTAAAATAGTTGTTATATGTCAACCCTTGTTGAATCGTACTAGATGCAAACATCATATAGCTTCCAATTCCAAAGTAAAATACATTTGGCTATATGTAACATAAGCTTAAAAATTTGTATGCAATAACCCTCCCTCTTTACAAAGGATGAAATGACCTTTACTAGTTAATAGAATAGTACTAAAACTTTGCTATTTGTTGTCGTGATAGAATAGTGAGTGTGGGTTTTGAGCGAGAATCTCAAACTTTTTTTGGAAGTAGTCTTTTGAATTTGGGTCTCTAAGGTGTTGATCCATGGAGGAAGCCTAAAACAATCTTCTGAATTTGGGTCTGGCTCTATATGCAAATGGGTAAGGAATAAATCTAAATTAGGTTCAACAAGCTACATAAGCCACAATGTAATGAAGAAAGATAAACATTAAATTGATTTTGGTTAACTAGTTCATGTTGCACACCATTTTCTAAAATCTCATCTTATCTATACATAACACTATATAAATCCAAACAAATCATAACTTAATCACTTATGCATATAGCTTATCATGCTCATATCTTTAGGTTTGATTCAAATGTTGAACCATATTAGGACACCCGACATTAAAGAAAATGTCCAACACCAAGCATATACAGGTTGTTGGAGCCCAGTTAATTCTAATGACTTGAGAATTTGTCCTGATTGCAGGACTAACCCAAGTTAAAATTTCTTTCATTGCATAAAGCCCCCAACAACTCCAACGTACATGTGTTAAGGATGTGATTTGACAATTAAGGTCCATTTCAACCCTACCTAAATATATAAATCCTACAAATGTATCCATTCTTTAGAAGTATTAAAGGATATGACAAGTGTTTGAAATCTTAAAAATAGACCTACATTTATAAAGCTTAAAGAGTATTACCCATGTTTATTCCAATGTTCACAAATCTTTAGTAATATATTTCAAACTTACCTCATTAATTGTTAACTATATTCCATATTTCCATATTACAAATTTTATGAATGTGATCTTAAAGAACATACCCTATGTGTGAAATTATGAAAGAATGTGCCTTGTATTCACAATCTTTAAGATCTTGTTTCAAAGCAATCCAAAAGAAGAAGAAAACATCAACAAATGGTAGTTGGAAATACAATATTTTTTTAAATTTCAACAAATAAACAAATGGTAATAGAAAAAAAAGACAACACAAAACAAGTTAGAAATTCTAACATACCTGTTTAGGACATGAAGCATATTGGAAATGACGACCAAAAAACAAGAACTTTAGCATCACAAAAATCATTCCATTTGTTTGCTTACTACTTGTAAACTGCTAATTCTTTTCATACTTATTGTTGGATGTTGTGGTTGTGTTGCTGATATGTGGTTATCATTGATGTCAACACTATTAGCATTGACCGTATTGGAAGCTGGATATGTTGAGGATATTGAGAAAATTGTTAAAGGAAGTGTTGCAGGTTGCCAGTGTATCAGTGAAGGTCATGAAGGTAAATTGTTCAGTACGTTGATCATCAGGTGTTGTGGTCTAAAGGGTTTCATGATGAGTGTATCTAGTCTATCCACTAAAAGTTTTAGAGGTCCACATGAAGATTTGATTGTGTTGTGAATAGAAATGTTCTGAAATTTCTCAGTTAGTGTTCCTGATTGAAGTTGAAGTGATTTCAGTAAGTTCAGTTGCTGCAGATATTTCTCTAATGGTTGTTGATTCTTGTGGATGCTTCTAGATCGTACTCTATCTTTGTGGTACATTTGTGTTGATCGAAGTGTTCATGGTTGATATTTTTCTTTTGCATGTTCAGGTTTTCATGTTCTTGGTCGACATGATGGTTGTTGTGTGTTGTAGATCCTCAAGGAGAAATCAATTGAAGTGTTTTTGTGTTGAATATGTTGATTTGGGGTATAACTCAATATTGGTTGACTAAGTTTGATTTGCATTGTAAATTGATTTGTAAATCAGGCTGACATCATGTAAATTTTTTATATTTTTATATTTTATTTTTGGCCAATAGAGTTGTTGATGTAAATCTGTATTGCGGATATATAAGGAAGTTTTTTTGAGTGAAGAGAGTGTAAGTGTGTGTGTGTGTGAATGCAAGTGTGAAAATATTGATCATATCATTCGATTGCAGAGAAGAGTGTGGAGGATTTTGTGCAAAGTGTGAAGAAGAAGTTTTTTGTGCTTAAACTGGAACTGTAATTAGGTTTTGTGGAGAATTTATTCTTTCAATTCACCACCCTGTGGATCTAATCAGTTTATCTGTAAGGCAGTGAGCCTTCCTTTGTAATTGAGTAGTGAGCTCTAGGCAGTGAGCCTGAATGCAAGTGCATTCCCCATATTATTCTCTTTATACTTTTAATAGGGTATAATACTATGGACTGACATCCACCATGGTTTTTCCCCTAATAGGGTTTCCACGTAAAAAATCTTGGTGTTCTTTGTGTCTCTGATGTGCTATTTGTTTGTGGTTAATTGCTAATTCATCAAATCTGAGAATAATTAAGTTAAAGTTGAAAAGTCTGATAAATTTTTGACAACTGATTGACCCCCCCTCTTAGTTGCCTGTCCTTGTTTTGCCAACAATTGGTATCAGAGCTAGTTCCTCTAAAGAAGATTAAAAGCTTGAGGTGATTCGAGATGGCATCTTTCAAGAAGGATAGTCCCAGATTTGATGGAACCAACTACTCTCTCTGGAAGACAAGAATGGAATGTCATTTGAGGTGCATTAGAGAACCCTAATAAAACATTACTAAGGATACATATGTTATTCCTATGAATGGCACCTCTACTACAACAGAGATCAAAGAAGTAGAGTATAACATCCAAGCTAAGGAAGCTTTATTGAGTGCTTTAATAGATTCAAAGATGACTAATGTAATGGATTTGAAGACAGCTAATGATATATGGAAGAAGCTAGAGACATTGTATGAAGGAGATGCTCATGTGAAGGTCACTAAGCTACAAATTTTGGAAGGGAAATATGAAACTCTAAAGATGGGTGACGATGAAAACATATCTTCCTTTATGCAAAGAGTTAATGAATTGGTGTTGGGTATTAGATGTGTCAGTGGTACCTTGGATGAACAAGAAATTGTAGAGAAAGTGCTTAGATCATTGCCTGCTTCATGCAAATCTAAAGCTCATGCCATTGAGGAGTTGAGATCAGTGACAAATGTGACAAGGGACATGTTGATTGGAAAACTTGTTGCCTTTGAGTTGAGAGAATTTGGTGATTTTGTGCCTAAGACTAAATTTGCATTCAAGGCCTCTGTATCTGGTAGAAACAATCAAAGATATGATCCGAGAGAGAACTCAAGCAAGACAGTCAAATATGAGGAAGAAATGAAATAGCTTGAAGATGAAGAAAGAGAAGTATAAGAGCTGGAAGCTCTGATTGCAAGGAGAGAAGGCAGAGGAAAAGGTAATCACAAAGGGAAGTTTCCCCTTATATGTTTTTCATGCAATAAAATTGGTTATTTTTCTTCAAGGTGTCCTGACAAAGTTCCAAGACCTAATCCTAACAAACCTAAATTTCAAAAGAAGTGTTATTTTGTTGAAGAAAATGAAATAAATGAAGAGTATGATGGAAATGAGGATGACAAGGTGTTCATTTCCATTAAGGAAAGTATTCCAGAAGCCACTAAATCTACATATGATAAGAAATCTCTTGCAACTCAAATTGAAGAAAAGGATGAATGGGTTATTGATAGCAGATTCTCACACCATATGACTAGAGATAAAAACAAATTTGTGAGCCTGGAGAAATATGATGGTGGAGTTGTGAGATTTGGAGACAACAATGTCTGTGTGATTCATGGTAGAGGATCTATTTTTCTTGGTGGTAAGCATATCATTGATAATGTTCTGTATGTTGAAGGATTGAAGCATAATTTGCTGAGTGTTGGACAAATGGTGGACAAGGGTTATGATCTATAGTTCAAGAATGGAAAGTGCGAGATAGCTGGAAGTTCTAGAAATGTAATTGCATCTAGTACATAGACAAAAGGTAACATCTTTCACTTGAGTGATACTAATGAAAGTTGCTTGATTACTCAGATAGATGAGAGCTAGTTATGTCATAGGAGGTTATGTCATGTGAATTTTGATAACATTGTCAAAGTTAGTTCCACTCAAGCATTCAAAGATTTTCCTAAGTTAGTGAAGCCTACTAATTCAATATGCAAGCAGTGTCAGATGGGTAAACAGAAAAGAGTTACCTTCCGGAGCAAGCAACATCATACAAATGGAGTACTAGAACTTGTGCATACAAATCTATGAGGTCCATCCAGAGTGAGAAGTCTGCAAGGAGATAGGTATCTTATGTTGGTTATAGATGACTATTCTAGAATGATATGCGTAGCCTTTCTAAGAGAACAATGTGAAGCTTTAGAAAAGTTCAAAATTTTCAAAGCCATGGTAGAGAATGTGACAGGTCTGAAGGTAAAATGCTTAAGATCAGATAGAGGAGGTGAATTCACATCTCGAGAGTTTAATACTTTCTGTGAAGAACATGGAATTAAAAGATAGTTATCTACTCCTCAAACCCCTCAACAGAATGGAATTGATGAGAGAGAACAAAACTATACTGGATGCTGCTAGAACAATGATGCTAGAAGGAAACGTGCCTCACATCTACCTGAGAAAAGTAGTAAGCACTGCTATGTATACTTTGAACCGGGTAAATGTCAACAGTAATTCTAGTAAGACTCCTTATGAGCTTTGGTGTGGTCACAAGCCTACTGTGAAATATTTCAAGATTTTTGGAAGCAAGTGTTACATTAAGAGAGATGAGGATATAGGGAAATTTGATGCAAGCAATAAAGGAATCTTTCTAAGTTACTCTGCCAAGAGCAAAGTTTACCGGTGTTATAACAAAAGACTGAGGGAGATGGTGAAAAGTGCAAATTTCAGAGTTGATGAGGACTTTGCTAGATCATTCAGATATTGTGGATATGACTCTGATGAGCAGTAGGACAGTACAAACAAAGGGAAGAATGTTCAAATACGGAACCAAGTCCAGATTGTTTTGGTAGAACAAGAATATCAAGAGGGAGAGACAAGTAGAAGTACAAAAGAAAGAGCAGAAGAACCTAAAGTGCGACAAAATCCAAAACTTCCAAGGTATGTAAGGTTGAATCATTTAGAAGATCAAATTATAGGGGATAAGAGTAAAGGTGTATAGACTAGAAGCAAAATTGTAGATGAGCATTGTTTGATTGCCAAGACTAAGTCAAAGAAGAAGAAGTTGAAAGACACTTTTGGGTTGGTAGGGGTAATCACCCCTTCTGATAAGAACTAGAGATGCATTTGTATGCAACAATCCGTGTATATCATAGCCATATTTTGATCCAAATTGATGTTCTCATGGCTGCTACTCAAGGGGAGTAGTCAGAAGTACAGATATGTGGTTTAGAGCATGCTGATGAAAAGATACTGCTTATCTTTTCCATTGATGTCAAAGGGGGAGAAGAGCATGTGAAAAAAAAAGGAAAACAGAATGGGAAGAGGAGAAGAGCATGTGGAAATCAGTAGGAGGAGAAGAAGTCTTGTGAAAAGTAGAGCCAAAATCTAAGGGGGAGTTAGTGTTGATGAAGAGTTGTATTGGTGGTGTTTTTCACATCCTATGTTGCCATCAATGCCAAAGGGGGAGATTGTTGGATGTTGTGGTTGTGTTGCTGATCTGTGGTTTTCATTGATGTCAACACTATTAGCATTGATCGTATTCGAAGCTAGATATGTTGAGGATATTGAGAAAATTGTTAAAGGAAGTGTTGCAGGTTGCTAGTGTATCAGTGAAGGTCATGAAGGTAAATTGTTTAGTACATTGACCATCAAGTGTTTTGGTCTAAAGGGTTTCATGATGAGTGTATCTAGTCTATCCACCAAAAGTTTTAGAGGTCCATGTGAATATTTGATTGAGTTGTGAACAAAATTGTTCTAACAGTTCTCAGTTAGTGTTCCTAATTGAAGTTGAAGTGATTTCAGTAAGCTCAGTTGTTGCGGATATTTCTCTGATGGTTGTTGATGCTTGTGGTATGTCTGCATTGATCGAAGTGTTCGTGGTTGATGATTTTTCTTTTGCATGTCTAGGTTTTCATGTTCTTGGCCAACATGATGGTTGTTGCATGTTGTGGATCCTTGAGGAGAAATAAATTGAAGTGTTTTTGTGTTGAAGATGTTGATTTGGGGTATAACTCAATATTGGCCAACTAAGTTTGATTCGCATTGTAAATTGATTTGTAAATTGGGCCGACATCATGTAAATGTTTTATATTTTCATATTTTATTTTTGGCTGATAGAGTTGTTGATGTAAATCTATATTGCAGATATATGAGGAAGTTTTTTTTTTAGTGAAGAGAGTGTAAGAGTGTGTGTGTGTGAATGCAAGTGTGAAAATATTTATCATATAATTCAATTGTAGAGCAAAGTGTGGAGGAGTTTGTGTGAAGTGTGAAGAAGTTTTTGTGCTTAAACTAGAACTGTAATCAGCCTTTGTGGAGAATTTATTCCTTTAGTTCACCACCCTGTGGATCTAATATGTTCATCTATAAGGTAGTGAGCCTTTTTTTGTAATTGAGTAGTGAGCTCTAGGCAATGATCCTAAATGTAAGTGCATTCCCCATATTATTCTCTTTATAATTTTAACAAGGTATAATACTATGGACTGACATCCATCATCATTTTTCCCCTAACAGGGTTTCCACGTAAAAAATCCTGGTGTTCTTTGTGTCTCTGATGTGCTATTTTTTTGTGGTTAATTACTAATTCATCAAATCTGAGAATAAGTTAAGTTAAAGTTGAAAAGTCTGTTAAATCTGTGACAACTGATTCACCCCCCCTCTCAATTTTTTGTCCTTGTTTTTCCAACACTTACTTGATTAACCATGATGTGAATACAGTGTAGTTTATTTTCTGTGGTTTGATGATATACATTTGCAAGACAAGGACAACAATAAAATAATCAAAACAGGTAGTGTTGCAGAGTAGTGAGGAAAAGGGTTTGAATGATTGGACAAGCATATTTTAGGGTAGGCATGAGCTCTATGGGTAATTGAAATGTAGTCATTACAGGAAACTCAATTCCATCATTCATTCTAAAGGGTACAAGGTCACATCAAGAAAAAATCAAATCATAGAATTTCAAACTATAAAATTTCAAACCATTAGATTTCAAACCTATAATTTCAAACCCTAAAAAATAGGCGATAATACATGTCAATGCACCCAAGTTTTGTATGCACACTTAATTAAGCATCTGAAAATATTGTGGTTTTAGCACTACTCGATTCTTGAGTTCAAAGAAAAAAAATTGCAAGCTTTTAAATGAAAATATTGGTTGTGAGTTAAAGTTTATTTTTTTAGGCATGGGGTGAGGAATGTTTCAACTACCTGAAAGTTTTTTTTCCTAGCATGAGACAACTTTCCAGAGAGCCAATCCCTTCATTTAATATATAGTAACATAATGGTGTTAAAATGAAATAAAACACAAAAAAATGATCCAACAGCGTAAAGATTCCAAAAATTTAAATTCAATGAGACTATGGCAAGCAACTTACCTAAAAATTCTACACAAATTGTGTCGTGTTGTTGTTGATGATAAAAAATAAGGAGAGCTTGCAATAAAAGTACAAAACCATCTTTGAAACCTTATTTTCAGGCTATAGCTCGCCAATTTGGAGAAGTGAAAGGTAAATACCAGGGATGAAGAGTTTGAAGGAGTGTAAAGCAACATCAGTAGGGAAAGCAACAAAAAGGTGCGTAAACGACTGAGAAAATAGCAAAAAAAATGAATGGTTGAGATTCATCTTGCATCATTTGTAGTTCAATCTACATTGTTCGACATAAAAATGGGTTGGAAAAGCTTAGCGTGGGTATGCCTTTGATGTAAAAATATGTGAAAACAAGATTGCTCAAAAGGGTGGGAACAAAGGATCATGGTCCAACCCTTTATACATAATTAGAGGATGTTTAAAAATATTATTTGGAGTGTAGGTAAGTGTTGTGTAGTGGTAAGTTGTTATAGTTTTCAAGATAATGTGATTGAGTTTTTTAATTTATGGAAATAAGGTCTTTACTTGTGATCTCAAAAATTTAATTAATATAAAATTTTATAATTTTGTAATTTTAGGCATGAAGAAAAGGGATAGGAATTAGGTTTCTAATAGTGATCTCAAATTTTCAAGCAATATAAAAAAATTATGATTTGACTACTTATAAGCTTTTTTAGGTGAAAAAAGAAAATCATATTATAAGGGAATTTAAAACAAATTAGAACATAAAGATTTCCAAATAGCAATAGTCATTATTAAGATCAAAAGAAGAAAAATCCAAAGGGGATTTCCATTATTCCACCATCCCCAAGAATTAAAAGAATTAGTGATCCAAAAAAAACTGACATTCTTAAAGAACAAGTAAGGAGAGTTAAGCCCAATCATTATGAATGAGCTAAAGAAGCTCCATAGGTTTATTGATGCCATTCTACTCACAATCAACATCAAAGGCCCATTTAGCTAAGTAATTTGCATCAACATTCTATTCTCTATGAACATGAACAAAGAAAATGGAATCAAAATTTGAGGTGAGATAGAGAATCTACTTAGCAAGAGATGCCAACCACCAAAAAGGCTCATGCAACTTCTCTTTGTTCAAAAGAGAAACAAGGATCAAAGAATTCATTTTACAAATAACCTTCTTCCAACCCAACTCACAAGCTTTCTCAAGTGCAATGAGAATGGCTCAAGCCTACATTTGATTATTAGTGCAACAACTCATCAAAGAAGTGAATAAAACAAAACTTATAGGTACTTATGAAAGGTTAATCAATAACTATATTTAAAGTATATTTTGTAATGTTGCAAACACTCTACAAACTGTCAAAATATGAATTTTAGTTTATCTGTTATAAACACTATACAAATATTCAAATTTTAAATTTTTTATCATGAGTCTTACCACATTTCCATTGTTGATAAGAATAGAGATTGAAAATGTATGCATTTTTTAATATCATAAAGCTAGTGGAATCGACAAACCCCACGTGTTTGACATCTAATATTATCACAACCTTTATGATCATATTTGTATTCGATATTTTCATAATAAAAAATTATTTTGGTTATTATAATGGGAAAAAAATTAAACCTTACAATTTTCCCCTTAATTTTAGGCTTGATTAAACTAGGTTATCCTTTATGCAATAATTTACATACAAGTGGTGTGCTTTTGTATATATACTAGTAATTATATATTTTGAATACTAGTAATTTTCTTTGTGTGACTAATTATTTAGTTAAGTTTTTTACCTAACAATCAAATTAGTCATTTATTTAGTAATTTATAGTTTTGTTGTAAGAAATTAGTATAATTTAGTCATTTTTAGTTGTCATGACAAATTTTTAGTCACGTAGTCATTTATTTGCCAAATTCTACTAGTATCTATCTTCTTTTCTATTCTAGCAGTGAGCCTTTCTTTCTTTTGGGCAGTGAGCCCTATTGTATTCGGTGTCAATATTACTTTATATTGTGAGCTAATCCTCACCGTGGTTTTTCCCTTCACAGGTTTTCCATGTAAATCTAGTGTTTCTTTGTGTATGGTATTGTTTTGATTCTATATATTTTATCTACTTTCATGTTAAATCATTCTAATAGATTAAGGGTTAATTCGATTGATGTGGATTTGAATGTTTGTGAGGGTTTTAAAGTTTTAAGGTACAACTAATTCACCCCCCCTCTCAGTTGTCTTGTGCATTCAAAAATTGGTATCAGATCAAGGCTCCTTGGAAGAAATATTAATTGCTTGAGGTGGATCTGGGATGGTACACAAGAAAGATGTTCCTCTATTTGATGGATCAGATTATGAATTATGGAAGACAAGGATGGAAGGTTTTTTGGTTTCTCTTGGATTTAAAATTTGGAAGTTTGTTGAGACTAGATATACTATACCTGAAAATGGTCCAAAGATTGATGATGAGATCAAGGCCTATGAAAAGAATGGTAAAGAAAGGTATGCTCTCTTAAGTGGTCTTGTTAATTCTCAATTGGTGAAAGTTATGAATCAAAAAAATACTAGAGAAATTTCCAAGGGTAAAGTTAGAAAGCATTTGTGAAGGAGATGATAAGGTCAAGCAAGCTAAGATGCAAAACTTGAAGATCATGTTTGAGACCGTGTGAATGTCTGATGATGAAAACATCACAAGATACTTAAAAAATGTGGATGAAGTTGTCAACAACATCAAAGGCCTTGGTGGAGAAATGAAAGAAGAAGAAGTGGTGAAGAATGTACTCAGAACTCTTCCTAAATATTATAGTCATAAATTTTCTGCTATTGAGGAATTACAAAATTTGAATCAATATACCAGAGATCATTTGTATGGTTCTTTAACTTCTTTTGAAATGAGATAATTTGGTACAAGTAATGCAAAATTTGATATTTCTTTTAATGGTATAAAATCATAGAAGACTGTGGAATTAGATCACGAGGATCTTGATGATGTGGAAGAAAACTTTGTAAGGAGAATGAAAAAGGGTACTAGTAAGTATAGAGGTAAGTTTCCTTTCAAATGTTTCAATTGTGGAAAGATAGTTCATTATGCTTCAAGATGTCCAAACAAAGCTTTGAATGATAAATATAGGGAGAAAAAAGGTAAGATGATTAAGAAAATTTATTATGTTAGAGAAGATGAAAGTATATCTAATGATGAATTTGATTATGGGGATGATGAGGATGGAGAATTCTTGTTCGAGGATTTAAAAGATGAAACTAATTTTGCTAACTCTGAGAGATGTGTAAAGGAAAATGCTTTGAAAGCAAGTGCTAATACTGAAGGAACTTTGGTATCTACTTTTCATGCTAGATAGGAGAAGAATATTGGATTATTGATAGTGTATTCTCTAATCATATGACCAGTGACAAGAGTAAGTTTTTTAAACTTGAAAAATATGGACTTGTTAGGTTTGGTGATGATACATCTACTAAGATATGTGGAGAATGTTCAATTAGTTTTGATGGAAAATGGCAAGCATAACACTGATGATGTTCTTTATGTTAAGGGTTCAAGACATAACCTCTTGAGTGTTGGAAAAATGTGTAGCAAGGAAGACAATCTTATGTTTCAGGATGATGGTTGTGAGATTAGAAAGCACTCCTGAATTGTGGTTGTTGTTGGAAGGATAGATGGAAATGTCTATCAGCTCAAGGGTGCTAATGGTTATTGTTTCATGACTTAGATCAATGAGAGTTGGTTATGGCATAGGAGAATGTGTCAGATCAATTTTGATAGCCTAGTGAGAATAAGTTTAGTTTAAGTTGTGAGAGATATGCCAAAGATTATAAAGCCTATCAATGTTTTCTATAAGGAATGTCAAGTTAGGAAGGAAGAAAGAATAATTTTCAAAGTCAAAGAATAATCTTCTACCGAGATGTTGGAATTGGTGCAAACATGTCTTTATGGTTTTACCAAAGTAAGAAGTCTTCAAGGTGACAAGTACTTCATGCTATTGATTGATGATTATTCTAGAATGACATGGGTTACTTTTCTCAAAGAAAAATCAGAATCTCTAGATAAGTTTAAAGCATTCAAAGTTATGGTTGAGAATAAAATGGATATAAAAATAAAATGTTTGAGGTTTAATAGTGGATAGTTCACCTCCAATGAGTTCAATATCTTTTTTGAGAATCATAGAATAAAGAGGCATTTATCTACCCCTATGACTCCTCAATAGAATGGAGTTGTTGAAAGAAAGAATAGGACTATTCAAGAAGCTAAAAGGATAAAGATGAAAGAAGAAAATCGACCAAAAGTCTATTGGATAGAAGCAATTCATACTACTTTATACATACTTAACAGAGTGAAAGCAAGAGAAAACAACATAAAGACTCCCTATGAGCTTTGGTATGGAAGGATTCCTACTATCAAACATTTCAAAGTGTTTGGAAGGAAATTTTATATTAGAAGAGATGAAGAAAACTTGGGAAATTTTGATGCAAGATCTGATGAAGGTATCTTCCTTGGATATTCTACTTGAAGCAAAGCTTACCAGTGCTACAAAAAGAGGCTAAGAAAGATTGTTGAGAGTACAAGTGTTAAGGTTGATGAAGACCTACAAAATAATTAAGTGGTAATATATGGATATGAATCAGATGAATCTTCTTGCAAAGAAGAAGAAAAAGCTAAAGAAAAAGAAGTGTAGTATGAAGAGGAAGAAACTATGAAAAGGTTCCTAAAACTCCTAAGTATGTGCAAAAGAATCATTATGATGAATAGATCATTGGTGATAAGAGAAAGGATGTATTGAAAAGAAGGAAAGCTACTAAAGAACACACAAATATGTGTTTACTTTCTAAAGTTGAACCACAAAAAGTGATTGAAGCATGCAAGGATGAGTATTGGATCAAGGCTATGGAAGAATAACTAATGCAAATTCAGAAGAATTAGACTTTGGAACTTGTCCCAAGACCAACAAACAAGAATATGATTGGAACTAATTGGGTATTTAGGAATAAACTAAATGAGAGTGAAGTGGTAAGAAACAAGGAAATACTTTTGTGTAAAGGCTACTCACAAGTAGAAGGAATAGAATTTGAGGAAATATTTGCTCTGATGACAAGAATGGAAGATATCAAGATGGTTTTAGATTTTGCAACACAAGGATTTTAAAGTTTATCAAATGGATGTGAAGTCTTCTTTCTTGAATGGAGAATTAGAAGAAGAGGTATAATAGAACAACCAGAAGGATTTCAACTATCAAATAAACTAGATATGGTCTACAAATTGAAAAATTCATTATATGGATTGAAGCAAGCTCCCATACCTTGCTATGCACTTGGTTAGACAAGTACTTGTTAGAAAAAGGATTCAATAAAGGTACCAAAAATAGCAATCTTTACTTCAAATTTGAAAAAGATCAAATCTTGATTATGGTTGTATATGTTGATGACATAATTTTGGAGGAAATGAATTTATGTGTAAGAAATTTATAGAAGAGATGTAGAAAGAGTTTGAAATGTCTATGTTTGTGGAGATGAATTTCTTCTTTGGGCTAAAAATCAATCAGATAGATAAAGATATTTTTATTTCACAATCAAAGTATGTCAAGGAAATGTTGAAGAATTTTTGAATGGAAGATTCTAAACCAATATCTACCCTATGGTTACTAGTTTCAAGCTGAGCAATAATGATGAATCTCTTATGGTTGATCAGAGCAACTATAGATAAATGATTGGAGGACTGCTATATCTAATTGCTAGTATATTGTATATCATGCATGCAGTCTATCTTGTGGCTAGATTTCAAGAAGATCCTAAAGAGTCACATGTTGCAACAATAAATAGGATATTCAGATACTTGAAGGGAACACTACATCATGGCTTGTTGTATCCAAAGAATACTGACTTTACTTCTTTAAGTGCTTACATATATGCAGATTGGGTTGGTTGTGTAGATGACAGGAAAAGTACAAGTGGTAGTTCATTCTTTCTTGGATATAGATTGGTTTCATGGATAAGCAAGAAACAAGATTTAGTGTTTTTATCTACTTTAGAGATAGAGTACATTGTAGCAGCATCTTGTTGCACACAAGTATTATGGATGAGGAAAACATTAAAGGATATCAGAGTGGTGTATGATGAACTAATTTCTATCTTCTATGATAATATAAGTGCTATCAATATTTCAAAGAATCTGGTAATGCATTCAAGGACAAAGAATATCTCAATCAAGTATCAATTTTGAGAGAGAAGGTTGTAGAGAATGAAGTGAAGCTTGAATATGTTCCTACAAAGGATCAAGTTGTTGATATATTTACTAAGGATCTTCCAAAGGATACTTTTGAGTATCTCTAGGATAAGTTGGGGATTATTGCCCCTCCTTTGAACTAGATGTATAAGAGTATGCATCATTCTATTGGATATCAAGATTCATTCTTTGGTCTTGACTGATGTTGGTGGCTACCTCTCAAGGGGAGTAGGTAGTGGCATTATTAGTTGAGTGTTGGAATTGTGCGGTGGTTGTTGATTGATGCAGTTTGGTGTGTGCTCCTAAGGGGGAGTATGCAGAGTAGTAAAGGAAAGGAAGTTGCAAAGCAATGGTGAACAGTATGATTATTGTCAAAGGGGGAGAGATTCATGTGAAAAATACAATCTACAAAGGGGGAGAGAACAATATGAAAGAGAAAAGTATTAGTTATCAAAGGGAGAGAGAAATTAATGAGTTAGTTGTGTAAGGGGGAGAAAAGAAGAAAATATGGTATAGAGCAAGAGTACTGATGATCATAGTTGTAGTGTTTGTTGTTGATTTTTTTCACATCATTTGTTGCCATACATGACAAAGGGGGAGATTGTTGCAAGTATGTGTAGTTGGTGTTGTCATTGATTTCAATAACCTTTGGTGTTGTCATTGGTGTCAACTATATGAGGAGTTCGTTGCAAGGATGTGTAGTTGGTGTTGTCTCTGATGATGCTTTGATTAGTTGCATTATGTTGTCATTAGTAAGCCACTAGTGTCAACCTCTAGTGTTGCTTTGACAAGCTTTTGTCTATGGATGTATGGTTGATTTGATATTATGTAGTTTTCTTTGTGGTGATGAAGAAGTGATGAAGATGTTTAGGATGTATCTTTGGTGCTTGGTTTCCAAGTGCTTTTGAGAAAATTTGAATAAAAAGAGGAAACAATGTGTTGCAGTGGTGTTTTGTGTTACACAGTAGTGTTCAAGTTTGACTCCACATTTCTTATGTATTGAAAATTTGCTTTTGTAGTTTAGATATGTTGATCAAAGGTGTTCAGAGGTGTTACATTCAAAATTTGGTGTGCTAGATCTTGTGTAGAGGAAGTTTTATTTACCAATGTGTGAATTGTGTATTGCAGAGGTGTTTGGGAGAAATTTTTTTGCTCTGCATTTCTTCAGAGGATGGTTTTAGGTCTTGCGGGCTTGGAAATGTGCTTATAAGGTTTGTGTCTTTCTTTAGTTGAATTTTTTTAAGGTTTGGTGCTTCAAAAGTTAGTTTCTTGACTTGCAGTGTATGGTAGAGTTGTTTGTGTACTGGGTGTGTGCATTCTTTAAGTGAAAGTTGTTGTGAAGGAATTTGTCAAATTTTAGGGTGTTTATGGAATATTCTACATTGTGTTCAAGTGTTATGTGGTGTCCATGAGTCATATTTTGGATTTGAGGATGCATGTACTTAAGTGTTAATAGTTTTCGACTGACCTTGGGTGTTTACACTACTTGTGAAGTTTCTTTGGTGTTTTTGGAAGCATGGAAAAGCATGTATGAGTAGATTTAGGTCCTAGCTAAGGTGTGTTGTGGTCTTCCTTCATTCCCTTCCACCACACGAATGTTTTGGTGTCAACCTAATTTGGATTTACACAGTTGAGGTGCATTTCTAATCTTGGAGAATGTTTTCAAGGTTGAAGATGGTATAAAAAAGTGTTGAGTTGTTGAGGGAAGTTAAAATAGATGAGTATAATGTGAATGATGTGAATTTTAGAGTTGTAAGGTGTGAATTTGTCTAGTTTAGTGTGAGCTTTCACATGTCAGATTATTCGATGGCGTGAGAAAAAGGTTTCTATAATTCTACAGTAAGACTACGAAGGTGTTGGTGATGTTGTGGTGGTTTTTTTTGTTGCTTTGAGATGGATTTCTCACTGTAACATTTTTCTCTATCTTCTTTTCTATTCTAGCAGTGAGCCCTATTATATTCAGTGTAGATATTACTTTATATTGTGACCTAATCATCATCGTGTTTCTTCCCTTCTTGGGTTTTCCATGTAAATATAGTGTTTCTTTGTGTATGGTGTTGATTTGGTTCTATTTCTATTATTTGCTTTCATGATAAATCATTCTAATAAATTAAGGGTTAATTGAATTGATGTGGAATTGAATGTTTGTGAGGGTTTTGAATTTTTAAGGTACAACTTATTTGAACCCCCCCTCATTTTTCTTGTGCATTCAACACTTCCTTCTCCAAAATTTACCATCCCCTAGTCAAAATTGTAACCCCTCACTACATTGCATTTCTAAGATTTTTTAATATTTCATTTTTGTAATTGATTTTTTAATATATAATTTTAATATTAATTTTATATGGTTAGAGTTCTCTTAACTTTCCCAAAGAGAAAATCACCAACATAACTAACAATATCACAATATTTTGTTCCTTTTTATAGAAATAATTCACCAATCTAATTATTTCCTCTTTTAAGAGTATCTTTTTAGAACTATTACACGTGCTAGAAGGCCCTCTTAGAGCCAATTTATTTCATTTTTATTTCATTTCACTCACTACAAAATAACCACTTGTATGCAACCAATATCTTTTGTGATAAATATTATATGTTACCTATGTTTTGTAAGATTGGATATTTAATGGAAACTCTTGGAAGTATTTTTAGGCAATGGACAACATCATCATTTTTAGGTTTTTAACCTTTTCAAATTATAGAAATTCATTTTACATAAACATGATCCTTACATTCCCAAATAATATTCTTATTTATGTTCATATTCCCATCCATAGTCTTTGAGATAAACCTTTATAGGTACTCTATGGGAAATTTTGGGTATAATTTGATCAACTAGCTAAAAAGATTTTTCATATGTTATGCAACTAGAAGCTATTATAGGATCATTAAATATATCCAATATTATCATACCTATCAAGTGATTTTGAATCTTTGATGGTATACCACACTAAGTTTCCTTATCAAACGCTTTAAAAAGAATGGCATCTTTTCATATACAACACCCTTAAATACTTTGCTCTTTTGGACCCCCTAATTCTTTAATGGTGTTCTTGTGTTTGAGCCCTTTAACAAGTGGTTATTTTTTAGTGAATGAAATGAAATAAAAAAGAAATAGATTGGCTCTAAGAGGGCCTTCTAGCACATGTAATAGGTCTAAAAAGATACTCTTGAAAAAGGAAATAATTAGATTGGTGAAACATTTCTATAAAAAGTACCAAAATATTGAGATATTGTTATTTATGTTGGTGATTGTCTCTTCGGGAAAGTTAAGAGAACTCTAACCATATAAAATTAATATTAATGATTATATATTAAAAATCAATTACAAAAATGAAATATTAAAAACTATTGGAAATGAAATGCAATGAGGGGTTTCAATTTTGACTATGGACTAGGAAATTTTGGAGAAGGAAGACTAGGTTTTTTAGTTTTAAAAAATGGAAAGAGTTTGTGAGGTTTTCAGTTGGAGAAATAAAATGAAGAATGACATGGCTAGTCTATGAACTTTTTTTTTTTAGAACTCCTCAAATGTTAAAATTACAATTGGTTCTTCAATGGTTTGTCATATGATAAACTATAGTTGCTTTCTTTTATCTACACATTCTCTTTATGCATTCAAGAAATAAATCTTTGTGTTCATTCTCTTTTCTATGCAATCATCTTTCTTGTTTCTATTTTATTTTTCTTTCCTTTATCACTTTTTGGTTCAATGCATACCCAATTAAAGACCCAAGTTTTATCATATGAGGGATTTTTATCTTTAAAATCCAAAGGAATATTTCTAATGTAATAGTGAACTTTCTAATCATTGTTTCATTTCTAGCTATTCACTAGGTGATTTAGGATCATTTATCAAGGAAAATATATGAAAAATTTGTTAATGAACTACATTAATGAAAACATCTAATTATTTAATTCCTCTCAACCCTAACACTCTTAATACCAATAAAGAAAACTATCTTATCTTAGTTTTAGTGTAGTTTCTACCATTCCTATCTACTTAGTTGAGTTTATGAACTTTGTTGAATCCTAAGAGGTATTTCACTTAAGTCATACTTTTAGGTGGCTAAAAGATTGGATTCATCCTTCTTTTCTAAAATATTTAGTAATAAATATTATTAGAGATCAACTAAATTACAAACATCTAGATAATTATATTATTTTGGTCTCCAAGATGTCCACACATATAATACATGTTTAAGGGGATTAATCAGGAGTGATATAGACTTGTCTTTCATTTATACATTACATGTGTATTCCTATGCTAATCCACTCATGTTCATGTCGAGAAGGTATAATTATGGATACCATTAGGCAATGTATAGTTAGGTCCTATTTTTTACTCATTTATTTATATCTAATTTTCCTATCAATGATATATCAAGGATCATCATCCTTATTATTGTAGATCCTACATAATAAGATTTTACTTATACTATCAATTTTCCCAAGTTTTTCCTCTCCTATTGTATGAACCCTTATTTATATTTAGAATAACTTTTCTTTATTTCCCTATTTATGAGTAATGGCTCTAAAGTCAAGGTTTGGAATGTTTAAGAACTAAAAAAGTGATATTTGTCCTTTGTGGTGCGTTTTCTCTTTGTTGTAATCATGTTTCTATTGGTGGAATTATTGGAGGTGTGGTTTTATTGAGATTTTTTCCTAATTATCATATTATGAATGTGATGCACTTTAATATTCATATACTTATGTGTGGTTTTTTTTATGTGATCTTATGGTGGTGTGTTGGTGGTTTTCATTACGTAATAGATTTCTATTTTCTTGAGGTTTCATGATTAATCCTAGAATTATTAAAGTAATTTGTATGTCATATTCATCATCTAATCACCATGTCGTATCCATAATTTTAATTATACTTGAATTTGTGATCTATCAAAGTTAGTTTCTAATCTAACTTTTTCTAATTAAACTATATTTTTAATAATCTGAATAATTAATTTCATGTTTTATATTTCTATTTGATAATTGAAAATCATTGTTTTCATTATTTTGACTAGTCGTATTTGATTGGTATAGAATTCAACATAATTCTAAGAAAATGATCAAAGACTCAAATATCAAAAGAGTGTGAAGTTGAGAATTCAAAGAAAAGACAATGAATGAGACAACTTCATGAAAATAAGAAATTCAACTCCATAGATGAAGATGTATAATTTTTTCTAATTTAATTAGATCATGAAACATTTATTCAAGGCATAAAAAAAAAAGAATTTTTTTTTAAAAAAGGAAAAATTGTAATAACTTCACATAGTTAAGAAACTAAATCACAATACTTTAACTCCACTCAAATTGAAATATTTATGCATATAACATTCATTAATACAACTAACAATACAAAGGAAGATAGAAGGACCTTGAAGTGGAACTATTTTATACTAGTGATGATCACACACATTCTAGAGAGTTGTGCAAGGTTACTTTTAGATTTTATATGGAAGTAGTAGGACCATCATATTTGGTTAGCATATTGTATAGTTAAATAATTGTACATTAGAAGTTAAGAAATCACATATATTTTATTGGTCAATTAGGATGCATAAAACGAGTGGTGTTCAACATATATGGAACTACATCGAGGTTAGACATGGAATAGTTGAGCATGATGGTGTACAAGCATGTATTTATTAAAGAGTTGTACAGCATGAGAATAGATGAAGAATAAAGATAATACAAAGTTGATAGATGAAATGCCAATTATAAAATAGTGTAACTCTATAATTGATCTAGGTAATGAAGTAAATTATATTTCATAGATTTTTTGGTTGGTAGAAAAATATAGCATTGTAAAACATGAAGATTTTTTCACATTAAAAAAGAATGTGTGTTACATATATCACTTTGATAGATCCCAAAAAAATATCTCACTTACCTACACATATCACTAAATGATAAATCATGTATGCTTTGGGTCAAGTGTTACACCTACATATTCTTATCTCTTTATATAGTTTCAAGAACGTTGGGCCACGCCTTGGTGTCATTGTAAATTATTATATTTTCAACATGATCTACCCTATAGTTTTATGTAAATTATATAGATCTATTAACCTCTTTGAATATTTTTCTAATCAAGAAGTGCCTCATACAATCCAAAATAACAATATTTTTTTGTAACTTTGAGCTAAGCCCATAATTGATGATCTGTTAAAAGTGAAAATTTAATTAAAATTTGGGGTTTTCCTTCAATACCTATAGCTTTAATGTTATTTTTTTAGCATAATCTTAGTCCCTCAAATAATTCATCTAACTCAATCTCATTATGTGGATGGGTTAATTATCTAAGAGACATCTCAAAGGAAATTACCTTTGTCATTTTGTATCATACAACCAACCAAAGTTGGAATTTGATTACCTTTGCAAACCCCATCCACTTTTATTTTTTGTCTTCCAAAAGGAGGTTCCAACCATCTGATTTCCACCATACCCACCTTACTCAAGCAATAGGAGCCTAAAACCTAATCATTTCTTTATCATTCTATTGTCTTAGCTAGTGAACTCAATTGCTCTATGTGAAACCATTCTAAATTTGGTTGAAATATTCTCATGGAATAAATGTTGATTTCACTCTTTAATTTGTAAAGAATCAAATGTGATGTCCCTATCATTAAAGATTCATCCTTTTTCCCTTTCCATAAATTCTAACTCATCTTAAATGGGCTAGCCTTCCATATTCTAGCCCAAGTGGAATTAAAAAATAAGCATATTCCCAATTGATAAATAGAGATAAGAGATTGTGAGAGGGAATTAGACCATTCTAACTCACAAAAATGATAATTCTAGAACTTAGAAGAATATGATTAGTTGAGTAATAGGTGATTGGAAGTGTTAGCCTATTTTTCCCTTTGGGTCTAAATAGCTAAATATTGTGATGATCTTATGAAGTTGAGAGTCTTAGTCTGATCTTAAATGACTTTTTAAGTCATGTTGAATGTGTCATACAAAAAAGCAGGGAAGAGTTTGAGTTCCATGTGAATAAGCCGATCTTCCTAGGTTTCGTTATGCTTTGAGTTTCTTTTCATGAGAGATCAGGGTTTTATGATAGCCAAGATTGTCAAGGCAAGAGCAAGGAGTTAAAGTGAGCTCTACTTAGCCTTAACATATTGGGATTTATTCAACAAGACTGAAACTTTGAGGGTGCAAATGAAGGTTTGAAAATATTTTGCATATGGTGATTTATTAAATCTAGTTTTCATATTGTTGAAGAAAAGAACCCTACATTGGTGCAGTAAAGGAAATTACACGATGTTTCCATTAGAATGAAGGCGCCTAAAATCCTTGCACCATCTAATTCTCTATATTTTAAAGGACAACCCACACATGATTTGTGTTGTAGTGGTTGGACTAGTAAGATTGGTTCATGAACTCTCAATTTCTTCTTGAAGGTGCCAATTTTGTTTCTTTCTACTCTTTTGTTGCTACATAGAAAAGACAGTGTTTCCCATAGATGTCTTATCTTATGCAATGTTGGAGTTTTACTTGGATAATTCTAGTGACATGTTTGAGGATAGAGATTATGTTCCAAATTCCCTTATTGATAGCCATTGTTATGTCAGGACAACAATTTTGAGTGACATTTTTCAGGTAGTGAAGCATCTAAGGGGTTTTCCTCTTTTGAAAAGCTCGATGGTTGGGGAATCTGGAAACATCATAAGAAGTTAGAACTTGACAAACAGGGTCAAGGGCGGTTATTAGGTAAATATATTGGCATCGGAATTTTCTAAAGAGAATGATGGTGCCTATCTTCAAATGAATTGGACCTTGAAGAAGATCATAGACACATATCTTGATAGGTATCTCTATATGAAAGGAATAAACACCATTTTCTATTGAATTGGATTAAGATTACAGGTTCAAAACCACTTCTTCTATTGGTATTTAAACTGTGCCAAGACATAGATTTTTTTTTTTTGTTTTGACTTAGGTGAGTGAAATAGTTAGTTCCCCATGAATGCTAGATGAGTTCATTACTTGTTGGGATACAAACGTGGAGATAGTTTAGGCTACTTTGTAGTTTGGACATTTCCAATAAAGGAATCATGGCTGCTTACAAGTGGGATTAGCAGTTGGGATGATGAAATTTCTACAGAGATCAATATCAGAAAGATGAAGAGAATGAAAGAAGAGGATTGAAGATTACAATGATTACAAAAAAATTTCATAATCTTGAAATAGAGGAAATGTTGGAGCAATAACCAAATATAGTTGCCTGATCTAGCTTTATGAGAAGGCATAGACTTTTAGGGGACTTTTACTCCAGTGGAAAGAATGGAAGCTATAAGGATGTTCTTAGCACTTGTTGCTCATAAAGATTTCAAGGTCTATTAGATGGATGTTAAGTTGACATTTTTGAATTGTGAGCTAGAAGAAGAGATCTACATGGAACAATCAGAAGGATTTCAGTTGTCATATCAACCAAATATGGTGTGTAGATTGAAGAAATATTTATATGGATTGAAGCAAGCTCCTAGAGCTTGGCATGCAATGTTAGATAGGTATTTGATTCAACAAGATTTCACAAAGGTATGATAGATAGTAATCTGAATTTTAAGATTGAAAATGAAAAAATCTTGCTTGTAGTTGTATATTTTGATGATATTATTTTTGGAGGAAATGAAACTATGTGTAAGTTGTTTGTAGAAGAGATATCGAAAGAATTTGAAATTTCCATGTTTGGAGAGATGAATTTCTTTCTTGGGCTGCAAATTAGTCAAATAGAGAAAGGATTTCTTATTTCACAGTCTAAGTATGTAAAAGAGATGTTGAAGAAGTTTGGGATGGACGGTTCTAAACCGGTATGCACTCTTATGGTGATTGGTTGCAAATTGGGAAAAGATGATGATTCAACTAATGTTGATCAGAGCAAGTATAGATCTATGGTTGGTGGACTATTGTATTTGACTGATACTAGTTCGAATATCATGCATGCAATTTGTCTTGTGGCTAGATTTCAATAAGATCCTAAGGAAACACATGTTTCTTCTATTGAAAGAATATTCAAATATTTAAATGGAACTCTAGATTATAGGTTATGGTATCCTAGAGATATTGACTTTACACTTTATACAAATGTAGATTGGGTTGGATGTGTAGATGATAAAAAGAGTATAAGTCGCATTCTTTCTTGGTTGCAAATTGGTGGCATGGTTGATTAAAAAGAAAGATTTTGTCTCTTTGTCTACTACTAAAGCTAAGTATATTATTGTTGCATCTTTTTGTACACAAGTTCTATGGATAAAACAAGCATTGAAAGATATCACAGTGGTGTATGATGGTCCTATTATGATCGATTGTGATAACACAAGTGCAATTAAAATTTAAAAGAATCCAGTGATGCAGTCAAGGATGATGCATATATCTATTAGGTATCATTTCTTGAGAGAAAAGGTCATGGAGAATGAAGTAAATCTTGAGTATATCTCTTTGAAGGATCAAATTTCTAATATATTTACGAAGGCTCTTCTTAAAGATACTTTTGAGTATCTCTAGGAGAAGTTAGGGGTCATTTCCCCTCCTTTCTTAAACTAGATGCATATGTCTAGATGCATCAGTTCGATGGATCTATGGATCTATCTTTCTTTTGGACTAATGTTTTCGTGGATACCTCTTAGGGGGAGCAGATAGTTTCAAGTGTTGTCATTATATGAGTATTCTATTTTCTATGTGAAAGGGGAAACCAATAAAAAATATATTTTTCCTTTGCCATTGATGTCAAAGGGGAGGAGAAAGAAAGTGAAAAAGAAGAGAGGAAGAATGAGAAAAAAGATTATCTACTAAGGGGGAGAAACAAAAAGAAAAATCTTGAGAAGTATATTCAGAGCTAGTATGCTCTATTTGATGGTTTTTTGTATCATGTGTTTCCACCAATGACAAAGGGGGAGATTGTTGCAAGAATGGAAAATAATGAAGATGTTGTCACTGATGTCAACTGTTCAATTGGTTGTTAAGTGGTTGTTGTTGTCATTCATTTGATGGTTGCAAGTTATTGGCTATATATGTTGAGGATATTGAGAAAATTGTACTCAAGAAAGGTTGTAGGCGTTCATTAGTTGCTCTAGGTTTTGGTCCAAGATTTGCTCCTATATTTGTGTGGTTCAGATAAGTTGGTCATGGTTGTTGGATGCTACTATATCCAAATTTTTGGCTCCTGATTCATTGTGCAGTGAGAGTTATGTTCACCAGCTATAAAATGTGGTTTTCTGTGTTTTGGTTGAGGTCCAAGAGATAAGTTGTTGGTTCAGATTTGTCTTTGGTGAAGTCTTATGACTTGAAGTTCTAGAATTAAGTTTTTATTATTGTATTGAAGATAATTTCAGTGTTTGGAAGGTTTGTACTAAATTGTTCTATGTTTTTTACATTGGTTTTACCGACCTTGTATTAAACACTATATTCAAAATTAATGTTGTGTGTTGGATCTATTTGGGTCCTCACTAAGCATGTGTTTGGGTCACCTTCATTCTAATTCCACCCTAGGATGTTTTTGCACAAACATAATCTGAATTTAATGTTGGATGGTCGACTTTGGATATGTTTCAAAGTTGGAGATGGTATAAATATAGGATGAGTTAATGGTGAGAAAGCATAGTACAAAGAAATATAAGTGCGAAGAAATTGAGCAGATAGATGTGAGATTGATGTAAATCAGTGTGTGTGTGTGATATGAGTATGGTAGATCAATGTGAAGATTAAATATAGAGTTTCTGAATGCAGTGAGCTAAA
The DNA here is from genome assembly GCA_007258455.2 of Sequoia sempervirens. Classification (NCBI taxonomy): domain Eukaryota; kingdom Viridiplantae; phylum Streptophyta; class Pinopsida; order Cupressales; family Cupressaceae; genus Sequoia; species Sequoia sempervirens. The sequence goes on from VDFB02105785.1 coordinate 451,586,666, forward strand.
GGCGTAGTCTATCATTCATGCAAGTCTACGAAAGGTTAAGCAAATTGTGGTGGATTTATCTATTGCATTGAGATTGTCTTCTCTCTATAACATATCTCTTCTACCTTCTTTCTATCTCTGTTGCAATGAGCCCTCTGGGTTGTCAGCCATATTAGACAATGAATCCTTGTTTTGGAAGTGAGCCTTGAACCTTAGGTAGTGAGCCTTTTGTAATTGACCAGTTTTGATATTCTTTATAGTGTGAGTTAATCCTCGCCGTGGTTTTTCCCTTATTGGATTTTCCACGTAAATGTGGTGTTGCTATGTTTGTGAGATGGTTTTCATTTTTTGTACTTGCACTTTAATGCTACTCCAAGGCTTCAACTTTACTTGCTTTTGAAACTTGAATGTTCTTGTGAAATAATGCTTAGAAACTCTTGAAACCATGAATCTTGAAATTGCTCTAGAAATTCTTGCTTAGATGAAATAATGATTTAGAAGCTTGCTTATATAGGCATTAACACATTATTTACCATTATTTAGATCTCAAAATTTGAAATCAACCAAAAAATTTAATTAAAAAGTTGAATTTCCCACTCAAACCCTCAAAAAGCCCTAAATGGGACTCATATGTCACTTCTAGCATATGGGTCCTACCTAGGGGGACTCATATTCCCAAGGTGGCATATGATTCCCACCCTATATTTTTGGGGTGGGTTAGACTTTTTTCATGTTTTTTGTGGATTTTGTCAGGTTTTTAGTTGAAATAAGCCTTGAGATCCAAAATAAAGGGTCTTAAGGGCCTAGTAATGATGAATTAAAGGGTATTTAATGCAAGGGTACCAAAATAGGTCCAAATTAAGTAAGCAATTGTACTATCTCCAAGAAGGGAGTATAATTTTTGTTGCCACATTTAGCCCCCACTTTAGCACCCATATGACTCTACATGCATATGCAAGCTAAAGGACTTTTCACAATAACCTTTGTTTCATAAAATGATACTCATATGGATTCATTCACAATATGGGAGAATGAAGCCCCCACTATAGCTATCTACAAAACCACAATGTTAGGAACCAAATCCTGTAGCATGAATTCATTAGTTGTCCAAAAATCCTCTTATCTAACTTCTTCTAGAAATCCAATTTGAGGGTAGATGTATGCCTCCCCTTGATTTCACTTGCTTCATGGAGATGGAATCAAGGTAGCAGTATAATTGCATTGAATAAGATAAGTCATATCATAGGGTATTTCCAAGTACCATACCACATATTGATAGACATTTGATGAGAACGGGAGCAGAATCACAATTCTAACACAATAAACGACATCAAAAAAGAAGTTCACTAGCCCTTGGTATGCTAGTTTGAATTAAAAGCACTTTTAACCCTAATATATAGTAAAACCCTAATTTTAACATTTATAAGAGTAAAAAGTGAAGTAATTTCTAATTATTTTGTTAGCAAAAATCTGCAAGGAGTTGAATTCAACTATACTATGATAGAAAAAGAAATTTTGGCAATGATTTATGCCCTAAAAAAATTTAGGCACTACATAACAGGCTATCAGATCTTTTTGCACACTGATCATGCAACTATTAGATACCTTATGAGTAAACCCCTTATCTTAGGTAGATTAGCAAGATGGTTATTGTTGATGCAGGAGTTTGATATAACCATTGCGGATAAACCAGGGAAGGCCAATGTTGTAGATTTTTTTTCAAGGTTGACTACATCAGAGGACAATCAAGCCATAGATGACTCCTTTCCTTATGAGCATCTATTTTCCATCAATCTTCAAATACCCTGGTATGCTGACATGGCTAATTATCTTGTAACAGGGAGAATTCCTCCTCACTTCTCACCAAAAGAGAGAAGAGTGTTCATTGAAAAATCTTTTTCTTTTTCATGGATTGCTCGATGCTTGATTTATACTGGACTAGATCATGTCATGAGAAGATGTGTGAGGGAAGATGAGACATATGACATCCTGCATGCATGTCATGATGAACCCTATGGAGGGAATTTTGTAGCAAAGAGGACAATAATGAAGATTTTGAACACATGATACTATTGGCCCACACTCCACAAGGATGTAGGAAGATATACAAGAAAATGTGATAGGTGTCAAAGGATGGGTCGGCCAACCAAATCTGATGAGATGTCACTTTATCACTCCCTTTGACAAGTGGGGATTTGATTTTCTGGGACCCATTGACCCTCCATCAAATGGTACGTCTTATATCTTGGTATGCACTAATTATGTAATTAAGTGGGTAGAAGTTAAAGCCATGAAGCATGCAAGAGACAATAATTAAGGTTGTGGAATTTCTTTATGAAATTTTTTTCACACAAAATGGAGTCCCAAGAGAGATAGTAATTGATCAAGGAGCTCAATTCACTTCAACTCTTGTTACAACATTGGTTAATGAGTACAACTTCAGGCATAGGAAGTCTACCCCTTATCACCCTCAAGCCAATGGGCAAGTTGAGGTTACCAATTGAGAAATTGAAGCCATTATCACCAAAACAATAGCCATCCACAAAAAGGATTGGGAAAGTAGATTACCAAAAGTTGTTTGGGCCTACCGAACCACTTGGAAAATAACTAAAAACCTCACTCCATTTGAGGTATTGTATGGGAAGACGACTATGATGCCTATTGAATTTGAACACAAGACTCTTAGGACTGTAGTAGACCTGGGGATGGATATCTTTGAGGCACAAAAAGAGAGAGTCATGCAGCTGAATGCTTTGTATGAGATGAGAATAGCAGCCTTGCACCACATGGCGGTAGTACATAATCAAAGAATAAAATGGCACGAAAAATTCATCAAGGAGAAGAAATTTTAGCCAGGTGACTGGGAACTGCTATATGACTCAAGGTATCAAGGCAATGCAGGAAAATTGTAGACAAGGTGGCTAGGACCATATGAACTTGTTGAGGTCTTTCCTAATGGAGTTGTTCAGCTCACTACCATTGACCCTATGAGATTCAAGTTACTTGTCAATGGTCATCGCCTCAGATTATGTCACAAACCAGCCTCCAAAGAAGAGTTCCTGCAATAATTCACCCAACATTCAACACCTGAGCTTCCTGCAGCCGAAGGATGTGGACCTAGTGTCCCTCCTTTTGGCTAAATTAAGGTACGTACTTGCCATAATAAAGACTTCCACTTTTGTGGAAGTCCATTTCCTCACAAATCCACCATTCCCCTATCCATCACCACCTTTCTCTCCTCAATCACTTCATTCCACCTCACCTCACTCCACTTCATTTTCATTAATTTCCCAATTTATTCTTTAAAAAGGTGAATAGTACTTTCTCCATGATCTTTGCAACAAATCCTCCACATGTTCAAGTATGTGCGCATTAATTTCCATCTTTTAATTATCTTTTAAGTGTGTTCATTTAATCATTGTACGTTAGTATAGATGTTCACATAACATGTCATTATTCCTTGTCAAATCACCACTCCCATCTCGCATGTGCAAACACATGTCCAAATTTAGGTTGGGGGGGAAGAAAAAGATGCAAGTATATTGCCCATGTGTCAATTCATGTTAGGCTACGTCAGAAAATTTAAAATGAGCCGATTTGAAATATGAGTGAGAGGACGGCTCACATGTGTGAAGTGACACTAACTACAACCACCATTTCTTCCCATCATAACTTTCTTTTATCATTCCTTCCTTTCCATTATTGACCCTGCCGTAATCTTGAGTTACAAGTAGCAAGAGGTAAAACAAAAAGGAAAAATTAGTCAATATTGGCACTAGAAATTTAGCAGGTATTGTAGGAAAGTGTTCGGCTTTCAAACAAGAATTACAGAAAGGAAATTTTGCAGAGTGATAGTTGATTGTAGATAATGGGAGGAGGGATAATTTGAAATGAGCCCTTGGTTCATTATGTTTTATTGCAAGATGCACAATGCCTGACCGAATTTAGAAACTATGGATTGTTAGACTACTTCACGAAGCTACATGGCTTTGATGAAGGCATTGCATTAGAATTCACCAATAAATTTTCTAAAGGCAAAGCCACTGTAAAAGGGTTAGAAGTTGTGGCAACTAAGGAAAGAATTACAGAAGTTACAAGGTTACCTGTTGATGGTGAGCATTACCTTGCCTCCAAAGATGTCAGGTTAGCTAGGGCCAAATTTACAGTAAACAGCGACCCTCCAATTAGTGTGGATAAATAGGGTGCAAAAAGAACCTCTCTGCTTGAACCATGGAAGCAGGTAGCTATCTACATTATAAGGTATATCACTTGTGAAGGTCGTCTATGGAACCTACATTCAATGCATTTGAAACTCTTAAGTCACATGAGGCATGGGAGGAGGATAAATGTGCCTAACGTGCTATACAACTTTCTCTCCATCATGGCGGTCAAAACTCAAAAAGGTAGGGAAATTTTTTTTTCCCACCATTGCCTTATTAAATTGTTGGTTGAAAAATCTCTACATGATGTGTCTGGAATGACTTGGGAAGAGTTTATAAATGTTGAACAATTTAGACCTGAGCATTTGCAACCCAAGGTTTTACCTCAACTCCATAGGTCTAGCAGGATATTAAGCATGGCCGAAGCTACTCCTGGTGCTTCAACCTCTAGCGCCGACTCTAGTGTGAACCCTCCTACAATAGAAGAAACCATAGGCATTAGTTCCTCTGAAATAGAGTACTAATTAAAAGAAAGTTCTTCATCAGATTCTGATGATGATGTCCCCCTTGAAACCCTAATGAGAACTAGGGCACAAAAGAAGGAGGTAGAAACAAGAAAAGGAAAATCCAAAACATAGCCCATAGAAAGAGAGCTGTCGAGTGCTAGGAAGAGAAAGGGTGACACTATCCATCCTGCAGCCAAAGGAAAATGTGAGAGCCCTCCTAGAAATTCAAGACCAATTGGGCCATCTTTTGGTATGCCTTCATAGGAAAGTCCTAAGCTTGGAGAGACATCACATGAGGAAACAAAAGCTCCAATGGGGCAGGAAAATGTTGAAGAAGAAGAGGACATATTTGAGAGAGAGAAAAATATAACACTAGCTGACCTTGCTAACATTGCAGAAGAGTTTGAGGAAAATCAAGAGTTCTGACAACAAGACCAAGAACAAGAGTAGGAGTTCCTATAGCCACAACAAGAATAGGAACAAAGGCCCTACAATAAGAAGTGGGAGAAGAAATAGTACCCCTATAGCTAGAGACAACTGGATAGCCTGAGTCCATGCAAATAGTACTATATAGGGAGCAACCATCGACAAAATACTGGTAGGAATTTATAACCCTCCTAGTTTTACAATACATGCATTAATTTTGAATTTATGGGAGGAAATACAAAGGAAGGAGGAGGAATGGAAAAAGGAGAAACAAAGATTGAAAAAGGAAATTCAAAAGAGTGATGAGGTCATTGAAGAAAAGAATGAGGAAATTGCTACTCTGAAGAAGAAAGTGGACAACATTGTGACCTTAGTACCATAGATTCTAGAGTGCAGAACCCCTCCAAGGGTCTATGCTCTGCACCTGAAAGAGAAATATCTATCTTTTAAGTTGTCAAAGATTGTTTCAAGTTTGAACCCCTCTATTGAGACTCCTACTGAATTTTTCAATGCTTATAGGATTGCCTCCCTTGAAATGAAGAATTTGTTATGTGAATTTTATTTGCACAATTATGCTGTAACACAAGACCAAGATTGGAATCCACTGTTATATGTTGGAGATGTCCAATTGAGGGCATTCATGTCTTGGGTGCAAAATGAAATTAGTTGGGGACAACAGTATAATGCTTATAAGAAGATGGAATCTAACATTCCCTTGGCCATTAGGGCTGAATCAAGCAACCCAAGGGATATTTATAGAGAATGGCTCGGAATGCTTCTAAAACCTAGCTATGGAAACATGATTATGCCTTGGGTTGAAGTAGTTTACACTAAGTATTAGGTAAAAGCAGCAACAAAAGAGGAACCTATGAGAGGATACCTATCCCAAAGATGGAACAACCTAACTAATGAGGTGAGATAGGTTGAACCTCATTCCATTTAGAACTATGTTGCAACATTAAAACATATTGAAAGGTATATTCAGATTGGGAGAACAAAGGGGCGATTTTGGCTTCCCTTGACTTTCCAGCTACCCATTCTCTTGTGGCCTGTGCCAAACTTCAGGTTCTACCAATATGACATTGCTACAAAAAAACAAAGATGGAGAATATTTGACAAACTGGGAGGATTCTATTGGGACCCTGACTCACGCTCGGTAGAGACTGATGTTGGACAACTATCAGTTGCAAATTTTAGAGCATTGACCAAACTAAAGAACAATCCTTCCACTGCTAGAGGACCAACAAAACTTTAGGTTGGGGGGAGTTATGAGCCTAGTTTTTGGTCCAATTTTGGGTAGAATATATAGTTTATTTGCTGCCAGTTGTCATGGACTTTGATGATTAAGTGTTGGTATTTTCATAATGTTTCCCTCAAACCATTGAGATTGGGTTTAATCCTATATCTACAAGTTTTAATCACATTGACATATTATGTGAATTATCTATATTGATTTTGCATGTGGTTGATGATTTTTCTTTAAGGTGGTTATAGATGTGCAATTATTATGCATACTGAAATTACTATGCAGATATAATTTGAGGATGCTAATTTGAGAAAGGCAACTACCTATTGGTCATGCAGAGGAATCATTCAAAGGGTCAACTGGATGATGATGATAGGAGATTCCCCATGACAATCAAATGTAACCACCATGTATTGGTTTTTAATGACATTGAGCAATTGTGGGCATTATTGTAGTGTTGAATCTACGTTTAGACATCCATGTCTGAATAGATTCCCTACAGGTGTAACCGCCCTTCCATTCTTTTCTCTATTTTCCCTAAATTTTGTCCTCTTAGTTAGTGGGAGTTAATCACCTTGCTTAGTTAGTATTATAAATAAGGATTAGATCCTTCTTCTTAAAGGAGGTTGATGATGTTTTTTTTATTGCATCATCTGATGATGTGCTAGCATTTTGATTTTCACTACAATCATGCTACTATTTTGTATTCACATTTTTCAATGAATAAAATGACATTTTGAGTTCGAGTATTTGAGTTTATCTCAGTTTCAAAGGATACTCATCCAAGGGGACCCACTTGGTGAGTAATCCATCCCTTAGAATAGTTTAGTTAGTTATTATTTCCTATTCAGTACTTAGTTAAAAATTTGGCACTGACTGTTCCTACAGCCACTAGAATTTCATTTTGTGACTATTCCTACAACCAAAGTAGACATAGTAGTTTCCTCTGTGTTCGCTCAAATCTTCATTCTTTTCATGCATTTTAGCTTAGTATATTCATTGATTGATGTTCAGCCTTTGTTTCATTCATTTCCAAGCAATTTACTTTTAGTCTTGTGTTTTTCTTAGTTGTAGAATGAAGATGGCTACTTTGAGTTCTCAGAGAAATTAGTCTTCAATATCTAATTGGAAATAGTTGAGGGAGTTCTTATCCCACATTGCCAAAGAGCCAAAGAAGTTGTAGAAATATAGGAAACATGTCCTATATTTGTGAAGTAAATAGTTTGAAAACTTCATGATCAAAACCAGATGCGACAGTCATCATCATCATAGTTGAAAGAGTCAAGAAACCTCATTCCTCTACAAATTATTGAAGGAATTGTTGAGTTTTTAGGGGAGTCAAAATAGGGAAGTCTATTTTTTAGTGCCAAGTGGAGTTTTGGTCAAGCAAGAATGATTCTTTTGAGTCTATCCTATTTTTCCTCCAACGGAGGATAGAAAAGAGAAACTTAGTCTCATTATAAGGGAGTTCTTGTTCATTCTCAATGTTTTATTGTAATTTTAAAGGATTCTTTCAATGGAGGACAACATTGTAACTCAAAGAGACATTTTTCAGGCCTATACAACAATGTAACACCTTTTCAAATCAATAAAGTTAAAGCAATTTTTCCTTCTTAAAGTCTATTTTATTGTGTGAAATAAGTGATTGATCTATTATCTTGTGATTTATATGCAAATCTCATATCTCAAGACCGTCAAATAGGAAAAAATCATATTTAGTGTAGGTTATAGGTTATGTTGTTGGTTTGAACAACTATTAAGTGTGAAACTTTTCTTTTCCTCTTAAGCTATAAAACTCAAACCTTCCTATGAAACACTTATGCATGAATATGTGTAAATTTTTTAGTTGTGTGAGAACCAACTGAATTATTGAGGGAAGTTTGTGTTAATACAGCAGTGTAGGCGTCAAAAAAATCATTTGGTGCATCACCTTAGGAAAAAGTATAGGTTCATTTTCATGTTTTCCCTCTTACTCTTTTCCTTAGTAAGGCAATAGTTTAGTTCATTTTAGGTGAGGTGTCAAAAGAACCAACCTTCTCTAGAGGTTCCTTTTCATCATAGGTAACCCACAAACCTAGAAAGCATCCCATGTTTCACCAATAAGCTAAGTTGCAGTTCTACAACTTGGAAAGGGTGCAATATTGAGTGATATTAGGAAGATTATTTAGTAGACATACATAGCAGACACCTACATAGATATGTAAAGCCAAATGTGTGAATTATATATCCTATAAGTACTCTCTTGTGAAATTTCATCTAGGAAAATGCATTAGCTTTTGGGAGGCATGATTTCCCCAACACAATCTAGAGAGCCAACCTAAATAATTTGAAATTAAATTTCTAATAACTTGATTTGATTGAATAGTAACCCAATATGGCTAAATATTTTATATAATATTACCCTTGTTGTATGTGATAGAGAAGTTTTACTTATATAATTAATCCATTACAATCCTCTTGATTTTATGTGGAATGGGAGCCAAATTGAAATTATTCCAAGTCCATTATAGGCCACTTGGATAATCCACATGGTTCAAATAATTAATCGTATAACCACCTTAGATATCTTTCATGATATATTTACATTTGTATAATTCTAAATAGCTAATTAATGATTTATTTTCACTCTTTCAATTCTAAATAGCCCAAGACAAGTGATATGTAGTGAGTGATCTACTTCTAAGCTTGAAGTTTCAAATATGAGAACCACTAGGTGGGTTAGCATTGATTAGAACTTTGTCTTGATCATTTGAGTCAAGGTATTTGTTTCTTAGTATTTGTAGTGTAGGAAATTGTATACCTTTACAATTTCACACTATGTTTTGGTTCCTTAATTTATTGGACTTAATTAAGCTTCTAATTTTCCAAATTATGCATTCTAAAGCCTTATTATTCATGTTTTCCAAAAGGGAAACTAACATTTAATTAATTCAATTAATATTTTAATCACATTGGGATATGTGTGTCCTAGACTTATAGGCCAAGACCCATTCACCCAAGGGCGAATGGATCCCCTTTAAGTCCTAAAACCCATTTTTATTTTTATTTTGTGGCATTTTAAATATTCAAATTCAACTTACAAGTGTCAGCTTTTGGAATCTAATTTTTTGGAAATTAGATAAACACCTATAAATATATTATCTATTTATCAATTCAAATCTAAGAAACGTTCTAAGATACACAATCAAGGCATCATATGAGAAAATATTATTGTCAAGAGTGTTCAAGAGTACATTTATCAGTCATTTGTTGCAGCAATCAAGATCCTAACATCATGTTCAAGCTTATGTGTGTTTATGTCATCTTGTGAAGGATAATATGCATTGTTGATCCTATTGTCATTTCATGCCACCCTTTGATGACCCATCATTGATAACTGATCTGAGAGATCCTACATGGTCCATCTTGCATGAATTCTCCTTGAAGGTTCCTAAAAGTGGCTAACTGTTGTGTTTTCAAACCTTCGGGTTGTCTCTTGCATTCTTCCTTGCAACCTTCTTCTATCATCCCCAATCTCCTTCTTCTCCCTTTCTTTCCATTTCTCTTCCTAGCTTTTCAGATTTCACCCATCGGGCATTACCCTTTTCCTCTACTACCTATCCTTTCTTTTGATCTTTTAGGGGTCATACTTCAGCCTTTCCCTTTACCTCTTACCTTTGTTAAGGTACAAGGTAAGCTTGCCCTCCAACCCCTAATTCTTGACATTCTTTTGGAAAATCAACCATTTTTATTTTTCCAGACATTAGGGATTAAACTTCCCTTTTTCTCCTTTCTTCCCTTCTTCACAAGTGGTAAACCCTCCACCTGACCACTGACGATTTTCTTTCGGTGTTTTCCCTTTCCTCCTATTTTTTTCCTTGCTTAGCGGTAGGTGGTAATCCTCATGCCTGATCTTTGAAGCCTAACACTGGTGCCAATATAGCATTAATTATGAACTACAAGGGATGTCCAAGGCCCGATGTCTGATAAGGTGCTACTTTTTAGGCCTATGGACCATGTAATAATGTAAAGGCTTCCTTTCAGGCTTGACACCCTAACCTTTCTATGGATTTTGGCATGTTTTATGGGCGACACCATTGATGCTCAAACCACTTCCTTAGCTACCTGTTTCAACTTCTTGGCTTCAAGGAAAACATTCAATACATTTTATGACTTTTGCAAGTGGATTTCATGGGTGCCCATGCCCATTTATTATAAATTTTTGACCTTTCCTGATGGATTCATGCCCTAATCATGATCTTCATGTAATGGTGCCATGCTTTCATGCACAGAATTTTTTGTTAACCCTAGTTAGGGTTAGGGTTCAATTTGTGGTTCCAAGTTATGCCTAATCTATAAAGTCAAGAAAAGTATTCATTTCATGGGTTCTTCCTCTGTCTCCTCCAAGATTTTTCTTTGGCAGAATTGCATTTTGCACTCTACGATTATAAATATTGGCTTTTTCCTAGCTATATTATGAAATTGAGTAAGCTTTTCTCTTCTCAAATTTTTAATGCTTGCATAAGTTCATTTCCTTCATATCTAAGTGTTTGTTTGTCTTTTCATGCATGCATGTTTGAGTTACATTGTTTACAGTTGTTTTGAGAAACCTTCCTTTCCTTCTAGAAACTTTTCAAACACTAACCTTCTTGTATGCCTCTGGGAATCGACCAAATAGAGATCCATGTGAGTCCCATTGTCTCTCTTCATCAATGTTGTTGAGCAATCTCAGCTAGGAAGAAACAAATTTTCATCTTGGTATACCACCTCCATTTTCCTTTCATGTATTTCTTCTCCCATTTTCCTTGTGAGCTATTAGAGTAGGGTAGTGGTATGTTTTCGTGTGTTAAGTTGGACCAACACATTGCTCTTGGATCAAAAGAGGAAGTTGGCCTTCTTTGGAGATTCAACCTCATATGCACAAAGGCCCCACACCTTGAGGTTGTTTGCATTCTGTCATTGGAATGTTGAACTTTGTGTTCAACAAGGTGCAATTTCATGTGACAATAATTTTGGCATGCTCGATGGGACAACTTTCTCTTTGTTGAATAATTTGGTGTTTTCTTTGATGCACTTGGCCTTTTGAGGTATATCTTCAAACACCATGGTGAATCCACTCAAATCTACTAGTTCAAGAAGTGTTAGTTTTACTTCATCCTATTGAGGAGTTGGTGTTTTTCAACATTTCAACCTTTGGAGGCATTTCTACAAGAACCTGGCAACTCTACAATATCCATCTTTGGGTGACTCTGTTGGTATGTACCTAAGATCTCTGGTTGGGTAATCCTCTTCTTTCCTTTTAAAATTTCAAAGTTTTTACTACTTTTCCTTGCATAAAAATATCAAATTTTAATGGAAACCATATGTACACTCTCCCATTTCATAATAATGCCAACTTTGCACCTCCCAATTAGCAATATCAGGTTGGTTATGCCTCCCCATTCATTCCATAGAACCCTATTGTTGTGGGTTTTCAATCTTTTCAAAATTCTAACCACCCACCCCACCATGCTCAAGCTTCTTGGATGCCTAAACAGTCTTATCAACATCCCAAGAAGCTCCTTGTTCTTCCTTTCAAGCCCAAAGTATGAGTTAACTCATGTCCATGATGAGGTATCTCCATAAACAACTAATTAGGATTAAGGAGCAGCAAACATTTGATCTACAATAGGAGGCGTGGTCTAATCAAGCTTATCAGGGGCAGCAAGGTTGTTTCCCATGTAGCAGGATGAGCTTGCTCACCAAGCTCACTATCATTAGTTGCAAAATATAGAAGCTTAGTAAAGGCATGAGTAGTAGTTGGAGGCACAAAGAAGGCAGCATGAAGAGGAGTATACGAAAAAGGGTGTTATTGCTAGGCAAGAGCAACTCAGACTTTCCCTTTCTCTAGCTCAAATGCCTGAGACTCAGCTAGCCCATTGTGTGCCTAGTTTCAAACAAACACCTCCACCTATTCCAGAATAGCCTACTAAGGAGGAGGTAAGAAGGCATAATTTTGTAAGTTTTAAGAACCCTAACAAACCTCTTGAAACTTCCATTAGCCCTCCTTTTTTTCCAGAATGACCTATTGTGTAGGAGGTATGCAAGCACAAAATTTTTAGTTTCAAGAATCTTAATCAACCTCTTGAAACTCCTATTGAACCTCCTATGCCATCAAGTAAATCTACTATGTTTGAGATCCCAAGTTTTGAGAGCCTCTATTCCTCACAAAAACCCATCCTTGAGAAGGCTCAACTTTTAACTCCTATTGAGTAGCTCCTTCCAGAATTTCAACAAGAGTTTCAATGCCCTTTTGATCATTTTGCTCCCCCTATTGCTATTTCACTATTTAAAGGTGGACCAATGGTATGGGATCCTAATAGGTCAAAAGAACAAAAGAGGGATATATTCCAAGCAAGGAGTGAAGAGGTTGGTGTTGAAGATCCTTCATGTGCTCTAAATAATGAGTGCCTTGGTCTGCTACAAGAAATGGTTGAAGATAATAAGTTGCAGCAACAAGACATTAAAAAGGTTGAAACAATTGATACAATAGAGGAATTAATCCTCTCATTTGATGCCCTCCCTTATTTTGTTGAAGATTAGGAAGAAATATCATGTATACCTACATTAGAAGAAGCCTTTGAGCAGCCTAAGCTTGTGGATGAAGAACTCCATGGTTTTGGAGCAACAACAATAGACATGCTTATCCCCTACTATGGTGGATGAAGATCCCAACCAATCTGTTCAGGTCTCTAGTTTTGATGTGGAGGAAAACTTTTTGGGTCTTATAGAAACCTTTTGGTCAAGTTTAAACATAAAATCATCACCCCCAAAAAAAGAGCTTTGTAGGCAACAACATAAGAGTGAAGAAGCAATAGAGGATGTGGAAGTCATTACATGCCAAGAAGAGATCAAAATAGAGATACAATCTAAAGGATTCAGTTCTTTAGTTGAAGTGTCTCACAAATCTAAGGTATGTGTTGATCAATTATGCATCAATACAAGTAATTATGATGTATGTTGGTTTTATGTTATCTTTGAATGTAGTAATGTTGAATATGAGGTATTCATTCAAGGTAAAAATGTGACCTTTGACATTAGGGATAATGTGACTAAGTTAGAATGCTTCATGTGGGACCAATATGTTGAAAAATCCACCATTGAGTAGCCACACATTTTCCTAAAGAGTGATGCTCTCGTTGCTCAATTCAATAGTATGCCTGAGCTTCAAAGTTTTAGTTGTCATGGTAATGGCCTATCCTTTTGTGAGGTGAGTTCTCTTTCCTCTAGAGAAGGTTTTTTCTTGGATGTTGGATTATATTCAAAGAAGTTCATCTATGTTGTTGTATGTTCACCTAAGGCACCAATGACAGATGAGTTTGATACTTGCATCATATGGTCCCCCTACAATGGAAAAGTTTACCGTGAAGTGATCCTTCACCTTGCAAGCATCTTGAGTAGTTCCATGCATGATGGTAGTAGTTTTCAATGGTTGCAATTGGGTGAAGTCTACAACTATTATCTAAGGGAGATCTATTCCTTCAAAAGTTTCATCTTTGACAGAGGAAAATTTCCATTTTTTTCTTCCTATTAGTTTCATGTATATATTGTAAATATCTTTCTTTCCATGAAGTGATTTTTCACACCCTACATTCTCCTTAACGGGAGTATATGTTCTTAGCTTCCATGCTTTCCTCCAAGTGTAGCCTACACATGTTTTTTTTTCTCTAAGGAGGCCTAACTGTGAAATTTTACCCTCATGACTTTGTTCCCAATGGATTGATAAGGCCTTTGGATTCCATGGTTAGCAGCCAATCATCCCTCTGAAGTCACCATAAATGTTATCATTTCATGCCACCCTTTGATGACCCATCATTGATAACCAATCTAAGAGATCCTACATGGGCCATCTTGCATGAATTCTCCTTGAAGGTTTCTAAAAGTGGCTAAGTTTTGGGTTTTCAAGCCTTTAGGTTTTCACTTTCTTACTTCCTTACATCCCTCTTTTATCACCCCCAATCACCTTCTTCTTCTTCTCCATTTCTTTCTATTTCTCTTCCTAGATTTTTTAGTTTCACCCATTGAACTTGACCCTTTCCCTCTACTGGCTGTCCTTCCTTTTTAAAATCAACTAATTTTTTATCTTTTAGGGGTCAGACTTTGACCTTTCCCTTTACCTCTTACCTTTGTTAAGGTAAGAGGTAAGCCTGCCCTCTGACACCCAATTACCGATATGCTTTTAGAAAATCAACCAAGTGTTTATTTTTTGAGCATTAGGGATTGTTCTTCCCTTTTCCTCCTTTCTTCCTTTCTTTGCAAGAGGTAAACCCTACACTCGACCCCCAAGGATTTAATTTTGGGTGTTGGGGTTCGCTTCATCCCCTTTACCATTTATTGTTTCATGGTAAGTCGTAAGCCATAAGGCATCCACCCGATGCCCAAATCCCAAAAATATCTCTTCCCTTCTGCCTTCTTCATTAAGCCCCATTTTCTTCTCAAAGGTTTTAACCTTCTCCCCCAGGGTCCCCTTTCTTCCAAATCCATCTATCCTTTGTTCAAACTTTTGAATGTCGTACTTTTGTCTTACCTCTTACCACTTTTCCTTGTCATTGGTAAGCAATAAGTGGTAAGCCCAACCCCTAATATTCAATGACTGATGAGTCCTTTGGGATTCAGTGTTTTCCCTTTCCTCCTATGTTTGTCATTGGAATGTTGAACTTCGTGTTTAGCAAGGTACAATTTCATGTGACAATATATCCTAAAGCATCCAAGCATTTTCAAGTGTCCAAATCCATCAAGCAAAGCAAGATCAAGTTCCTTGGAGAGATGTGCTTGTCTTCAATCCTCTCAGGGAAGCCATTGAAGGTTTGGTGAGTTGTAGCAAGCATCGTTCATTCATCATTTCCTTCTCCATTTTCATTATCTTTATATCAAGGTTTAATTACCAAGCTTGGGGTTTGACTAAGGAAAACCCCCATTCCAAAAAAATATTCTTTCTCTTTATGTATGTAGATATTATAGGTTGAAGAAGGATTGAAGATATTGAAGAGAAATTTTGCATTGTTGCATAATTTTTCATCATTGTTGTTAAGTGATGAAAACTAGGTTGCAGACTTTATTTCTAACTTTTTGACAGTGGGACCTATGCAAAATAGAAGCTAAAATCCAACATCAGAGGATTGTAGAAAGTGTTTTCAAAAAATACCCCCTTAACATTAAGGATCTCCTTTCCCAACATTTCATTTTTGTGAACCTAACTTTCTTACATAATAATTTTCTAATTTGGAGATCTTTGAAACCCTAGATCTAGTTTTTGCATCATCTTGTATTGCATTTCATTTAGGGTTACATATTGCATGTTTGCATCATTTAAACTCATAAAAATCTAAAAATATTGCATACATTCTACCTAATAGATGTCATTAAAGCATGTTTAAGTCATTTAGATCAGCATTTCAGTCAAAATTACATTCAATAAAGTTATCATTCTATTCATATATTGTCATTTAAATTTCATTTGCATTTCATCATATTTTTGGAAAAATTATCACTAAAGAATCTGTTTGCAATTAGGAACAATGAGCTTAAATATCAAGTTAAACACTCAGATTAAATTTTTTAGAACCCTGTCCAAGGACTCATTCACCCTAGGTTGAACATATCCTGGTATAGGCGATTTTCCAAAATTTTACACACTCCTTTCTCTTTTTTTGCTTCATTCTCCTATACATCTCTATTTCAGTTTCAAAAATTGTATATTTTTGTAGTTGTTTGCCTTTAGTTCAATTGGAGAAAGATAGTACATTGTTTAAAATAAAAATTGGTATTCAAAAGTAATCATTTTTATGTTTTTACATCTAAAATCAGTGAATTATTATATTTCAAATCTAAAAATTGCAATATCTTCTTCAATACTTGTATTGTGATTCCTATTTTTTAATGTTTACTATCTTTATTTAGTGCCTTTTGTCTATTTTGGGTACAATTTTGGTTTGGTGAAACTTGAATGAGTATCACAACCTAGTGTCTTGTTTCCAATACTTCAGTGAGATGTAGTTCGAGACTCATTACATCTCGTGTTGGTACAACCGTTGTAGATCTTAGCTTTTCCAACTCTTTCACTCATAGTGTTGACACTAGTCAACCGATTTTGGACCATATCTCTGATCCTATGATTGGATTCATTGACGTTCACCCTCATAAAGGCCAAACCAACTTGTCTCTTGATATTTCTTTCTCAAGTAGTGATATAATTAAACATGCACTCGATGGTCCTCTTTACATAGCTAGAAGAATCAATGAAAGTCCTACAAATATGATATTAATTGGTTTTATGTGTGTAGAGAATGTGATCACTGAGGAATTCTTATTTGTGCATAAACTTTTCCAAGATCTTATGAAAAATTGAAAGCATGGATCAAAACACATGATGGCTTTGATTGCCCTACAATAGGTTCAATCACTCTTCCATTAAAAGTTGGACTGAAGCAATTAGATGTATCATTCTCTATCATCTCAATGTTAGATCAATTTTGTATGAAGTTAGGCTATCCATGGCTATGCTTCATGAATGTCATCTCATCTATCATCCACAAGTGCTTGAAATTTCCATTTGATAACCAAATTTTTACAATACATCATAGTGGATTTAATCCTTTATCTTCCCAAGAGAAATTTTAATTGGATTTCTTTTGGCCTAAACCTATAGAAGCTATAAAACCTCATGGAGATTTCATTTTCAAATCCTATCAAAAGTTCAAAGAAAAATGTATAGTAGAGTTATCCCTTGCCAATATCCCACCTAAAACTAAAAGATCCATATTCATTCCTCCCACTCTAAATGTTGTGGGTAAACCTATGCTTGAACCAAAAGCTCTCTTGAATAAAGAAACAAAGTATAAAGCTATTCTACCACCTGTATCCTATAAGAGACCAAGAGATAACCATACAATTCCCTTTATGCCTCGTAAAATAAAACAAGTTTATAAGCCTAAAGATAAAGTGGTTTCGCAACCCATTGAGGTCCCTTTCATTCCTCTCCTAAGGGAAGAAAAGAGATTGATGTTTGGAAAACCCACTCCTACACCATCACAACTTGAAAAACATGCCAGAAGAAATAAAAAATGTTAAAGAGTGTAGGCATAGATGTCATGCTATTACTCGTCAATTAGAAGAAAAGAACAAATCAACTCAAACAAAGCATGATGATTCTCCACCTTTTCCACAACATGATATTTCTACACCACAACAAAAACATGCAATGGAAATTATCATTAGGCCTCATGTTGTAATTAACTTGGATAATGATGATGAGAGTGCTAAAATTGATGAAGAAGTGCATAATGAATTGAATTTTTTGTTTTCCACTTCTATAAACTTAGATAGATGCAATTAGGATTATCCTCCTATAAAGAGTGAATCACCATGTGTTGGACCTGGTGATTGTCCTAGTATGCAACTTTTCATTTCCCCTTTGGCTAGTTATCCACCTTCCGTATATGATGAACAAGATTGGGATGTGGACGAACTTCTATAGGTTGGCTTGCATGTGACATACTATCTTTCCTTTTCTTTCTATTTTATTTGTGATTGCATGTGTAATGTGATCCCCCATATCATGTTGCTTGGTGTGTCTTTATGTTTGTGAGCTTTCTTTGGATGACCCTTGTTACTTTGTTGATGCAAGGATACAAAGGAAGAAAATCTAACATGATATTCTTTCATTTGTATTTCTATTCTTCTATCTAATGTGATCATTATCTTTTCTTTTGTCTTATGTTTTCCTTCTGGGGAAGATGTAAGGTGTCAAGATATCCAAGTCTATTCCATGTTGACCCAAAATATTTTCTTTATTTTTTCTCTCTCCATGTGTCATTCCTCATTTGTGTTTGTTGTTCCATGAAGTATTTGGGGAATGATGATGGTTCCAAGCTCTATTATATCATTATAGCAAAGACATGCACTGACCTTGAATCCATGGATCCCTTATGTGTTATCTTTTTGGATTACATGTGGGGGAAACCTACTTTTTCATGATGCAGGTTTATTTAGAAACATATCATTGGCATAGGGTTTTCCAAATAGGCTCTCGCGCCCCTTTTATTAATTGACATTTATCATTTTCTACTTTAAAGTAATTTCTCACAACATGGTGTTTAGCAATTCCTTTAAAGTAGGGGCATACATTGGAATTATTTCATTTTGGCATTGACATTTTGACATTGTTTGGTTTCACTTTTGTTCACAAAGGTTGGACTTAGCACGTAGTGTTGGCATAGCACATTGGCCATTTTTTGGTACCTTATAAAATTTATCAAGGAGTGTAAGTTTGGGTATGGTTAATGTATGGGAAAACACATGTAGACCTATTGCATATTTCCCATTTGCCACCCCTTTTTTATGGGTACATACCTTGTAGACCTAGTGTACATTTCTCATTTTTCCTTTGGGGCTCACCTAGTGTATACTTGACTGCACTAGCCCTTGTGATCATATTTTATCAACGTGGCATAACGCAGCTTGCTAGTCCATCCTTTTTCCTTTTTCCTTTTGCATTCGATTTGGCATTGTATGCTTGTGTATCTTGTCTTTTTTCACATATCTTACACATGTTGTGTGTCCCTTTGTCCTTATATTGGTTTTCCATGGTATCTTCGATCTTGGGGGATTGATTGTCCTCCTTGATCTTTGTCATCCTATCTTTCTAAAATTGGTACACTTGGACACCTCTTGATGCATATTTTTCTACTTTAGTGTGAGTCCGAGTATGAACATACTCTCACTTAAGTGGAGGCTAAATGTAGTGCAAGAAATTGTAAACCTTTACAATTTCACACTATGTTTGGGTTCCTTAATTTATTGGACTTAATTAAGCTTTTAATTTTCCAAATTATGCATTCCAAAGCCTTATTATTCATGTTTTCTGAAAGGGAAACTGACATATAATTAATGTAATTAATATTTTAATCACCTTGGAATATGTGTGTCATGGACTTATAGGCCAAGATGCATCCACCCAAGGGCAAATGAGTCCCCTTTAAGTCCTAAGACTTGTTTTTAAATATTTTATTGGTAGCATTTTAATGATTCAAATTCAACTTGCAAGTGTTGGTTTTTTTAATATAATTTTTTAGAAATTATATAAACACCTATAAATATATAATCTTTTTATCAATTCAAATCTAAGAAAAATTATAAGACACACAATCAATACTTCATGTATGAGAAAATATTATTGTCAAGAGTATTCAAGAGAAAATTTATTAGTCATCTATTGCAACAATCAAGATCCTAACATCATGTTCAAGATTATGTGTGTTCATGTCATCTTGTGAAGGCTAATATGCATTGTTGATCCTAAAGCATCCAAGCATTTTCAAGTGTCCAAATCCATCAAGAAAAGAAATATCAAGTTCCTTGGAGAGATGTGTTTGTCTTTAGTCCTCTAAGGGAATCCATTGAAGGTTTGGTGAGTTATAGCAAACATTGTTCATTCATCATTTCCTTCTCCATTGTCATTATCTTTCTATCAAGGTTTAATTACCAATCTTGGGGTTTGACTAAGGAATCCCCCATTCCAAGAAAAAAATTCTCTTTATGTATGTATAGATTATAGGTTGAAGAAGGATTGAAGATATTGAAGAGAAATTTTGTATTGTTGCATAAGTTGTCATCATCATTGTCAAGCCACAGAAACTAGGTTGCAAACTTTATTTTTGACTTTTCAACAGTGGGACCTACATAAAAAAAAGCTAATGTCTAGCACTAGAGGACTATAAAAATTGTTTTCAAAAGCCCTAACTAGGACCCATTTGTCCTAGGGAAAACCTTTGCTTCAGCAAGCCTCAAAACCAACTTTTGGTGACATGTGCATGTGTCCTAACCCTTCTCAAACCTACCTACAAACTATGATTTTAGCTTCTGTATTTTTAGGAATTTTCATTTTTGGTATTAGGTCTTATTTTTCATTTAGTTTGAACATTGCAAATCATTCCAATTTGGTTTCAGATTTGTCCTATTGTCCTAAGGACTAAAATTAATTTTGATTGACTTGCCATTTAGGTTGAAAGCCATTCTTTACACCTTGTGATCTCTTTCCTAATGAAATGCTCTTAGGGAAAGAAAAAAATAGAGAAAATACCCCCTTAACATTAAGGATCCCCTTTCCCAGTATTTTAGTATTTATCTCCAATACACATCAATCTTATCATACATGTTCTAGATCAACTTGGTGTAGAATGTATGATTCCATTTTGATAATACTTTAACTCATGAGCCACCAACACATTTGGGAAGACATATAGTGTCCCATTTAAGAAGAGGAATACACTTAGTTCATTGGAACCACCCAATAATAATTTCTTTACTATTTTATCTAATTCTTGAGAGATCTTTAAGAGGATCAATAAATGAGACATCATAAAGATTAGAATGTATTATATCATCGCTTTAAGCATTAAGATTCTCCCATCTAATTTCAAACAATTCACTTTCCATGAAGAATTTTTTGGGAATCATTAATGGTGTCCTCCCATAGATTAGCATGTAGATCCCCTTTAAAGAGAGGAATACTAGGGTACTTGCAATGTAGGGAACTTATTGAAAATCCAAATCATCCAATAATAATCATTTTTATAGATATTGGAGTGTGAAAGCAAAAGATACTTTATTTCTAAGTGTTAATTATCTATCTTGAGATTGAAGTAGAACCAACATACTTCTGATAATATATCATCTTCTTTGAGACACACCCTTTCATATATGGAAGTGTAGTTGGTGAAGTATCGTTTTGTGATTAGAGAATTTTATATAATTTGAAACATAAAAAAATGGGGTATGGGTTCAAACTCATAGGGTTTTATACTAAATCTGGGATATTTCACCAAACTTACTATAAATAGAAAGGAAAAAGTGAGGTGAATGAACCTACTTATTCTTCTATTTCATTCAAGAAATGAGATCCCTCAAGTCAAAATCCATTATCAACCCTTAGGTGAGTGAATTCTTTGAGGAATCTTGTGATTTCCCTTTTTGTGTTAGGACAAGGGTCTAGGTCAAACAACACTTTGGGGAGAAAGATTAAAAATATCAAATAAACTCCAAAATGCAATCCATCAATTGGATTTAATAGATTAAACATAATATTGAAGGAACCTACAAAGTTTCTAGTAGATCTGGTGTCCTCTTATAGCTATGTCTACACTTCTAGATTCTTGATTTTCATCGTCTATAAGTCAAAAATTAATATAAGATCTGAGTTTCCATGAGATGACAACAAAGGTGACAACTTTGACAACTTTACAATTTTACAACATTTCAGATCTTCAACTTTTCTTCAACCTACAAATCTGCAACACGCAAAGAGAGGGGAAAAATGTTTTGCTTTTGGTGTTCATGGGGGTTTACCTTGGTCAAACTCCATTTTGGTAATTAAACCTTGAAATGAAATGAATAACATGAAAGGAATGGTGAATGAACAAATCTATGTCACAACTCACCAAACCCTTGAACGAGAAAGATAGAGGGCAGTTGGGAAGTTCATTAACTACTAGAATGGTTGCTCCACACATAGATGGGAATTGGTACCCGTCGATTTATGGAAGGCCACCTGGTCTCAAACATGAAAAATTGCATTGGATATATCAGCAAAATCTAGCAACCCCATTTTCCCCCTAGGTGACTGGTCTAGAAATGAGAAAAGTAACACCAGATATATGTGCAAAACATAGGATTTTGAAGAGAAAGACACTCATTTTCTCTACGTAATATGATTGGCAGTAGAGCGGAGGTGGGATTAGAGCATTGGCTGGTAACGATCGATCAAAAGCAGGAGTTGGGGATATGTTCGAAATCGAGGAGAGGGGAGAAGGTAGAATTTGAACCCAGGCTTGGAATGTAGATCTACAACTTTCATGAAATGGCTTCAATGGATGTGGATCTTAATTTTGAAACTTGATTGGAAACAATTCTTTTAATACTTGAATGGATCATGAACTCTACATCACTATATTAGCTCCAATAACATGCATGATGCAAGAAGAATTTGAAATTACAATTGGATCTTGATTGTTGCAATAATTCTTCACTAAAGCTTCTCTTGAAGGCCTTGAAATGCTCTTGCAATCCCACTTTAGCTCTTACAATTGAACACTTGAAAACTTAGATGAAACATAGTGAAATGACCTTACATTTATAGATATGTACCATTAATTTCCCAAAATTCAAATAACACAAGCCAACATGTGAATATAGATTTGAATATGTTAAAATATTGCCAAAAAAATAATTTAAATTTAAGTCCTAGGTCACTCACCTAGGACACACATTGCTCAATGAGAAGTGTTATGTTTAGGCATTAATGAATGTTGGGTTTCCTCTTCAAAAAATGCAATTAATTAGGCTTGGATTTGAATTAAGGGGGCCAATTAAGGAAAAATAACCTCATTTAATTAAGGGAGCCCTAAATAAGTGTGAATGTGTAAAGAGGTACACTCTACAACACTAAAAATAAGGCACAATTAAGTCCATTTTAATTAATAGGGCCCTAAACTTAATGTGAATATGTAAAATACATATTACAACACTAAATTAAGGCATAATTATGTTCATTTTAATATTAATTGCAAATTAGGTGTGAAAATATAAAAAGGATACATTTTTAGATACACTACATAATTTTAACCTCACTACATACCCCAAAACTTGCTTTAGCCTTAACTGCATGGCCTAAAGCCTTTTCCTTGAACATAATTTAAGGAAAGGGGATAAAGGATCCACTTTCAGACAGAATCCTCTAGATAGGTCTCAAATAAGTCACATAGATAATTATTAATCAATATGGAGAAAAAAGGTGTGGATATATAATTGAATATCCAATCAAGCTATTTTGGAAGATTCTAAAACCAAATTTGCAAAGCACCATCATAAAAAAGGGTAAAACACTCAATCATGTTCCTTATTTATATCGAACTTCAATATCATGTTTTTTCTTTGAGCATTCAATCAAATAAATAGCTTCATGAGCTATTATAACACCATAAAAAATTCTTTGACAAGGAGTGAAATTTATTTGCTTTTGTGATATAAGCTCAGGGAGAATTCCTTTCAATCAATTATTAATGACCTTCAAAATAATTTTATATATTATATTGTAGAGAGAAATAGGAAAAAAAATATAGTAAAAGTGTTGTAAGATGATTTCCTTGAAATGAGAGAAATATTTGTAACATTTAGATGTCTAATAAATTTACTAAATATTCTTGAATCTTAAACAATATTATGTATTTTCATGATAATAGTATACCAACACTTTTGATATTTAATGTATTGTAGAACCATCCATCCCTAAATTGTTATTTGGGGGAATTTAGAAAGTTACACATCTAACTTCTTACACAGTTTTCTATCAAGGATGTAATAAAGTTGGGCATTTACAGGATGCTTGTAAAATAGCTCCTCTTGTGCCTAAAATCCCCCAAAATGAGGTTCAAGAGAATGGTTCAATGAAGAAGTTAGCACTGACAGATGGCTCAAAAGACTATGAAATTTCAAACCCTGGAAAAAAAGTTACTATGGAGTCGTCTTCTTTCCTAGAACATGAAAATAATCCAAAAGATAACTTGGAATGGTGTTTCTCAGAAGCTACCAATGAACATCCTTCCACGCCCCCTTTAGGGAAATCAGCTAAAGAAAAGGAAAATAAGGGTTCAGTTTCACCTCCAATAATTTAGGATGAACAACAAAATGAAGTCCAAGAGGAGGGGGAAATAATAAGTCAAAAGGAACAGATTTTTACCCCAACCAAGGAACAAGAGGAACCAATAACGAGGGAGGAGACTACATCTCAAAACAATGATGACAAAGGCTAGATAAACACTAAGTCATGAAAGAAGAAAAAACCAGATGTGGGAGGAAACAATAAAGTTGGCAGACCATTACTAAAAGATGCAAGAGTTAAAGAAATAGCAAAAGATGTGGCAACAGGGAACAAACAGAAAAGAAAATAGAGGAGGTCGACCCCCTTTCTGGAGCAGTTTTAGCCTGATTCTACTCTTATGTGTTGTGTGGTTATGAAGATTATTTCTTGGAATGTGATGGGTCTTAATGGTCCATATAAACAACATGTGCTAAAGATGTGCCTAATTGAGGTGAAGCCTGATATCCTCTTGATTCAAGAAACAAAAATGAAGAAGGAAAATTTTGAGAAAATCTTGAATTGGCTTTGGCCAGGTGCTAAGTTTGAAGCCAGTGATGTGGAAGGAGCCTCTGGAGGGATTGCCACCTGTTGGATTTTTTCTCGATTTAGAGGAAAGCTGACTTTTAAAAATAAGAATAGCCTCTTGGTCAGTGTAGAGGATGGAGATACTTCTATTAAATGGAACTTTGGGAATATTTATGGTCCAAATTCTAGGTTGGAAAGGCTGGATTTATGGAACCTGTTGAATGGTATCATAACTAATAATAAGGATGAGCTTTGGATGCTTGGAGGAGATTTCAATTATCCGTTGTTCCCCTCAAAGAAGAAAGGAGGCTTGATAGACTTCTCAGAAAGTATGATGGATCTTTCAAGTTTCATAGACTCTGTGGGCCTTATTGATATTCCTCTTATGGGTTCCCATTTTACTTGGACTAACAGAAGATAGGGTAATCAACTTATCCAAGTGAAACTAGATAGATTCTTGATTGCCTCTAATTGGAGTATGCTTCAAAATGTTTCTCTTGCTACACTTCCGAGAATAGGCTCAGATCATAGTGCTCTTCTTCTTAGTTGGGAGGATAGAGTGGTGAAAAAACCTTACCCTTTCAGATATGAAATTATGTGGTCCCTTCACTAGGACTTTAAATCTCTTGTGGAGGATTGTTAGAATACTCCTTGTACTGGCACCCTGATGTACAGAGTAATGTAGAAGCTAAAAATAATAAAGGAAAAGGTTAAGGGATGGAATAAGGATACTTTTGGCAATATCTTTAGAACTAAGAAAGAGCTGATTATGAAACTTGAAGAGGTTCAAGATCGAATGGAAGCTAGAAACTGTGAGGAGGAGATATGTATAATAGAAAGAGAACTGGGAGCTCAATGGCATAAAATAAGTGAGGAATTTTTTTGGAAAAAGAAATCAAGGATTTAGTGGCTTAAGGAAGGAGATAGAAATACAAAGTTTTTCCACCAATCTACTATGAGGCATAGAGGAAGAAAAATGATCAAATCCCTTGTCACCTCTAATGGAACTATACTAGAAATGGAGGACGAAATAGCCAATGAGGTTGTTTCCTTTTTCTCAAATTATCAGGAGCCTTCCAGGAGTAATAATGTGGATTTGGAGGAGTTTTTGCAGGTTATTCCTAATGTTGTTATGGATGAAGACCTTAAATTTTTAACCAAGAGCATTACTATGGAGGAGGTGAAGATGGTTGTTTTCTCCTTTGGAGCCTACAAGGCCCTGGGACTAGATGGTTTTCCTCCTAGTTTCTTTCAAGTGTATTGGGAAATTGTGTCAGAAGACCTCTTAATGGTTGTTAAAGATTTCTTTAGATCAAGAAAAATTTTGAATTAAATGAATGCCACTTTCCTAGCTTTGATACCTAAATCCACTGAAGTTGCTTCCATGAATGATTATAGACTAATAATTTTATGTAACACTATGTATAAGATTTGCTCCAAAATTATTGTTAATAGACTAAAGCTGATTTTAGGGAAAATGATTGCTATTAACCAAAAAGGTTTTGTTTAGGGAAGATAAATTTTGGATGTAGCTATTTATACTCATGAGATTATGCATTCTATGGACTATGTACAACAAAATCCAAGTATGGTGTTGAAACTAGACATATCAAAAGCTTATGATAGAGTCACATTGAACTTTTTATTTGTTGTCTTGGAAAATTTTGGCTTCAAAGGTAAATTCCTCAATTTGATAAAAGTCTGTGTTACTACACCTAAGTATTCAGTTTTGGTTAATGGTGTATCCCATCGGTATTTCTCTATTGGTAGAGGGTTGAGACAGGGGGATCCTCTATCTCCCTACCTTTTTTTTATTGTGGCAGAAGATTTTGGCCAAAATATTCAAAAATATCTTAATAATAGATCCTTGAGGGGTTTTTGTGCTGCTTCTTCACTCCCCCCAGCCTCTCATCAACAATTTGTTGATGATACTATTCTTTTAGGGGAGGCATCAGTTGTTGAAGCTAAATAATGGAAGATTATTCTAGAGAAGTATGTTTAATTGTCTAGGCAATGTATAAATTACCGAAAAAGAAAAATATATTTCCTCAACACTAGTAAGTCGGTGAAAGACAAAGTGATGAGGATTTTCGGTTACCAAGAAGTGAAACTCACCGCTACCTATCTTGGCCTTCCTCTCTTCTCTTGAAATCCAAACAGTAACTACTAGAATTACATTATGGAGAAAGTCTAGAAAAAAGTTGGCTAGTTGGAAAGGAAAGTTGTTGAGTTTAGCTAGAAAAATTCAGTTTTTTAAAGCTTCTCTTCAGAAAATTCTTGTATATTATCTCTCAATGTTCAACATTCTGACCTATATTGCTAAGAGAATTGAAACAATTCAAAGAATATTTTTATGGTCTGGAGTGTAGGAAAAGAAAAGAATGGCCTTTATAAAATGGGAGAAGGTTTGTGTCCTAAAAAAAGGAGGGTTGGGTATCAAAAGGCTTAAACCGTTCAATAAGGCTCTAGTGGCAAAAATGGGTTGGTATATGTTGGAGAATGAAAAGGATTGGGCCACTATTCTAAGAGCTAAATACCTTAACAATAAGGATGCTTGCTACTTCTTGAGAAAGAAGGAGCTCCCTCATGGCTCGGTGTTCTGGAATAACCTCCTTAAAATCAGAGGAGTGCTTAATAGATGAGTTAAAATAGGGATAGGCAATGGGCTTAACACTTATTTTTGGGATGACGCCTGATCTACTTTGACCCCTCTCTTAGCCTCTAAAAATTTCCAGCTCATTAGAAGGGAACTGTGAAGAAATTGGGGAAAAAGGTATCTAATTATATTGAGTGGGAAGGAAGGCGACCTAAGTGGAAAAACTTCAAAGATTATCTTAATAATGTTGTGTTTAGAGGAAACAGACAACAAGGTTGGGATGCTATGCTTGAGAAACTTATGGGACAGATTGGGAATTCAGACATGTTCTCGAGAAACAAAAAGGATGAATAGATTTGGACAAGAACTACCAGTAGGGGTTTTTTAGTTAAAATTGCTTATGATTCTATGTTGCAACCCTCTTTGAACTTGGAATCTTTTGACTGGCTCAAGGTTTGGAAGAAGAACCTCATACCGAAAATTAATTGTTTCAAGTGGACGGTTACTCATGGAAAGATCCTTACGATTGACAACCTTAAAAAAAGAGGTTGGTACCTTGTTAATAGATTTAGCCTCTATAATGAAGAGGAGGAAACCATAATGCATTTTTTTTTCAGTGTTCTTATGCCCAAGAAGTTTGGGGTGACTTTCTCAACATCTTGATGGTGGAGTGGGTATTTCCTACTAGTATCCAATTGTTTGTGGAAGGGTGGAGTTTTTTCCCTTTCTCTCATAATATAATCTATGATTTGTGGGGACAAATTCCTCCATTTTTGACTTGGGTTCTGTGGAAGGAGAGGAATAACTGCGTTTTAGGGAAACTGCTAAATCTAGTAAGGAGTTATGTCAAATGGTGAAAAGGTAGATACAGGAAAACATGGAAAGTTGTAAGTATAGGCAAGCTAAGAAATAACCTTCTCAACTGGAATTAAGTATAAAACAACAATGGCAGCTCTCCCATGATTTAAATGATGTTAACTGGTTAAAACAAATTATAAGAGCTAGTACAATTTGGATTCCCCTAGATCCAGGTTGGGTGAAATGCAATTTCAATGGATATTCGAAAGGTAATCCTGGAAGGGTTACGGCTGGTGGGGTGATCAAAGATGAGAAAGGAGTTTATTTTTTGGGGTACAACAAAGGTCTAGGAACAACTACTACAACTTTGTCGAGGCTTCGACCATTTGGATAGTAGTTAGACTCTTAAGAGAAAGAGGATACAATAAGCCTATTATGGAAGGAGACTCAAAATTGATAATAGATTATCTTAATAGTAAAGCTAACATCCCTTGGAAAATTAAAGACATGTTGGATGACTGCAAATGCATGTTATAAGGGGTTCAAAATGTGAAAATATGTCATACATTACGGGAAGGCAATAGAGTGGCGGATGTGATGGCCAATCTTGGTGTTAATGAAGAAATTTTAATAAATTGGGGTTTTGATGACTTACCTAACCAAATTAAGGAAGCCTTAGTGAAGGATAGAATGAGGAAGAAATATTTAAATAAAGGTTGCTATGGTGGGATTGTTTAATTTTCTAATGGTTAGCGTAATGAATAAGATAAGGAGGGGCCCATAGAGGTATGCTGGCATGATTAATAGAGGATCTTGTAAGCATAGTTTAAAAAGATTGCAAAATATCGAAATAAGGATTTACAAACATGGGAATGGTCATCTGGATGGTAAGGCGACGTACTTGAAAAGGAAAAGTTTAAGTCATGACATTAAGAACATGTGGTGTAATCAGAGGCCGGATTTGCGATGGGACAGATAGAGACATATTGGCAATAATAGAAAAGGAAGGAATAAAATAGATGCCATCACTATTAGGAAATGAGGTGGAGGTGTCATTAATATGAATGATTATTGGTGAAAAGGTGATAGTTGTAATGAGAATTTGTGTATGTATTATCAAAAAAACCCGTCGTCATGTGATCAAATGAATAATCATAAACTCTCCATTCACACTGAGTGTGTTGAGCTTCTGTGAAGTGTGGTGTGTCATGCCTAAAATTTGCATGAAGGGAAAAAACACAACTACCAAATTTTTTTGAACAATGCTACAAGGTACTAGCTAAAAATACTTATCAATTGTTAATCATGTACAAGCATGGTTGTATACTGCATGTATTGAGGGACATTTTGTGCAACAACACCATCGACATGATGCTTGAGAGTAGGTGGGTGAGTAAGCACAATCGGTTGCACGTAAATTTGTCGCAGGCCTTTCAGTTGAGGAATGGCTTGGATCTAACCCTACGTTTCTCTAGGATCATAGTTTAACCACCAAGTAGTAATACTAACCTCCATATTCAAGGATAAGGCTCTCGTATAGGAAAAAAAATAGTATTATCAATATTAACTACGATGATGCAACGCTTTCTCCTCTCCTTGGATTAACTGAAGTAATTATTATAATTTTAATACAACAATATTGACATTGTTGTCAAAGTACCACGTTTCCATTCACTTTTCAAATATTTTCCATTTAATAGAAATCTAAAGAATTCTTAGAAAGAAATTATATATAATCTTCAAATTATATTTAAATTATCTTTAATAGATAATTCTTACAATAAATTATAAATATAATATAATTAATCTTAATTTATAATTTACATTATCTTTAACAAATAATCTTTATAAGAAATTTATAAATATAATTAAATTAATCTTATTATATAATTACTTTTTTTATCTATATATAAAATTAATTACTTCTTAAAGAAGCACACGTGCTTATACTAAATTCAAAGTAAAAAGTGAAGTATTTCAAAGCTAAGAATTAATACATATATATAGTATGATGACTTTTATTTTTATTTATAATTTTTCTTTCCTAGTAAAACAGAGATATCATAGGTCATCTTATACTTTATAACTAAGATAGTGGTGACCTATTCAAATTAGGTATTTATTTTATGTTACATTATTTATTCTTCTATATGAGCTATCGCTTGAAAAGTTAGATAAGAGTTTAATTGATGCCGATTTTTTTTGAACTGTTTTCAATGGCAACTTCCAACGGAATTATTTCTTCATTTATATGAAAACGAATGCTTTATCTTTTGCTGTTAATATTATATAGCATTATAAAACAATTGCTTATGTTTCACCTAACTGCTGTTTATTACTGTTGTCAGAGTCTCACTGGCGCAATCACAGATGAATACAGAATACTTCCCCTTAAGCTACTCTAAATCTTGACACAGAATTTGTTGCCATGCCCGCACACACGTTGTCACCTAATGAGGGAGAAAAATGCTGGCGCCCATATAAAATAATAAAATAAAATGATTTATATATATCCAAGAGAAAAATTGACCATCTTCTGATTAAAATTTTATTATCACCTGAGGTTAATAGTAGCAAGGAAAAATTCATTCCACACGCCAATATTAATTTTATCGGCAAGAGTTACATCGGCAGAAGATACTCGATTATAAAGTTAATTTTTCTCTATTCACACCTACCAGGTTTAAGAGGTGATGCGATTGCTGGCAATACTCAACACTTAATGTTTTCGGCGCTGGAGAATAACATAGCTCACTCCGCGTTAAGTGCAGTAGCTCCAAGGACATCAATTGTTACCTGAGTCTCCAATGAGATTTTACCTAAAAGCTTGATCGATTTGCCTACTGGCAATCCTATTGGTACCCATTTGAACTACTGCCACAATGACAGATATCCCCATAGTGTTCTAAGTGATAGCAGTGTTTGTTTTTTTTGTTTGTTTTGTTTTGTTTTATTTTGCGCATTCATTAAGAAATCCTCAGATAAAATTTCCAGCTTAAAAGAATATCACTGCCTTACCATGCCACAAAAAGGATGCTGGCAGATAAATTAAATATCGGCCTCCAAATTAAACTCTACATTCCCCACTCACCAAGCTCAAAGAGAAGGGTTCTTTTGAAGGATGGCGAATAGAGATAGAGTTTATATTTTATTACACATTTGGATTCAAGCAGGGCCACTATGAATATTTCATTACCTACTTGCCCAGGAGGAATGGATCTGACATACCTAAGATTCTGATTTTCTAGTTTTTGTTTTAAATTTTTTATCTGTTAATTATTGTGGAAGTGTTAGTATGAATGCATATATTTATATTCCTATATATTTATTTCTCTGTTGTGAATAATATCACAAACTAATATCTATTTGTGTCTCTGAAGGAAAAGAAAAAAGAATGACTACTCTAGGATGGAGGTTACAGGTCTATAAGTGGTAGGCACTTTACACTACTAGGCTTCCCATAACTGACAAAGGTTGTCCTAGGTTTAATTTATACTGCAATATATAGGTTTCACATAGAAGGGTGTTTTTTTGAATAGCACGAAAACATTTCATTATCATAGTGAGTGCACATTACATAGATCTTCTTTTTCTCTCAACATATTGACAACATATTTACATTTATATATATATATTCTGAATGAGGAATCCAACAGATCTATCCTCCTATGAGTTGCAACTCATATAAGCCAAAAAATATTAAAGAGTCAACCTTTCTTTATTTGTATCAGGAAATTTAAAATTTAGTCACTATTTAGAATAATCTATTTTACAGCACTACCATATACAAGATTCTAATCTACTTCTTCGTTTGCATATTCTGAGCATACAAGGCTATTAAAATTGATCTCTTTCATTGCAAAAATTTATAGAAAATAGATTAAGCATGTTTTACTCAAACATAAATGTACCCACTTTTATTCTCCTTTACTATCAACAAATATTACAAAATGGAAGGCATACATTTGTTTACGCAGAGTATAATACTATTACAGAAAACACTACAAAATGAAAGACATGCATTTGTTTAAGTAGAGTGTAATACTATTACAAAAACTCTATGAAATGAACGACATACATTTGTTTAAGCAGAGTACAATATTATTACAAAAATGAGGAAGTGAAGGGGGATTAGGTTATGCCTATTTCCAGAACACTCCTTTTCTTTACATATCATAGTACTTCCCATATATGTTGCATATGTCCAACCTCCAATACCTTGTAATGGGTAGAACGATTTTTTGTCATAGTACATTTCTTCTAAGTAACCTGGGATTTAAAGATATAAGCTATATAATTCATAGGTGTGCTCTGTACCTCTTTGGGTTGGAAAACCAACCACCCCCCGAGCTAGGAGGTAACCAAGCTACCGGGTACACACAACAATAGAATAAACAGCCATTTCAAAACCACAATGCTCAAACAAAATACTCCCAACCAAGGTTTACACATTTACATAGGAGTTCTTTAAGAATCCCAATGATGGGGATAGAGGTGGCATCTCTTCCATATGGGGAGACCTATTAGCATGTAGAAATAACCAACAACACAATCCTTCTTTTTCTCCAATCCACCCATTCAATAAAGCTCTTCATATCATACATCCTTCATACAACAATCTTCCCAAAACACCATACTATCATGAAACAATTTTGGGTACTCATACCATTTTTTTGCCTCTCCTTCTCAAAGGAGGAACAATCTCCCCATAGAGGTTCCTACACATTCCTATCCCCCACAAGGATTCTCTTCCCACATTGGGTGAGTTTATCCTATACAACCCCAACCAACACAAGGAAATGCAAAGACATGTAAATGGACAACAACCCATATAGCTCATATTCTCAAACTTGCATACAAAGAGGTAAAGGAAGAAAAAAGAAAAAATACATAAAGATAGAGTAAGACCTACCTCAAATCCAAGCCAACAATGAGAGAGAGTTGAAGATGAGCTCCAAATCTCAACTTCTTCAAGACCAAGCAAAATTTTTCCTTCCTCCAAGCAATCCAAACACCAAGCCCAAAAGAAGAACCCTTTCCTTTCCTTTCCAAAGGATTCAAATAGGAGTCAAGGGTTAGAAACCCTTGGAGGAGAGTGTGACACATGTCAACCTCCTATTCACTCCCATGGACACTCCTCCCCACAAGTTCTCACACATGTGTGAGAAATCTTGGGGAAGTGAAAGGCCAAAGAGTGTTCAACACTCAACAAGGTTTTCAAATCTCGTAAATGAGATTTTGGAGCCAACACTCCAAACCCATCCCCAAAATCCGTCACCCTTCTTGATGGCTAATTAAGAAGGGTCACAACTTGCAATTTTGACAAGTTATGGGTTTGATTTGACCCCTAACCCATAGGTGACTATCCTAGGGGTTAATTAAGGGCCAATTAACCCAATTTAAGGACTAATTAAACCTTTGAAAATCCTCAAAAGTGAAATTGAAATTTTAACATAATAAAATAATTCCAACATGCCCCAAAACCCCCAATAAGAGTTTGATTGACTTTAAAAACATAATCTCAAGATTCAACATTAAATCTTTTTAATCACAAATTAAAATACAACACAAGAGGCTATGGTCCATTCTTCATGGACCATAGTGGCTTCACTAGGCTGACACAATTGCGTACCCTTGGTTACCTCCAATCCCATTGGCCATGCACATGTACCTGCACACTCAATGTCCACATGTCAAAATATCCAATGCATGATAATCAATAATTAAATCATAAATTCATATGCATATATTTAGCACAATCTAACTTTGAATCAATAAATTCAATATATATAATCATTCTTCCTCTAGCAATAACATATTTTATCAATTCATGTATAGTCATGGCATAATAAAGAAATCACATCATCACTAAATTAAATTTAGCATCCTATCAATTCCATCTCATTTTAAAACAATTGTCCATTTCAATCATGATAACCAAATCATATGAGCATATCAATAAAGGAAACATAATGTGCATATAATCATCATAGCATCATAAGCATAAAACAAGCATAACATCAAGTGTCTACGATCATCCAAAATAGTCTAAACACATAGAGTATCAACATGATTGAATCAAAAGATAGCCAAATGGTGTAT
>VDFB02105785.1:451620756-451650083 GCA_007258455.2 Sequoia sempervirens
CTAGGATGGGGGCTCACCTGGGAGTGGATGGTCAGACAGAGAGTATGCTTTGCATAGGGGCTAGTGCTACTGGCCTCACTATACCGAGATCTACATGAGTTTGCATACTATGATAGTAGAGCCAT
Source organism: Sequoia sempervirens (assembly GCA_007258455.2). NCBI lineage: Eukaryota > Viridiplantae > Streptophyta > Pinopsida > Cupressales > Cupressaceae > Sequoia > Sequoia sempervirens. The sequence continues at coordinate 451,620,882 of VDFB02105785.1, forward strand.
CGGGGCCAACATCACACTCATTCACATCTGGGCCTAGCGAGAACATTGTAGTGCTCCACCCATGAGTTACACCAGTCGATATGGAGTCAGAGGACCCATTCATATGGAGGTACAAGGGATGAATCTCTTTTCCACACACTAGACAACACAAGATCCCTCATTGGAGGAGGGTTATTGATGACATGAAAGAGTTCGCATGGCAGATGTATCTTGGGTGGCTAGTGTGGTATGATGATGCCCAACAATTGTTTTTTGAGAGACAAGATAGAATTATATAGGGTAGGGAGCATACGATGGTAAAGTGGTACCTGCTTAGCCGATTAATTAGATAATTTGGTGAGCCACAAGATATACTCGATGACTAGTACGTTGTGATATTTGCGCGTACTATGAGGGAGATAACCTGGGGCTGATACATTCCTATAGATGAGGTAGTACAGAGCTCCAGACATCTAGTGGACAGGCCATGGCTATATGATCAGGGCCAGGATGACACAGGCACCACATAGGCCTACAAAGATTGGTTCCATCCACCACTCAGATTGATAGTGCCAGGGACACCATCGGCATGGCGGAGACCTAGAGGCAGATCAAAAAGACAAGGTCAAGGAGGAGGATGAGGGGATAGGGATGTAGATGGGGGTCGGGGAGGAGGTGGACCACACAAGCATCCCAATCAGGATAGGGTATGATAGGATCCCCTGAGATAGGATTAGGGAAGATAGGACAAGGATCAGGTTAGACAGGACTAGGATGAGGCATGATAGGATCAAGATAGATAGGTGGATTAGTTGCCTTGAAGAGATCAGGGACCACCTCCAAGGGACTAGGGACCTCCACCACCACCTAACTAGTGAGACATGCTTATCCAACAACTTAAAGCATAGGTGTAGGGTCTGCAAGGATAGATTGTTGCATTAACATCTAAGAGAGATCAACTGAGGACTAAGCGAGACTAGGTCATTCAGTAGAGATAGACTATAGAGCTCAGGGATGCACAGGAGATGGGTCATCAACAACAACTCGAGAGCATGGTTGCATCCTCCTCTTGGAGCATAGTTTCTTTACGAGCATACAGGGAGGCAGTCTGAGAGGCTGACTATTACAAAGTGCATTATCATTAGTCTGATAAATAGAAGTCCAACAAAGGCAGTTCATGAAAAAATCCCTCAAAAGGAATGGACAAAATGAAAGATGACAGTTGAGCACTTGAGAGTGTTTGGGTGTGTGGCATATGCCCACGTGCCCAAAGAAAAGAGACATAAATTGGATGACAAGGGTGAAAAGTGTATTTTTACAGGCTACAGTGAGTAGTCCAAAGCCTATCAGTTGTACAACTTGGTCACCAAGAAAATCATCATCAGTAGGGATTTGGAGTTCCTAGAGGATGATTCATGGGACAAAGTGATAGTTTTTGACAACTCAAAACTACTCTTAATAGCTCCTAAAGAAGAAGGAAGAGAATAAGTTCAACAAGATGAGCCTATAGTTGCTCCTGAGAGCTTCAGACGAGCACTTGAAAGCTCCCAGCGGCTCCTAATAGCTCCTGATGCCAGTAGAAATTCAAGAAGATAGTGATAGAAAATCAGAGATTTGGTTGCAGAGAGCTCCTAATAGCTCTTGAAGTGAGCAGACAAAAAGGCAAGCAACCAAAGACAGCCAGAAGATTGGCTCCCAATAGCTCTAAATGGCTCCTAAGAGCTCCCGACAACTCTTGAACCAGCCTGTTCAACAGAGCAGCAGTAGTAGTGAAAGTTCAGAACCTACTCTCGCCTCCCTAATTCCAAATAAGACCAAGAGTCTAAGGTAGATCTACCAGAATGAAAGTTATGATGAAGAATTTGATGAGTGTGAATTTTGCATTATTTTCTCATAGTGATCCAGTTTATTTTGAGGATGTTGTGTAAGAGGAGAAATGGTTTGAGGCCATGGATGAGGAGATAGATACAATAGAGAGGAACAACACATGGGAGTTAACTAATTTTTTTCTCAACAAGCAAGTTATTGGGGTGAAATGGGTCTACAAGACCAAGTGCAATGTCGATGGAAGAATAGAGAGGTATAAGGTAAGATTAGTTGTCAAGGGGTACAAACAACAATTTGGGAGAGATTACAATGAGACATTTTCCCCCATTGCAAGGATGGAAACTATGCGGGCATTCATAGCAATTGCAGCCCAACACAAGTGGAAGGTGTTTCAAATGGATGTGAAGTCTGCCTTCCTAAATGGAGTGTTGAAAGAAGTTTATGTGGAGAAACCATTTGGATATGAAGTTCTAGGTCAAGAACACAAGGTGTATAGGATGAAGAAAGCTCTTTATGGGCTGAAGCAAGCTCCATAGGCATGGTACAACAAGATTGACTCATATTTGATGAGCAATGGCTTGATAAAAAGTGATGGTGAGCCAACTCTTTACATCAAGGAAAAAAATGGTAAGATTTTGATTATTGTCTTGTATGTTGATGATTTAGTTTTCATTGAGGATGATGATTTCCTCATTGCTGATTTTAAAGAGGCCATGAAAAGAGAGTTTGAAATGACAGATTTGGGTCTCTTGAGATATTTTCTAGGCATAGAAGTAAAACAAATGCATGATGGTATATTTATCTCTCAAGAAAAATATGCAAATGAAATCTTGAAGAGATTTAGGATGCTTGAAAGCAATCCTGCCCCAACACCAACAACTGTAGGTCTAAAGTTGAGTAAGGAAGATTGCAGCAGTAATGTGAATTCGACCATGTTTAAAAGTTTGGTTGGAAGTTTGATGTATTTAACTACAACTAGGCCTGATATAATGCACAGTGTGAGTCTTATTTCCAGATTTATGGAGACTCCAAGGGACACCCATTGGGTTGGTTGGATACATGGATAGTGATTGGGAAGGAAGTTTGGATGATAGGAAGAGCACATCGGACTATGTGTTTCATTTGGGTATGGGAGCTATTTCATGAGCTTCCAAGAAGCAACCCATAGTTTCCCTATCTACAGTCGAGGCTGAATATATAGCAGCAAATGCAGCAACATGTCAAGCTATTTGGCTAAGAAGAATCTTGGAAAATTTGGGAGAAGAACAAGAGGATGGAACAACTATCTTTTGTGACAATGTTTCATCAATAGCCTTGACAAAAAATCCTGTGTTTCATAGAAGAAGCAAGCACATTGAAATCAGGTATCATTTTATTAGAGAGTTAGTTCAAAATGGTGAAATTAAAATGGCATTTTGTAGGTCTGAGCAGTAGCTAGCAGACATATTCACCAATCCTTTAAGCATGGAAAGTTTCAAGCGCATAAGGAGTAGATTGGATATTGTTGATTTGGATCAGGATTGATCTTGTTTCGTCAGCTCATGACCAAAGGGGGAGTGTTGGAAAATTAGTTACTCTTGAAGCTTCCTACTCTCATGTCAAATCCACCAGCTATTTCACCTACCCATCAAGCGCCCCATCTTCAATGATAGTTTTTGAGATCTCCACACCTGCAGCTCCTAATAGCTCTAGAATTAAATATGGTAGGAAATTTTGAATTCCCAATTTATGATGGTAGGTAATTTCAAATTTTTGAGAGGGAATGTTGAAGAGACAAAAAAAATTGAAGGCAGTTAGTTATGCCAGTTGGAAGAAGAGTTCCTGAGCAATAGTAGTTTGAAAGAGGAATGTTTTGTTTTGTTATCTATGTGATTCAGAGATATTTCTAAATAGTAGTAGCTATGATTGTTTTTGTGATTGAGCAGTGATTGCTCCTAAAAGAGCTCTGCATAGCTCATGACAGTGAGCTCTTAACAACTCCTGAAGTTGACTATCTATGTGAGTAGCTCATGAAATCTCCTAGCAATTTGTAATCTATAGCTTAGAGTTTATTTTATGAGTTTTATGTTTGGTCTTTTATGTATTGTCATTTCTAGTTTAATGAATAAAAAATAAAGTTGCATGTCTCCTTGTGCTTCCGCATTTTATTTATGTATACCCAGTTGATTGGGAAATAGAGCAACAACTCTATGTTTTTTTCTGTGCATTTAGAAATTATTTTTGTCAAAGACATCCATATTGAGATCCAAGTAGAATAGAATAACATTTAACTTTTAAATTTTGATGTCCACAAGACATCATCCACTATGTTGATACCCTCTGCCCTCTATAAAAGGGTTTTCCATGTTAATCCATATTTGTGCCTATGCTTGGATAGTTTTTATAACCAGATTTTAGATGGACAAACCAGTTAATGTATCATGCCTTGGTTTACTATTCCTTATCTATTTCCTTATAGAGAGTTCATGCACCCAGAGCCCCTACAAGTCTATAAACCTTGGAGGGTAGCTTGTTGTTGAAGCCTAGATCAAACCATCTCTCTTTCAAGGCTGGAGTGTTCCAAACAATGATCTCATGGTATAATATAATACTCTAAAATTCTATCTTGCAAACTTTGTCATTTGAGGTTTTATGTCTCGTTATTCTCTTCTTGCATTAATATTTTTGGCGGGATGGAACAAAAATTCGATTGAAATCTATTACATTGGGTACCTATGTTGTATTAGAAGGTGGAGGTGGTGAAGGAATTCAAGTAAACACAAAAAAACCTGATGAATGGGAGACTTTCAAGGTATGTAAATTTAAGCTTGCCATATTTTGATCTATAGGATGTATAAATATTGATGATTCTATTTATATGTTAATGTTAACATATATGGCATGTGGAATACATAAGCTATTAGCTTAGAGTGCACAAAAAATAATTCATTGGAGCCCAAAATGGAGGAGGAATTGTGAAGGCAGCTACAACAACACCTGACACCTAAGAAACATTCAAGATCATAAGGAACCCTTCCAATCAAAACCAAGTGCATATGAAAGTTCTAAATGGAATGTACATGTAGGTGTTGTGAGATATAATATTATTCTTGACTGAAAATTGAAAGATCAGTTAACTGTTGATTTTCAAGGTGAGTCGGGGTGGGACACTAACGTTGCAACATTTGAGATGACCATTTTCAAACAATTGCAGGGCAAGTATTAGCTCTCAATGGGCCTTGGAAAGAAATTACAACAAGTCCTCAATGTAATCTCAAACTCTGTCAAAAGCCTATTCATTATTATGCTCATATTTCTATTATGTTAATTGCATGTCTAATTTTTGTTAATTAGGAACATCAGAATACTTTCATCCAAGCGAGTGATTTTTCTTTTCTTTCCCAAAATGGAATAACTGCTGTCAGAATTCATGTGGGATGGTGGATTGCAGAAGACCCAAATCCACCATATCCTTTCATTGGAGGGTCTTTGAATGCACTGGATAATGCATTCTCCTGGGCAGAGTATACTACTAACAAACTTATGATAATTTAAGGGAAAGAATATGTTGTTAATTTTACTCTATATATGAATCATCTATTAATGTTCTTAACCATATTCTTGGTGGATTAATTGAGCAGCTGGGTTTTAGAATATCTCTAAGTAAGCATACATTACGTTGCAGTAAACATAACATTAAAATTATAGTAGATCTCCATGCTGCTCTGGGCTCCCAAAATGCACATGACAACAGTGGCATGAGAGACGGCTTTGTTGAATGGGATTCCTAAGGGAGCCTTTCAGTGATTAAGTTTCTTGCTATCAGGTACGCTCTCTCGTCAACGCTTGATTTTTAATACCAACATGGCTCAATTAAATAAATTATTACAATAGATATATTTAGTAGTTTTTTTTTAGTTTGTGGGGTGTAGAATGGATGGTTAAGCTATTGAACGACATGGATGATGGTCATAGTTTTAAATTTACAATGGATATCATATGTGACTTAGGTTTCATATTATTCGTACTTGCCCATAGGCAATAAGTTTTGTTTTCCTTAGTTAATTAATTATTAATAAGTTGGTTTTCAACCAATCAAAAACAATTTTACAAAGTTAATTTATAAAATATTTAACTTTATAAATTAGAAAAAATATTTTTTGTGAAAATTTTTGTGTGTTATTGAGAGATTTTGAGGAAAAGTGAAATGAATTATTATTTTACGTATTGTTGAGTGCATCCAAGCTTCTCAATTAAACTTCTCCCGATATTGCATAAATAAAAGTAGAAGAAAAAAGGTAATTTTGATCAGCTTATTTGACAAATTATTTTTACTACAATGAAATTTATCGATATATAAGAATGGAATAACTGTATCTTATTTTCCTTATGATTTTTTTGTGGGAATTGAGAACTTTATTATTTTCTAAAATTTAAACTATCATTCACATTCGTAGTTGCAAATAAACAAAGTACATGAACTCAACAACATGGAAATTTAAATGCCTCATTTAACCGCTCTCTTTTTTATGGGGATGTGAAGAACCCGAACCCTACGAGGTCGCACACTTTATAATATGATGTGTAATGCATTAATAATATTCAAGGGTAGAGCACATAAATAGGGTTTGAAAAATTAAAAAAATAATAAAACTTTAATGAAATGGAAGAAAAACAAGGTAAGTTAGTAATAAATTAAAGATAAATTAAATAATAATAATAGAATAATAAAAAATAAAAAATTGAAATTCATATATTGTTATTATTACAAATAATTTTAATGACAATTAATAGAATTTTTTTTATTTCACCTAAATTATATGATACATATTTTTATTTAACAAAAATATTATATCAACATATGTGGTGATGTGTAATGTGTAATAGATTTGGTCCTCATGGTTCCAAAGAATTGCTCTCAATGAACAATGGTTTAACACACACTGCAATTGATGTGCATTACTACAATGTATTTCATCCCAACTTCTAAATGGTTCAACAAAACATGGACTTTGTTAAAAATAATAGAGACAGAGCTCTGAGCGACTTAGTGAGTGCCAATGGTCCACTCATTTATGTTGGTAAGAATCTAATTCGTATAAATTGTCATTTCATTTTTCATAAGCAATAAGAAATTATAGCAATATAACTTGGGATGTCATGGTATTTTTTTATTATTAGGGGAATAAACATTAGCATGGAAAGCAAAAGATACAAAGAAACCAAACTATCAAAGATTTGTGGAAGTACAATTACAAGTCTATGGAAAGACTTCCTTCGGATGGGCTTATTGGAATTATAAGATTCAAGATCTAAAGGGTGACAATCATTGGAGTTTTGAATGGATGATCAAAAATCAATATTTCCAATTACAATAAAAATATATGCTAAATCTACATATAAATAAATAAACTCTATAAAATCACAATATCTATAATGAAAAATAAGTAAAACTACTAAATGATTTCTCAATGTCAATGATACTACCAATGTGCTTGAAGATTATACTGTCATTGTAACATGAGATTCATTAAAAATATTTATATATATATATATATTCTTTTGGTTTACTTATTCAATGAGTATCAATTTTTCCACACCTATAGTGAACACTCCTAATAAATTAGGAGTTGAAAACCAATTACTCATAATTTGATCAAACAAAATTGTTTTAATAATAGTAACACCTTTTCATATGAAGTTCTCTTTTTAGGCTATGTTCAATGTCCTTTGTCTTTATATTTCACAAAAGGAATTGATGTTTTTCATTTTGGTTCTTGTATGCGAACAAATTTTATAAGTTTCATTTGTTCTTCCTATCAACCTCTAAGCATGGTTATATGTATTTTTAGCTTGGATCCCTTATTATGACATTAGGCATTTTGTTGGTTCTCTTTGTGTTTTATTTAAGTGGAATGTTGGGTGTCTTTATATAATGCTACTTTTGAAAGGATTAAAGTTTTTAAAGGTAATTCAATTTTGCATTAAATAATCAAAAATTTTAAAGGTAATTCAATTTTGCATTAAATATGATATGTTTATTATTAGAGATATTATAAATTTCTTATTAGTTTTAATAATTTTATAGAAGAATAAATAAAATTGAAAAATAATTAAATAAACAAAGAGTATTATTTTAGCTAATTTTTATTGTAACAGTATTATTTGTTTAACTTTAGTTTAATCCAAACATAATTAACCATTCTATATTTTTCTTCTCTAATAACTATTAGTGGTGACTAAAATAAAATTGTTCCAAAATAATTTTCATGGACATAAATTCTAAAGAATACATATTATTATATATTTAATGTAATGACCCAATTCATGTACCTTAAATATTTTCATTTTTTTATCAAAATTATATATTATTCATTCATCTACATACTTAGGCATCTATCTCCACAATACAATATAGTCATTTTCTTATATGGGATAGACACTTCTCTATCCATCTAGGATAGGCATCTATTCTTATAGGATACATATATACACTTTGGCGAGGGACTTAGACTCATCACAACCATTCAAGTCTTGAGTAACTCACTAAAGACTACACTTACCTATTGGAAGTGCATAAAGAACACTAACCTCTTACCAACTTCATGGTGGGGTTGATTTTTATGTCAAATTCTTAAAGAGTAGTCATCCATTTTGCTCTTCATTTACTTGGATCATTTTGCATTAAGAGCATCTTTATTGATGAATCTGACATGATGGAAATTACCTAACTCCTTAAAATATAATGGTTGAATTCCTTCATGGATTTTATTAAAGCATAGATCCATTTTCCTACATTCAATTACTTCAATTCAACATCTTTGAAAAGTGTGCTCATGAAAACTATTGGCTTCTTTTCTTTAGATTCATTCTTTTGAGTGAGAATTGCTACACATGTATATTTTGAGGTGAAACAGTAGATGTAGAATGGCTTGGTGTAATTCAAACTTGTTAGAACCAGGGCATTGGAAATTGCCTTTTGGGTCAACCCACAATATCTTGTTCCACTTGTTCCAGTCAAAGTAGAACATTAATATCGACAATTTTTTATATAATTTCACTTTATGAAATCTATAGCAACTAAACCATTAATAATTTGGAGATTATGTGAACTAGTGATTTGTGAGAATTCGCATGTAGATTCTAAATATATTTTAAAAAATAAATTGTGATTTTTTAATGTAATTTCTAATAACTTATTTTTTTAGTAAACAACATTTTTAAAAAGTGGAGTTTATGTTGTCACGGTTAACTTTTTTAATGAAAGGATAAAATTATAATTTTTAAAATTTAGATTTTTAACATTAATATCTAGTGCATGGATATTTTTTCATAATTTTTTGTTGCATAATTTTTTAATTAATTTTTGAAGTCAAAGAAATTATAATATGGACATAGGTGTATGTCATCATGCATAAATTGTTTTGTATGTATTGAAATTAATTTTTATTTTTTTGTTGAAACAAGAATATCAATACCTAGTGCACACAAATATTTTTTAGAATTTTTTTCTCTATTTTTTTATCTTTTTACGTGTGTGAAACAAATACCTTCATGTTTAGCGAACAAAAACATTCACAAGAAACAAAATGTGAATATAATAATAAAATAAAAAATATTTAAAATTATACTTTTTGGAAAGCTTATAACAAGAGCTATATACTTACAAAACATAGTTTCTAAATGACTTTACTTAATCCCTCAAAAGAGAAAGAAAAAGTGTTTTTTTGCCAACATTTTGATAGGTGTGAAGGAGACTTCATTGTGGGTATGATTTAAGACTAGAGGGGTTCCATCCAATGGGGTTTGATCTAAGGGGGTCTTATCCAACCCTCTTCAATTTAAACCTTTTAGATGGAATTCATCAAGGCTTAAATCATTAGTTTTTCTAAAAATATGTGATTTCAGGCAAAAGTCAGGATATCCCAAGTTTGGGAACCATTATTGTGGGATGACCCACCTTTATTTATTCAAAATTTGTTTCAGCCTCAGGTGTCTATTCAAGATGGCCATCTTTCTTTAACATGGAATTTAAGGGTCTAACTATCTTTGCAGATCCAATGATAAATTTTCTAACAAAATTTATCTTTCCAAAATATGACTTCAACACTTTCTTACTTAGAGTTATTTGCAACTTCATGATTGCATCAATCTTGTTTGGATCAATGAACATTATAATTTTAGGTATTACATGGCTAACTTCCCTTCCATGAATTGAAAAATGCACTTCTTGGGGTTAAGAGATAAACCATGTTCTTGATTTTTTTGTAAAACTTTCCTGAAGTCTAAAATGTGATCCCCTCTATTCTTTGAGAACACAATAAAATAATTTGTATATATGATTATACATTTTCCTATCAAACATTTAAATGTTATATCCATAACCCTTTGAATTATGGCACCAAGATTTATTAGCTCAAATTCCATCCTCCTATAAGTGAAGATTCTCCATTCAGTGATGAAAGTTATCTTTAACCTATCTTTATGATTCATCATAACCCAATTGTAACTTGAATGTCCATCCAAGAAGGACATCATTATCAATTTATTCATAATTTGTAATACTTTATCTAAGGATGGCAAGGGATAACTACCCTTTTCTGAGGCTTTTATTTAGGTTTCTAAAATCAACACATAACCTTAATTCCCCATTTTCTTATTGGTAGGAACTAGGTTAGCCACCCATGTCGAGTTCCTAGATAGAAATATGATCGTTGCTAATAGTAGTTTCTTTACCTCTTGAAATATCAATGGCTCTAAAAGTGCATTAATGCGTCTTTTATTTTTTCTTGAATAGTTTGACTCCTAGCTTTAGTGGTATGGTGTGGGTTATGATTAATGTATCATAGGGACCTTCAAATATTCATAACTCTATGCTATCATGTGATGGTAATCTTTTAAATAATTAGTAATTCCTTATTTTTCTTCCAAGGTGCATACTTTTCTAATCAATATATTTTTTGGGTTAGTGACATTTGTTAAATTGAAATGCTCATACTTCCCTCCATCTATTATAAGATCTTTTTTTTACTCAATCTATCTATGTCAAATAACCTTTCATGTTCAATCATTCCCTTTGGAATCATATTATTCTTCAAATTAAGGATACTTCCTTCTAGCTCCAATCCTTCTCTTTCTTCTTCATCAATGACCTAAGCTTCAAACACACATTTTTGTTATGAATTCAATTATGTGTGGGTAATCTTCAAAGAAATGAAGATTTATCACATTGTTGGGTATAGATGGAACTGGCACTAATTTGATTGAGAATATTTTCAATCCAAATAGAGTTAGAGGTTCTAAAGTACTTATTTTAATATTGGCCAATAAATTATCTCTATGATTGAACTTCCTAGGGATGTGATAGAGGTTGAAAGCATCAAAACTTTCAATCAATTCTCAAATTTGGTTTATATAATAACTTCTTATAATGATAAAAAAAATATTTCTAACTTGATTTATGATAAGCTTTGAGTCTCCCAAAACTCTTAACATTTTGACATTCTTTCTAAAGAGACAATATCATCCCATGGATCAAGGCTTCATAGTCTACAAAATTGTTAGTGCAATGAAATTATAGTCTATATGTAGGAAGGAATGCTTACCATAAAGATTGATCAACTCAACTCCAATTCATAGGTCCTTGCTTTGATTTTGATCCATCAAAATTTAAGGTCTAAATTTTATCTTTACACTCTTTTAAAGTAGTTACTTTGGTATTAACTTGTGGTATAAATTTTCTATCCAATGCTTTGAATTTCCTTCCATCTATCTACTAAGAAAAATTATTTGGTATATTTGATTCCAAGAGTTTATTTTCTATCATCTTAATAAGCTTGTTCTCTTCAACAAAACACTTTTTGACGAGGGTGCAACCTGAGACACAAAAACTTAACACACCAAACAAAGAATATTATTTTATTATTCAGAAAATTATCTTCTTACATGCAAAGGATTTGATATCCTCAAGTTCTGGAAATATGCAAACTACAGAATTACAGAAAAACCCCTTTTCACAGTATGCGAGCTTGTCCCCAAAAAGCTACACAAAAATCAAAAACCTGCCCATAAATAGAGCTCCTTTTGAGTTTGGAGCCAAAACAACATTCAAATTTGAGTTTTTGGTGGTTTGGTGCCAAAATTTACAACTTGAAATTCAAATTTGAAAAGAACATTAAAAAATTAGTATCTTCTAGAAAGTGCGCCAACTTCCGGGAGCCATAACTTTTGATCTGGGACTCCATTTTTCAAACCGTTTCAACCGTTGGAAAGGTCTCGAAGTCAAAAACATCCTCAAAATCTACTTTGCCAATGTAGGAAAGTTTTGAGGCCATTTCGGGACTGTTTAAGGCCTCAAATCTGACCCAGAAGGTTTTCAGGTGCAATTCTAGGAGACTAAAACTGCAATATCTTCCAACCTGGGAATAGAAAAAGAAAAACTATAAGTTGGGAATTACATTATGACGAAAAGGGTATCCAGAAATACAAAGACATCTAAGAAAATACAAACATGAAATGAAACTTTTTTTTGGGTGATGCAGGATTGCCCTTACACCACTCGATGCTCCTGCATCAGACACCTAGGGTAATTTGAGAAGTGACCCCATCATGTCTCAGAAGGTTGAGGAAAACCCAAGTGGTCAACCTCTGTCTTAGATGTCTTAGACAACCAGGATGAATCTTCCATAGGCCTTCCTCTCCATTTCACTAGATATTCTTCATATTGCTTGTTTCAGGTACTCCTTCCCACACGACTATCTAGGATTGCTTCAATCTCCTCCTTCTTTGAAGTAGGTGCTGGAATGCCATACTACTTTATTGTTGGTTCTTCCTCTGCACCACCTTCATGATACTCTATCAAATCTGAAATGTTGAACACAGGAGAAATGTTGACTCCATTTGGAAACTCTACGTCATATGCATTCCTTGAATCATGCTTCTTCAAAATCTTGTAGGGACCGAATTTCTTCATCTTCAATTTGTTATAGGTTCCCACTGGAAACTTTTCTTTCCTCAATTGGACCATTACTTCATCACCAATTTGAAACTCCTTATTCCTCCTTTTCTGATATGCCTTAGCCTTATACTGCATGTTCATCTTGTTAATATGTTCTCTTACCTTCTCATGGATATCCTTGATGTGCTCTACAAAATCTTTGACTTCGACACTTATCTTCTTCTCTTGGTCCATCTTCCTCAGTTCTAGAGTTGTTATGGGGCTTCCTCCATACACATTCTAGAATGGTGATCTACCAGTGCTTCTGTTGATAGAATTGTTGTAAGCAAATTCTACCTGGGGTAAGATCAAGTACCATCCCTTGGGTTTATCTCCTACCAAGCATCTCAGTAGGTTACCTAGACTCCTATTCACAACCTCCATCTACCCATCTATCTATGGATGGTGTGCAGAACTAAACTTCAACTCCGTTTTCAAGTTCTTCCACAAGTTCCTCCAAAAGTATCCCACAAATTTGGTGTCACGATCTGAGACAATACTTTTTGGCAGACCATGTAGCCTCACCACCTCTATGAAGAACAAATCAGCAATGTGGACAACATCGTGGGTCTTCTAGCATGGAATGAAATGTGTCATCTTTGAAAACCTGTCAACCACCACAAAGACTGAATAATTCCCTTTTTGCGTCCTTAGAAAACCAAGAACAAACTCCATACTTATATCCTCCCATGACCTCTCTAGTACAAGTAAGGGATGATACAACCCTATATTCCGTCTCACTCCCTTAGCCATTTGACATATCCTACAACTCTACACAAACTTCTCCACATCCTGTGACAACTGAGCCAATAATAATGCTCACTGATAATGGCAATGGTCTTATCCCGACCAAAATATCTCGCCATTCCTCCACTGTGCTTCTCCTTTATTAGGTTCTCCCTCATGGAACTCCTTGGGATACATAATTAACTTCCCTTAAACAACATGCCATCCCCAACCACCTTTTCCTATCCATTGTAACAGGCTCCTTGCAAGCTTTCTAAGCCTCTGCAAAATTAGGATCTTTAGGGTACAATGTTTTGAGTTCATTGAACCCAGCCACTTCGATTTGCATCTCTGTCATCAATTTTTTCCTCCTACTTAAGGCATCTGCAACCCTATTCGACCTCCCACTCCTATGCTTTAGAAGAAATGTAGAGCTCTGCAAAAATTCTACCCATTTCATATGCCTTTGATTTAGTTTTCCTTGACTATTTAGGTACTTCAATGCTTGATGGTCAGTATATAGAAAAAATTCCTTTGGAAACAAATAATGCCTCCATTTCTTTAATGCTTGAACTATTGCATAAAATTCTTGATCATATACAAAATACTTTCTCTTGGCATCATTTAAATTTTCATTGAAATAGGCAATGGGTTTACCTTCTTGGTTCAACACTACTCCAATGGCGCAACCACTAGCATCACAATCCACCTGAAACACCTTGTTGAAATCTGGGAGGGCTAGAATAGACTGCTCTATCACCTTCTACTTCAACAATTCAAAAAATTTCACTGCTCTAGTGCTCCACTTGAACTCTTTTCTATCCCTTCTCATTGTTACAGTCAAGGGTCCACAAATACTACTAAAGTTTCTAATGAACTTTCTGTAAAAACTGGCCAAACTGTGGAAAGATCTCACCTCAATAGTAGTTCTTGGGGTAGGCCATTCCAAAATAGCCTTCACCTTCTTTGGGTCCATCTTGAGACCTTCTTCTGAGACAACAAACCCCAAGTACACTAACTCCTTCTTCACAAAACTACACTTCTTTAGATTAATCAACAATTTCTCCTCTCTTAACTTCTCAAAGGCTCTCTGAGTATGCATCAAATGCTCATCCAAAGTTCTATTGAAAATCAAAATATCATCTAAATACACAATGACAAAACTTCCCATAAATTCTTTCAGTACCTCGTTCATGAGTTGCATGAATGTGCTCGATGCATTGGTTAGCCCAAAAGGAATGACTAGCCACTCCTACAGGCCTTCTTTGGTCTTGAAGGCGGTCTTCCATTCATCTCCCTCTCAAATCCAGATCTAGTGATATCCACTCTTTAGATTGATCTTTGTGAAGTACTGAGCTCCACTCAAATAGTCCATCGGGTCATCCATCCTTGGTAGGGAAAATATGTACTTGATTGTTATCTTGTTTATGGCCCGAGATTCTATACACATCCTCCACTCCCCATCCTTCTTTGGTGCTAGTACTGCAAGTACTGCACATGGGCTCAAACTTTCTTGAATTAAACCCTTCCTCAACAACTCTTGAACTTGTCTTTTGAACTCATTTTTTGCAAGATTCATTTTGTGAGCTGCCTTGTTTGGAAAACTGGCTCCAGGGATCAAGTCAATTTGATGACTGATCTTCCTCACTGGTGGTAAACCCTCAGGTACATTATCAGAAACAATGTCTAGAAACTCATCCAACAACCCAGAAACTTCTATTGGCACCTTTTCACTATCCTCCTTACCCACTCTAGGAATCAATGCATAGCACACATGCTCATGCTTCATACCTTCTAAAAAATTTCTTCCATCAACATAACAGATTCTAGCACTACTACATACCTTTTCTTCGACCTCCTTCAAAGGTTTCAACTTGTGACGAACCCCATTCTTTGTCAGGGAATAAGTGTTTGCATGGCCATCATGTATACCTCGCCTATCGAACTACCACGGCCTCCCCAACAACATGTGACATGCATCCATGGGGATGATATCACATAGTATCTCATCATGGTAGCTCCCAATCTTGAACTTCACTAGGCACTGCTCATTGACCAAAAAATTGTGGTCCTTCTACAACCAGGCAATCTGATATGGATGTGGATGCCTTTCCCTCTTCAACTTCAACTTTGTAACCATCTCCTCTGACACCAAATTATCGGTGCTCCCACTATCAATGATGAAATCACAACATTTTCCTTCACATTTGCACCTTGTGCGGAATAGGTTCTTCTTCTGTTTAGACTCCTTCTCTTCAGTCACCAAGGCTCTTCTAATCACTAGGGCTTCTCCCCTTTTAGCATCATTTGAATGTTCAGATTGGGCCTCCTCATTTGCATGTGCAACCCTTCCACGACCTTCTAGCCTTTTGTCTGCCCTTCCTTGGTGTTGGGGACATTCATAGGCTCGATGCCCTTATTCACCACACTGGAAACACGTTCCTCTGAAACCACCTCTTCTGAATCCTTGTCCAGATCTTCCTCATCCTCTACCTCTTTGATTCACCACTATTTTGATCACAAGAGTGGTAGAAGTTATCACTCTTCTGTCTCTGACTGGTACCCACATCTTCATTTTTCTTCTCATCATCATTCCGGCCTCCAGAAGATCTTCCACTACCCTTTCCGCTTTGACTTTCCCATCCTTTTAGCTTGCTATCAAATCTTTTGTTTAACTTCTCTTCAACTTTCAGAGCAAACTAGTATGCATCCTCAATGGTGGTCATTCTGACCAGGCTTAGTTCCTCTTGAATGCTCAGTTGCAACTCATTAAGATAACAGGCTACCTTCTCCTTGTTGGCTTTTGCATGGCCCATTCTGATGATCATCTTGTGAAAATATTTTGTGTATTCTTTCACAAATCTGTTTCCTTGCTTCAACCCTTGCAATTTCTTCAACAAATCTAACTCGTAGTCCACTGGTATGAATTGCTTCTTCAACTTCTCCACCATGCAATCCCATCTGACGATCTTTCCTTTTCCTCTTCGATTCCTCTCCAACTAAACCTCTTTCCACCAAATACTGGCATGGCCCTTCAACTTCATTTTCACAAACTTAACCTATTCTAGGTCCTCTATTTCCTCATACTCAAAATATTCTTCTAGCTCGTTAATCCAGTCGATCAACTCTTCCGGGTTCAGACTTCCAAAATAACTGGGGACTTCTTCTCTAGGTCTTTTCCTGATCTTTGAAATGGCCCTTATCAATCGCATTTGATCTTGATCAATTGCTTCTTCTTCATCTTCTACATTTGAATCTTCCTCCTCTTTTTCATCCTCACTTTCTTCTCTCCTTCTTGGGTTTAACCCTCTTCTCATCTGCTCCTACAACACATCAATTTGTCTCTGGAGGGCTTTGAAACCCTCAGCCGCCAATGGATCTTTCCCACTAGAATTTATGCCACCTTTGGCACCACATCACCTACCAGGTATCACTCTTGGAGGCATCTCAAATATCTTGAGCCCACAACCGTGATCCTAGTGCGAACTGCCTCATGATCAGCGATTTGTCCACACACTCAATAAAACTTGCTTTGATACCACCTAACGAAGGTGCAACCCAAGACACAAAAAATTAACACACCAAACAAGGAATATTATTTTATTATTCAGAAAATGATCTTCTTACATGCAAAGGATTTGATATCCTCAAGTTTTGGAAATATGCAAACTACAGAATTATAGAAAAACCCCTTTTCACAGTATGCGAGCATGTCCCCAAAAAGCTACACAAAAATCAGAAACCCACCCATAAATAGAGCTTCTTTTGAGTTTTTGGCAGTTTGGCGCTCAAAGTTACAACTTGAAATTCAAATTTGAAAAGAACATTCAAAAATTAGTATCTTCTAGAAAGTGCGCCAACTTCTGGGAGCCATAACTTTTGATCCAGAACTCCATTTTTTGAACTGTTTGAACTGTTGGAAATGTCTCAAAATCAAGAACGTGCTTGAAATTCACTTTTCCAATTTAGGTAAGTTTTGAGGCCATTTTGGGACCGTTTAAGGCCTCAAATCTGACTCAGAAGGTTTTCAAGTACAATTATGGGAGACTAAAACTGCAATATCTTCCAACCCGGGAATAGAAAAGAAAAATTGTAAGTTGGGAATTACATTATGATGAAAAGGGTATCCAAAAATACAAAGACATCTAAGAAACTACCAACATGAAATGAAACTCTTTTTTTGGGTGATGCAAGATTGCCCTTACACCACTGGATGCTCCTGCATCACTTTTCATCTTTTAGAGAGCCAATTTTTTTCCTTATTCACAATTTTTAGGTAGAGTGAGAAATTAAATTATGAATGTCCAACATTGTGAAATCCCCACCAACCTTTTAGAAATATATCTCTAATATAACATCACCCGACCTTTTTTTTAAATTTTTTCTTGAAATAAATTTCTTAAATCTTTCTAGAAATCCTTCTTCTTTTAATGATGGAGATCCATAATCTGATTATATTAACACTACTGCCCAACGTAGTTTTGATTTCATTATTGTAATCAACTTCACACATGAAAATACATTCATTGTGATATTTCTATATTGAGTATATATCTTATGTTCTACTTAAAAATAGAGTACTTCATTGTTTTGATTATATAGTAATCAAATGTTTCATTCTTGGCTCTTTGTTTAATTTAATCTTATTAATAATTCCTTTCCATGGTAGCCACATATGTGGAAAATTAGTAGCCATGTAGATTTCATTCAATGTTTTGGACCAATCCCTACTCAAAAGAAAGCCTTAAGCTTCAAGGATATCTACTAATTGTATATCTATATAATACTAAACCCTAGGGTTAGAAGCTAGCTACATATGGATGTGAATTAACTCACCTATAACATTCACCACAATTTTTTTTAGATGTGTAACAATCTTGAAAGACTTGGATGGAGTAAGTTCTAATGTATCACATACAAACAAAGGAATTAAATTTGTAAAATTACTTGATTCTACCTGGAATTATGTATAATTTTTCTAAAGATTTTTAGGGTGAGAAAAAAAGGAAGCTGAGACTAAGCCTAATTTCTTTAGACAAGGTTACCTGAGTATCTACTATTTGAACAAGAGTTTTTAGATCATTTTCTTTAGGAATTTGATCTTTTAGGGAGATGTCTTTGATAGATGGCATTTATTTTTGAGTAGCCTCTTCTAAATATTTTAGGAAGGATTTATTTAATACATGAATCCTTAGAAACTCTAGCAAATGAAAATTAATATTCATTAAATCTTGATTTGCTCATCAATATAACTAGCCAATATATTAGAATCATGAGTTTTGAGTTTACCTTGTTGTGTTGAGGGTTGGAAACTCATAGAAGGAAATGAAAAATGTAGGAAAATCTAGACATTGTTACTTGAATATAAGTATGAAGGAATGCTGACATTATTTAATGGAGTGAAGGTCGTGAAGGGTCCTTTGGGATGATTTTTTCTCTTTATATTATAATTATGACCCTTCTAAAATTTTTGGTGTGTATTTACTTCATCCACTTCTTTATATGGTTCATTGTTCCCTTCATATGGAAAGACATGACTATGTAACAACAAATTAATATCCCATAGGAATTAATTCTTTCCAAAAAGATGTTGAAATAGATTAAAAAATTTAGCATTCAGAATTTCATTCTGCAAAATATAAGAGGCAATTTTGAATTAAGGATAATCTAATTCAACATGACCACTCTTGTTGTGAATGTGACACCAATTATTAAGAGCTCCTTTTGTCAAGTTCACTCTTACAAGAGGTCTCATATAATCTTGTCCATAGTTATCTAAGGGTGATGAAACTCCTCTATTATTATATCTAGTGTTCCATGTCCTTCAAAGCCTAGGATCATTTTGGATTCTATTCTATTGATTTTGATTGTTTTGCAAGTAAATATTTTGATTTTTGAGGTATGTATCCTCAATAGTTAACTTTTTTAATTTAGCAAAAAATTATTTAATATCATTTTCTTCTTGAGATTTTATGATCATATTATTTTGATATTGAAGGGAAAAGGTAGTTTCATTTGGGTGAAATTTGGTAATTTCAAGGCCAAGATGTAGGACTCAGGATTGATTATTATATATCTAAGGGAATCAACAACTTAGGTTTATGAATAGCTAGGGTTCCATTGATTGCTTGCATTTATTATGCATTCCTAGATTTCTTATATTCATAAGAGGGTCATGCTTTAATTTTTTTTATTTCTTTATTCACTAAAAGCTTCTACATACGCTTCAAGTAGATTTGAATAAATAGGAATTATTTTTACAAATATGGATGTTGAAGGATCTAAAGCCACATAGCACACTAATAATACAACTTCATTGACTGCATATGGTGCTTGTAACCTAAAATATGATTTCTAAAACCTATGATTGAGTATAGTTATGAAATCACCTTCACCATGATTTATTTCTAAAAATTGATGATACAAGGTTGCTACATCCACAAGTTTTCAAAATCTAACAAAAAATTCCGCTTGCATTAAATTCCAACTTCTAATAGAAATATTTGAAATATTAATGCACGAGTCATAAGCTTCTTCCCCAATGTGTAAGAAAAGAGATGACAAACCAAATATTCATGTTGAATCTTTGTGCAAAAAATGTGTCTTTGAAAATTCTAAGTGATGGGTATGTGCAAGATCATCATGGAAAAAATAGGCCCTTAAATGACAAAAAATTCAAAAAAATTAGAGTTAGGCAACTTGACATACAAATTTGAATAAGTTATCTATATTATTTCAAAAATATGTAAGAATAGAATCTGTAGAAAATTGAATGTAGTTTCTAAACTACTAGGTTTATTTAAAAAATAAGAAAATCTATTTGGTGAAAATTTGAAATTTCAATGCAGTAGTACTTAAATTTTAGGGAAAAAATAAGTAGGTATCTATCTGACCACCCTAACCGCAATAAAATAATAAAAAAAAATTATAATATTTTAGATGTAAGTAGAGGACTCACGTTTGGATGTGATGCATATTTTTTTGTAATTTGTTTCCAAGTAAATAATTAATTATGAATTTTTTATTACAACTTTTTAAAAATATAAAAACTCGTATGTCTAACCACCTTAACTTGGTCAAAACTTCATGAATTTTTTTTTTTTTTTTAATCCTATAGTATGAAAAGCATAGAATGTGTCGCATGTTTGGATTCAAAAATGTGATACCGTTTGAAAGCTATAGATATTTTTCAATCAACCTATCAATCAGGACTTTAGTCATAATTCAAATAGAAAATAAATAATAATTATTTATTAAATTCAAAGTAAAGAATAATGTATATTGGTGGAAAGCTGAGAATCTCCTTTAAAAACCCTTTTCATTTCATCAATTTGGGGTAAAAAAAAAGTTGTTGGCCACATACCCTACACATACCCATCATATCGCCACTTTTTGGCCCATCATGATCCTGCACATACCTTGATCCTCAACATATCTGTGTAAACTATACCTAGGTAAGAGTTTTTCAATATTTTTTGGTATATCATGATATACTGCAAAGTGAATAAGAAAATATGCATTAATAAACACCATTGGATTTGTAGGAGGAACAATAAGACTTAAATCTATTGGAAAAGATCCAATAAAATTAGCTTTATAAAATTTTCAAGTTTTTCTTGTGTCTCTTGATTTGAGTTATACAACTTTGGAATCACTAGATCGGGATCTATTATGAACTCTTCTAGGCTCTAATTTGAAAAGATAGCCCTCCTTATAGCACCAATTTTGATGATGTATTTTTTATGCACATACAAACATAGATAAAATCCACAAAAAATCTATCTCTATTGAAAGATAATTAAATTGTAAGATAAAATTTTACTATCCAAAGGCTTCGATTGCCAGGTCTTGAAGCACTAGTTTTCACTCAGAGTTTGTTGTAGGTTGACTCACAAAGTGTCACATTTTTTTATGTGATTAGAATTCTAGGATGAGATGAATTTATATAAATATTAACACACTTTAATGGGATTTCATCTCCAATCATATAGATCACAAGTTTTTTTGAAATATTTTTAAAAATATATAAATAATTTTGATCAATTCTTCTAAAACTTAACCAACAAATTTAAAGAAACTAAAAAAAATAAGGAAGGGAAAGAAAAGAGTTAGAGAATATAATTTTTTAAATTTTTTTATGAATACACTTCAAACTCATGAACTAACACCTTAGCTAGATCATTTTTTCAGAATTGCTCACAATTACACATAAATGATGCAAATCTTCAAAGGAAAAATTATCAAATTAAGAAAGATATCAAAATAATTACAAATTTTGGTGTAGCACTGTGATATTCCAAAATATTGACAAGTTCTTACAATCACTTATGATTTACAATGTATATGACCTTTACTGGTATCAAGTTCACAATTATTATAAGTATAAACAAATAATTTCACTAATTTAAATGAAGGGAAGCTATGAAGTGAGAAAATTTTGATAATTCTTCAATAGTTTTTGATATATTAAGAAAAATTTATAGGGTGTTGTACCTTTTACACAACGAGCTACAAGGGCCAAAAAGGATCAGGTCCAAAGAATCAAAACATTAACTACCAAAAAGAAAAAAACATAGAAACAATGGATAGACAACAAACAACCAACGACCCAACAATTTTGACAATTCTTCAATAGTTTTCCCCATATTTATCAACAATTTCTAGTCCTTTGCAAGATCATAAAGTAATTTAGTCTCCTCAATTGTCTAGTTGAGACATCACACATATTTAAATATAGCAATTGAAATAGACATCATAACTATTGATATTTTAATTATTAATAAATATTCCTTTTAATGCACATAAAAAATATTTATAAGAATTACTTGTGTGTAACTTATGGGGAAAAGGTTGTAATATACCTCATTCATTATTGTAGAGGCACTTTCTATTAGGTGTCCACTCTTAGATTACATTTTTCTTGGATTTTGTGGGGTTTCTACACTCCCTTTTTAAAATCATCAATGCAAAAAATACAATAGGGATATTTAGAATGTCTTTTATACCCCCACATTAAATTTTTCATGCAAATATATTAGACTCGAGAAAAGCTACAGTTAGGTTTTCTTCCTCTTCCACATCCCCTCTCTATCTCCTTGGCCTTCTAAGTGATAGAAGAGATAGAAGGGTTCATTTTAAAGGTTTCTTTTTTAGAGAAGATACATTTATTTTATATATTTGTAACTATAAAATAGCTTAAATCCTTGGAATTAATGAAAAGTTGCTTATTACTACCTCTTCTCTCTTGATTTACACGTGTAATTTGTTACCTTCATATTCTACTGAATATTTATGGTTTTCTACACATCCATGTTGTGTAAAACATGGTTGTAGAAACTAATTGTGGATTTTCTCTCACTCTTGGTTTATGTTAACTCCTTGTCTTTGTACATGTTGTAGGATTCTATAAACTAGAGATCTATATAAAATTCTAGCTACTTTCTATTAATTTTTTGTGCTATCTTGGGGTGGGAAGAAACCATTCTAAATATTCCTCCATCACCTTATCCATTTATTTTTTCCTTTTTATCCCTTTTCTCCTTGTGAAATTAAGTAGGATTAGATTTTAGTTTTTTATTAGTTTTGAGTTGGATTGCACTCAATATTTAGATTAGAGAGGGAACCAACCCTTTATTCGGAGGTTTGTATTTGAATAAAATGGTCCCACAACTTGAAGTCATTCCAATGTTTCATTGAATAATTGAGTTAATTTCTTAGCAAGGGTGCATATTTAGATTGACAACATTTTTTTGCATGTGCTCGATGGGAGAAGTTTGATGAGATTTAATTCATATTATTGAGATATTAGTAGTTGCAATCATTGAATGAATATATCAACATTGACAACTCTACACTTTTTAGGTGATCCAATTATCTTCACTCTAGACCATGTTTATCATTTATGCCAAGAATTCAAACTAGAGCTTCTTAAAGTTGTATTTTTTAGCTTGTTGAATTGTCAAATTTTGCTTCTAGAAGAAATAGTAGACTTTGTATGTTTCCAATTAGAGGAAGAAATAGGGTTTCTATATCACCATCTCCTGGATCCCAATTCATGCCTCCTATTGATAGGTCCCCTCATCCTAGTATACCTTCTATTAAATTAAACATAAAATTATTTCACACCCATCTAATTGTTCACAAAGAAATAGAGATTTGTTTACCTTTGATGGAGGATATCCTCTTTCTCTCCATCATTGTGATGACATCCAAATCTCATCTCCAAAAATTATCCCATATTTCATTAAAAAAAATGCTACCACCCCTGTTGAACACATTCAATATGTTGCAAAAACATGCTCTAACTATCACATAATAGAGGATAATGTAGTTATTAGGCTTCTTGCTTCCTCTTTGAAAGGGAATGCTCTACAATTGTATAGAGGATTGACACCCAATTTCATCCATAACTCCCAATGAATTAAGAGAATATTTTTGAATATTTTGAAGATAAGAGTTACCATCTCTCCCTTATCAAGTAGTTAACAACAATTAAAAGAGCACCTATGAGTTCATGCTAGCTTTTAATTTTATATTTTATAATAATTGGAATAGAATCAAATCTTTGGTAAAACCTTCCCCTAATATTGTCTTCTTGTACTACTTAAAATCCTTGAATAATGACATAGTTATCATGATTCTATGTATGGGACGAATTATGCTACTTGATGCCTATGATATTTCTATAAAAGATGATAAAAAAATATACAAGTTGACAAGTTAGCTCCTAGTCCTCCTATGCCTATATTTCTAATGTTTCCTATGCCCAAGCAACTTACCCTTGCCTATATTGCATAGTCTAAGCCCCTTGCATCCACATCCACCTCCACCTCCAGTATTTCAAATGATTATGGAAACATTAGAACTCATTATAAAAAAATGACCAATAAAATGACTACTTTAGATAGGTAGCATGTTGTTAAACCCTACCAAAACTATAATTAATATTTCCAATTGAATATAAATTAGAATTGAGGTCAAGCTTATCAGACTAATAGTAATCATGGTGATACCCCAAATCTTCCTCTACAAGTCAATAATCTTGTGAAAAAGTCCCAGTTGTTGGAAAAATAAATTCCCTCATCCCAATCCAAAATAGTATGGTTCAGGAGGTTGAGTGGTGTTATCCATGTAACCAACCCCATAAATAGTCCACTTGCATAGTTGGAGTATAATAAAAGTCTTTGATGGTGTGTAATTTCCTAAGTGGAATGGAGAATTTATTAGAGGTTGCAAACCCTAATAGTGGATCAACTCAAGAAGATTCCCTTGAATTAGATCTCATGTTTTGGAGCTTGGAAGACCATTGTGTAGTTAATAATCCTATAGATAATTCAATTTTACCTTCAAAAAATGTTGTAAACAATACAAGGTAAAATAAAATGCATTTGGAAAACATCCCCACACCTTTAACACAAAATGAACCTCTTTTTGATGATAGAGATCCTATGGTGAATCCTGCAAACATAAATTAGACTAGTGAACCCACTACTACAATGAATATCTCATCTTCTTAACAAGATCCTCATAAAACTATATAATAATCAAAGAAAGAACCTTGAGTTCCTTCCATGTATAAGCCAGTATCTAGTCCTCTGAATATTGTAGACCAAATGAAGAAAGAAAAATTGAATGTGTCCTTATGGTATGCATTATTTATCATATCTCAAATGGACTTGTTGTGAGATGCCTTGAAGTAATTTTCATCAGTTGGACTAGCAAACTAAAGGGAAAAGAATCTAATCATCCTTGTACAGCCAAATGGGGAATAAGATGGCAAAGTGAAGAATCCACCCCTTTTTAATTATCCCTAATCATTGGTAAGTTCTTGGTTCATAGTTGCATAATAGACTTAGGAGCTACTATTTTAGTTATGCCCAAGAAGGTAGCAAACACACTAGGCATTGAATATAATCCACTTTCTAAAGGTTTGTTACATCTTGATGGTACTTTAGTGAATACATTGGGAGTGATTCAGGGGAAGGATTTAATACTTCATGCTGGTACAAACTTGAACTTTAGTCAAGACATATCAGTTAAATTGACTTTCTGATCAATTCTTTTCTATTTTATTCTCAAGATATTTCATAACTAATATTGGTAGGTACTTTTCTTCTAATTGGTCTCACATACTTCTGTAGTGTAGAAAATTGTATACCTTTACAATTTCACACTATGTTTGCATCCCCATAATTAATTGGACTTAATAAAGCTTCTAATCAACCTAAATTATGCATTCCAAAGCCTTATTATTCCCATTTTTTGAAATGGAAACCTTATATTAAATAATTACCAGCTTTAGTTTAAACACTTTGGAAATTGTGTGTCCTAGACTTAGGTCATAGGACCCATTCACCCAAGGGTCCCCTTTAAGTGTCAGGATCCAATTTTTAATATGTTTTTGACAACATCTTAATTATTCAAATTCAAGTTTCAAATATTGGCTTGTGGAATCTAGGTTTTGGGAAATTAGATAAACACCTATAAATACAAGGTCTTTTTATCAATTCAAATCTAAGTAACATTAAGGATCAAGAAGTAATTTCATGAGAGAAAATATTATTGTCAAGAGCATTGAAGAGAAGATTTATCAATCATCTACAACAACAATTGAGATCATATTATCATGCCAAATTTCATGTTTGTTCATGTCATGTTTTGGAGCTAACATTGTGATGTAATTTTCAAGCATTCAAGCATCAAATAAAGTAATCAATCAAGCCAATTCATGCAAGATATAGACTTTAGAGAGATGTATTAGACTTCAATCCTCTAAGATTAGCAATTAAGGGTTTAATTTTATCACTAACGTGTTTGAGAGATATAGAGACATATGAAAGGAGATCCCGGGAGAGGGAGAGGGATAAGTAGAGATAGAAAGAGAGAGGGAGAGATGGAGAGATAGGGAGTGGTATATAGAGAGAGGTAGATAGATGGAGAGATAGGGAGTGGTATGTAGAGAGAGGTAGATAGATGGAGAGATAAGGAGATATAGATAAAAAGAGGGAGATAGAAGGATAAATATGGAGAGATGGAGATAGCAGAGAGAGATAGAGAGGTAAATAGAGATATAGATATAAATGTTTATGAAAAGGGAGAGTGTGAGAGAGAGGGATGGATAGAGAAAGGTAAAGGTATCTAGATATGGATAGAGGAAGAGGGGGAGAAATAGATGGATAGACATATAGAGGCAGAGGGAGATACATATAGAGAAAGGTAAGGAGGTAGGAATAGACAAAGGGAGAGACAAAGATGAAAAGATAAAGAGATATAGAGGGAGAGGGAGAGATAGAGAGAGATATAGAGGGTTGAATAAAGTGATATAGATATATAGATATAAGGAGAGAGAGAGAGAGAGAGAGAGAGAGAGAGAGAGAGAGTAGGGTCAAGAGATATAGCTCAATAGATAAAGAGGGAGAGATGTAAATTAAGGGAGATATAAATTTAGTTACAAAGGTATAGGGGAATAGAGGTAGAGAGAGGAAGATATAGAGAGAAAAAGTGAGAGAGAAAGGAAGCGATATAGATAAGTAATAGAGAGCGAGAGATAGGGATATATAGAGAGAGATAAATCCCTATATTTCTATAGCTATCTCTCCCTCCCTCTTGGTTTTACATTTTCTTCACACAAATATGAGCACATTATAACACACTCATGTTTCTATCTTCTTTGGATATTTTCAATCCTTAGGACTGGATATACCTTGGGCATCCAACCTAAAGGGTTGGACTTACATGTCAATGCCTAAAAGTATGTTCTTTTGTAAATTATAAAAAAGGGACTAAATCTTGAGCTTGCTCTCCATTAGATCTACATATATTTCAATGTTGAGTTGAAAAATACCACAATAATGTTAATCTCTCTTGCCTTTGTAACCATATAATTGTTTTACATTTTTAATATGTTTAGGTTTTGATATTTAATTTCTTTTGCTTGTGTCTTTATTTTTTATCAAAAACCTGCGTATAGTATTTTGGTTTTATTTTTTAACCATTAATCAAAATTTGAAACAAATTATATTTTTACATTCTAGAATCTATTTTATACAAAAATAAAAATAAAAAATGATTAATTTCCAAAATTTTATTAGGGAGCATGCTCATTTTTTTTTTTAGTATTTTTTTAATCAGTGCAAAAGCAACTGAGGGGCTACACCCATATATTAAAATCAAAATTATAATAATACAATCATCAGCTAGGGGTCATCAATGGACCACCTAGAACCCAAACCAAACCATCAAAACAAATTAATACCAAGCCCCCAGAGACAATGGTACCCCAAACAAAAAGCCATCCGACCATATGCATTTTCCATTACATTTGAGCACCCTATACCAAAATGGTGTTGTATATCACAAGTTATTACAATTTCTATTGCATCCAGAAAAGATTGCATGTTCTATTATACCCTGACTCATAATAGCAACCAGACTAAAAGATTTAACATTCATGAACACCCACCTAAACACCCAACCCACCAAACTGATTGCATACTATGAAGAGCACAAAATTATAATGGAAACCAAAAAAAAATGCACTGAAAAAGGTCGTATGCCCAAGATATGGTCATTTGAAAATCACCCTCCAAACTAAATGCAAATGGTGAGGGGACCTTGAAACTTCAAAAATAGTGTTAATGCCTTGTTGATGTTAGCAATTCATGAGGTTAAATTTTACGAATCAATAGTTGTCATAGTAGAATATATCCCAACCATCGAAATATTATTTGCAAAGAATATTCGAGGGGATATTCACTCTGTCGACGTAGTTGGGAAAAATATTTTTAAAAGTGGAATATTCTCTATTTCAGGCTACCATTTTAAAAAAATGTTGTCGAATTTTAGAAAAAGATGTCAAAATTTTAAAACTCGATTGTTGGTTTTGAAACATCGGTCACCACATACTTCTGCAAGTAGGTACTACCTATAGTACCAATGTAGGGTATCCTCTCTCCCTCTCTACTTTCCTCTCTTTTCTCTCACTCTCTTTCCCTCTCTACTTCTCTCCCTCTCCCTCACCCTTCCTCTCTCTCTCTCTCTCCCTTCCTCTCTCTCTCTCTCTCTCTCTCTCTTTCTCTCTCTCTCTCTCTCTCTCTCTCTCTCTCTCTCTCTCTCTCTCCCTCCCCCACCCCCTCCCCCTTTTTAAAAACTATTGTCAAATTTTAGAAAAAGATGTCAAATTTTTAAAACTTGATTGTTGGTTTTGAAACATCAGTCACCACGTACTTTTGTAAGTAGGTACTACCTATAGTACCAATGTAGGGTACCCTCTCTCCCTCTCCCTTTCCCCTCCTCCCTCACCCTTCCTCTCTCCCTCCCCCTTCCCCTCCCCCTCCCCCCTCCCTCCTCTCTCTCTCTGTCTCTCTCTCTCTCTCTCTCTCTCTCTCTCTCTCTCTCCCTCTCCCTCTCCCTCTCCCTCCAAACTAGAAGTCACCAAATGGTGAGGAACCTTGGCTCAAAACAATGTGTGCCTTGTGTGGTGATGTTAGCAATTCATGAGGTTAAATTTTACGAATCAATAGTTGTCATAGTAGAATATATCCCAACCATTGAAATATTATTTGCAAAGAATATTCGAGGGGATATTCGCTCTATCGACGTAGCTAGGAAAAATATTTTTAAAAGTGGAATATTCTCTATTTCAGGCTACCATTTTTAATAACTACTGTCGAATTTAGAAAAAGATGTCAAATTTT
>VDFB02105785.1:451650183-451719895 GCA_007258455.2 Sequoia sempervirens
GTCTAAGACATAGGTTGATCGCTTGGGTTTTCCTCAACCTTCTGAGACGTGACAAGGTCACTTCTCAAATTACCGTGGGTGTCTGATGCAGGAGCATCCAGTGGTGCAAGGGCAATCTTGCATCACCCAAAAAAAGAGTTTCATTTCATGTTGGTAGTTTCTTAGATGTATTTGTATTTCTAGATAACCTTTTCGTCATAATGTAATTCCCAACTTATAGTTTTTCTTTTCTATTCCCGGGTTGGAAGATATTGCAGTTTTAGTCTCCCAGAATTACACCTTAAAACCTTCCAAGTCAGATTTGAGGCCTTAAACAGTCCCTAAACGGCCTCAAAACTTTCCTAAATTGGCAAATAAAATTTCAATCATGTTCTTGACTCCGAGACCTTTCCAACAGTTCAAACGGTTTGAAAAATGGAGTCTCGGATCAAAAGTTATGGCTCCCGAAAGTTTGCACACTTTCTAGAAGATACTAATTTTTGAATGTTCTTTCAAATTTGAATTTCAAGTTGTAACTTTTTGCGCCAAACCACCAAAAACTCAAATCTGAATGTTGTTTTGGCTCCAAACTCAAAAGGAGCTCTATTTATGGGCAGGTTTCTGATTTTTGTGTAGCTTTTTGGGGACAAGCTCGCATATTTCTAGAACTTGAGGATATCAGATCCTTTTCATGTAAGAAGATCATTTTTTGAATAATAAAATAATATTCTCTATTTGGTGTGTTAAGTTTTTGCGTCTCAGGTTGCACCTTCATCAAAAAGTGTTTTGTTGAAGAGAATAAGCTTATTAAGAAGATAGAAAATAAACTCTTGGAATCAAATATACCAAATAATTTTTCTTAGTAGATAGATGGAAGGAAATTCAAAACATTGGATAGAAAAGTTGTAGCACAAGTTAATACCAAAGTAAATACTTTAAAAGAGTGTAAAAATAAAATTTGGACCTTAAATTTTGATGGATCAAAATCAAAGCAAGGACCTATGAATTGGAGTTGAGTTGATCAATCTTCATGGTAAGTATTCCTTCCTACATATAGACTATAATTTCATTGCACTAACAATTTTGTAGCCTATGAAGCCTTGATCCATGGGATGATATTGTCTCTTTAGAAAGAATGTCAAAATGTTAAGAGTTTTGGGAGACTCAAAGCTTATCATAAATCAAGTTAGAAATAATATTTTTTTATCATTATAAGAAGTTATTATATAAACCAAATTTGAGAATTGATTAAAAGTTTTGATGCTTTCAACCTCTATCACATCCCTAGGAAGTTCAATCATAGAGATGATTTATTGGCCAATATTAAAATAAGTATTGTAGAACCTCTAACTCTATTTGGATTGAAAATATTCTCAGTAAAATTAGTGCCAGTTCCATCTATACCCAACAATGTGATAAATCTTCAATTCTTTGAAGATTACCCACACATCATTGAATTCATAACAAAAATGTGTGTTTGAAGCTTAGGTCATTGATGAAGAAGAAAGAGAAGAATTGGAGATAGAAGGGAGTATCCTTAATTTGAAGAATAATATGATTCCAAAGGGAATGATTGAACATGAAAGGTTATTTGACATAGATAGATTGAGTAAAAAAAAGATCTTATAATAGATGGAGGGAAGTATGAGCATTTCAATTTAACAAATGACACTAACCCAAAAAATATATTGATTAGAAAAGTATGCACCTTGGAAGAAAAGTAAGGAATTACTAATTCTTTAAAATATTTCCATCACATGATAGCATATAGTTATGAATATTTGAAGGTCCCTATGATACATCAATCATAACCCACACCATACCACTAAATCTAGGAGTCAAACTATTCAAAAAAATAAAAAGACTCATTAATGCAATTTTAGAGCCATTGATATTTCAAGAGGTAAAGAAACTACTATTAGCAATGATCATATTTCTATCTAGGAACTCGACATGGGTGGCTAACCTAGTTCGTACCAATAAGAAAATGGGGAATTAAGGTTATGTGTTGATTTTAGAAACCTAAATAAAAGCCTCAGAAAAGGGTAGTTATCCCTTGCCATCCTTAGATAAAGTATTACAAATTATGAATGAATTGCTAATGATGTCCTTCTTGGATGGACATTCAAGTTACAATTAGGTTATGATGAATCATGGAGATAGGTTAAGGATAACTTTCATCATTGAATGGGGAATCTTCACTTATAGGAGGATGGAATTTGAGCTAATAAATCTTGGTGCCATAATTCAAAGGGTTATGGATATAACGTTTAAATGTTTGATAGGAAAATGTATAATCATATATATAAATTATTTTATTGTGTTCTCAAAGAATAGAGGGGATCACATTTTAGACTTTAGGAAAGTTTTACAAAAAAATCAAGAACATGGTTTATCTCTTAACCCCAAGAAGTGCATTTTTCAATTCATGGAAGGGAAGTTAGCCATGTAATACCTAAAATTATAATGTTCATTGATCCAAACAAGATTGATGCAATCATGAAGTTGCAAATAACTCTAAGTAAGAAAGTGTTGAAGTCATATTTTGGAAAGATAAATTTTGTTTTAAAATTTATCATTGGATTTGCAAAGATAGTTAGACCCTTAAATTCTATGTTAAAGAAATATGCCCATCTTGAATAGACACCTAAGGCTGAGACAAATTTTGAATAAATAAAGGTGGGTCATCCCACAATAATGGTTCCCAAACTTGGGATATCCTGACTTTTCCCTGAAATCACATATTTTTAGAAAAACTAATGATTTAAGCCTTGATGGATTCCATCTAATAGGTTTTAATTGAAGAGGGTTGGATAAGACCCCCTTAGATCAAACCCCATTGGATGGAACCCCTCTAGTCTTAAATCATACCCACAATGAAGTCTCCTTCACACCTATCAAAATGTTGGCAAAAAACCACTTTTTCTTTCTCTTTTGAGGGATTAAGTAAAGTCATTTAGAAACTATGTTTTGTAAGTATGTAGCTCTTGTTATAAGCTTTCCAAAAAGTATAATTTTAAATATATTTTTATTTTATTATTATATTCACATTTTGTTTCTTGTGAATGTTTTTGTTCGCTAAACATTAAGGTATTTGTTTCACACACGTAAAAAGATTAAAAAATAGAGAAAAAAATTATAAAAAATATTTGTGTGCACTATATTCTTGTTTCAACAAAAAAATAAAAATTAATTTCAATACATACAAAACAATTTATGCATGATGACATACACCTATGTCCATATTATAATTTCTTTGACTTCAAAAATTAATTAAAAAATTATGCAACAAAAAATTATGAAAAAATATCCATGCACTAGATATTAATGTTAAAAATCTAAATTTTAAAAATTATAATTTTATCCTTTCATTAAAAAAGTTAACTGTGACAACATAAACGTCACTTTTTAAAAATGTTGTTTACTAAAAAAATAAGTTATTAGAAATTACATAAAAAATCACATTTTTTTTTAAATATATTTAGAATCTACATGCGAATTCTCACAAATCACTAGTTCACATAATCTCCAAATTATTAATGGTTTAGTTGCTATAGATTTCATAAAGTGAAATTTTATAAAAAATTGTCGATATTAATGTTCTACTTTGACTGGAACAAGTGGAACAAGATATTGTGGGTTGACCCAAAAGGAAATTTCCAATGCCCTAGTTCTAACAAGTTTGAATTACACCAAGCCATTCTACATCTACTCTTTCACCTCAAAATATACATGTGTAGCAATTCTCACTCAAAAGAATGAATCTAAAGAAGAGAAGCCAATAGTTTTCATGAGCACACTTTTCAAAGATGTTGAATTGAAGTAACTTGAATGTAGGAAAATGAGTCTATGCTTTAATAAAATCCATGAAGGAATTCAACCATTATATTTTAAGGAGTTAGGTAATTTCCATCATGTCATATTCATCAATAAAGATGCTCGTAATGCAAAATGATCCAAGTAAATGAAGAGCAGAAATGGATGACTACTCTTTAAGAATTTGACATAAAAATCAACCCCACCATGAAGTTGGTAAGAGGTTAGTGTTCTTTATGCACTTCCAATAGGTAAGTGTAGTCTTTAGTGAGTTACTCAAGACTTGAATGGTTGTGATGAGTCTAAGTCCCTCGCCAAAGTGTATACCTATATCCTATAAGAATAGATGCCTATCCTAGATGGATAGAGAAATGTCTATCCCATATAAGAAAATGACTATATTGTATTGATGAATGTTTATCCCGTGTAGATAGATGCCTAAGTATGTAGATGAATGAATAATATATAATTTTGATAAAAAAAATATGAAAATATTTAAGGTACATGAATTGGGTCATTACATTAAATATATAATAATATGTATTCTTTAGAATTTATGTCCATGAAAATTATTTTGGAACAATTTTATTTTAGTCACCACTAATAGTTATTAGAGAAGAAAAATATAGAATGGTTAATTATGTTAGGATTAAACTAAAGCTAAACAAATAATATTGTTACAATAAAAATTAGCTAAAATAATACTCTTTGTTTATTTAATTATTTTTCTATTTTATTTATTCTTCTATAAAATTATTAAAACTAATAAGAAATTTATGATATCTCTAATAATAAACATATCATATTTAATGCAAAACTGAATTACCTTTAAAAACTTTAATCCTTTCAAAAGTAGCATTATATAAAGACACCCAACATTCCACTTAAATAAAACACAAAGAGAACCAACAAAATGCCTAATGTCATAATAAGGGATCCAAGCTAAAAATACATATAACCATGCTTAGAGGTTGATAGGAAGAACAAATGAAACTTATAAAATTTGTTCGCATACAAGAACCAAAATGAAAAACATCAATTCCTTTTGTGAAATATAAAGACAAAGGACATTGAACATAGCCTAAAAAGAGAACTTCATATGAAAAGGTGTTACTATTATTAAAACAATTTTGTTTGATCAAATTATGAGTAATTGGTTTTCAACTCCTAATTTATTAGGAGTGTTCACTATAGGTGTGGAAAAATTGATACTCATTGAATAAGTAAACCAAAAGAATATATATATATATATAAATATTTTTAATGAATCTCATGTTACAATGACAGTATAATCTTCAAGCACATTGGTAGTATCATTGACATTGAGAAATCATTTAGTAGTTTTACTTATTTTTCATTATAGATATTGTGATTTTATAGAGTTTATTTATTTATATGTAGATTTAGCATATATTTTTATTGTAATTGGAAATATTGATTTTTGATCATCCATTCAAAACTCCAATGATTGTCACCCTTTAGATCTTGAATCTTATAATTCCAATAAGCCCATCCGAAGGAAGTCTTTCCATAGACTTGTAATTGTACTTCCACAAATCTTTGATAGTTTGGTTTCTTTGTATCTTTTGCTTTCCATGCTAATGTTTATTCCCCTAATAATAAAAAAATACCATGACATCCCAAGTTATATTGCTATAATTTCTTATTGCTTATGAAAAATGAAATGACAATTTATACGAATTAGATTCTTACCAACATAAATGAGTGGACCATTGGCACTCACTAAGTCGCTCAGAGCTCTGTCTCTATTATTTTTAACAAAGTCCATGTTTTGTTGAACCATTTAGAAGTTGGGATGAAATACATTGTAGTAATGCACATCAATTGCAGTGTGTGTTAAACCATTGTTCATTGAGAGCAATTCTTTGGAACCATGAGGACCAAATCTATTACACATTACACATCACCACATATGTTGATATAATATTTTTGTTAAATAAAAATATGTATCATATAATTTAGGTGAAATAAAAAAAATTCTATTAATTGTCATTAAAATTATTTGTAATAATAACAATATATGAATTTCAATTTTTTATTTTTTATTATTCTATTATTATTATTTAATTTATCTTTAATTTATTACTAACTTACCTTGTTTTTCTTCCATTTCATTAAAGTTTTATTATTTTTTTAATTTTTCAAACCCTATTTATGTGCTCTACCCTTGAATATTATTAATGCATTACACATCATATTATAAAGTGTGCGACCTCGTAGGGTTCGGGTTCTTCACATCCCCATAAAAAAGAGAGCGGTTAAATGAGGCATTTAAATTTCCATGTTGTTGAGTTCATGTACTTTGTTTATTTGCAACTACGAATGTGAATGATAGTTTAAATTTTAGAAAATAATAAAGTTCTCAATTCCCACAAAAAAATCATAAGGAAAATAAGATACAGTTATTCCATTCTTATATATCGATAAATTTCATTGTAGTAAAAATAATTTGTCAAATAAGCTGATCAAAATTACCTTTTTTCTTCTACTTTTATTTATGCAATATCGGGAGAAGTTTAATTGAGAAGCTTGGATGCACTCAACAATACGTAAAATAATAATTCATTTCACTTTTCCTCAAAATCTCTCAATAACACACAAAAATTTTCACAAAAAATATTTTTTCTAATTTATAAAGTTAAATATTTTATAAATTAACTTTGTAAAATTGTTTTTGATTGGTTGAAAACCAACTTATTAATAATTAATTAACTAAGGAAAACAAAACTTATTGCCTATGGGCAAGTACGAATAATATGAAACCTAAGTCACATATGATATCCATTGTAAATTTAAAACTATGACCATCATCCATGTCGTTCAATAGCTTAACCATCCATTCTACACCCCACAAACTAAAAAAAAACTACTAAATATATCTATTGTAATAATTTATTTAATTGAGCCATGTTGGTATTAAAAATCAAGCGTTGACGAGAGAGCGTACCTGATAGCAAGAAACTTAATCACTGAAAGGCTCCCTTAGGAATCCCATTCAACAAAGCCGTCTCTCATGCCACTGTTGTCATGTGCATTTTGGGAGCCCAGAGCAGCATGGAGATCTACTATAATTTTAATGTTATGTTTACTGCAACGTAATGTATGCTTACTTAGAGATATTCTAAAACCCAGCTGCTCAATTAATCCACCAAGAATATGGTTAAGAACATTAATAGATGATTCATATATAGAGTAAAATTAACAACATATTCTTTCCCTTAAATTATCATAAGTTTGTTAGTAGTATACTCTGCCCAGGAGAATGCATTATCCAGTGCATTCAAAGACCCTCCAATGAAAGGATATGGTGGATTTGGGTCTTCTGCAATCCACCATCCCACATGAATTCTGACAGCAGTTATTCCATTTTGGGAAAGAAAAGAAAAATCACTCGCTTGGATGAAAGTATTCTGATGTTCCTAATTAACAAAAATTAGACATGCAATTAACATAATAGAAATATGAGCATAATAATGAATAGGCTTTTGACAGAGTTTGAGATTACATTGAGGACTTGTTGTAATTTCTTTCCAAGGCCCATTGAGAGCTAATACTTGCCCTGCAATTGTTTGAAAATGGTCATCTCAAATGTTGCAACGTTAGTGTCCCACCCCGACTCACCTTGAAAATCAACAGTTAACTGATCTTTCAATTTTCAGTCAAGAATAATATTATATCTCACAACACCTACATGTACATTCCATTTAGAACTTTCATATGCACTTGGTTTTGATTGGAAGGGTTCCTTATGATCTTGAATGTTTCTTAGGTGTCAGGTGTTGTTGTAGCTGCCTTCACAATTCCTCCTCCATTTTGGGCTCCAATGAATTATTTTTTGTGCACTCTAAGCTAATAGCTTATGTATTCCACATGCCATATATGTTAACATTAACATATAAATAGAATCATCAATATTTATACATCCTATAGATCAAAATATGGCAAGCTTAAATTTACATACCTTGAAAGTCTCCCATTCATCAGGTTTTTTTGTGTTTACTTGAATTCCTTCACCACCTCCACCTTCTAATACAACATAGGTACCCAATGTAATAGATTTCAATCGAATTTTTGTTCCATCCCGCCAAAAATATTAATGCAAGAAGAGAATAACGAGACATAAAACCTCAAATGACAAAGTTTGCAAGATAGAATTTTAGAGTATTATATTATACCATGAGATCATTGTTTGGAACACTCCAGCCTTGAAAGAGAGATGGTTTGATCTAGGCTTCAACAACAAGCTACCCTCCAAGGTTTATAGACTTGTAGGGGCTCTGGGTGCATGAACTCTCTATAAGGAAATAGATAAGGAATAGTAAACCAAGGCATGATACATTAACTGGTTTGTCCATCTAAAATCTGGTTATAAAAACTATCCAAGCATAGGCACAAATATGGATTAACATGGAAAACCCTTTTATAGAGGGCAGAGGGTATCAACATAGTGGATGATGTCTTGTGGACATCAAAATTTAAAAGTTAAATGTTATTCTATTCTACTTGGATCTCAATATGGATGTCTTTGACAAAAATAATTTCTAAATGCACAGAAAAAAACATAGAGTTGTTGCTCTATTTCCCAATCAACTGGGTATACATAAATAAAATGCGGAAGCACAAGGAGACATGCAACTTTATTTTTTATTCATTAAACTAGAAATGACAATACATAAAAGACCAAACATAAAACTCATAAAATAAACTCTAAGCTATAGATTACAAATTGCTAGGAGATTTCATGAGCTACTCACATAGATAGTCAACTTCAGGAGTTGTTAAGAGCTCACTGTCATGAGCTATGCAGAGCTCTTTTAGGAGCAATCACTGCTCAATCACAAAAACAATCATAGCTACTACTATTTAGAAATATCTCTGAATCACATAGATAACAAAACAAAACATTCCTCTTTCAAACTACTATTGCTCAGGAACTCTTCTTCCAACTGGCATAACTAACTGCCTTCAATTTTTTTTGTCTCTTCAACATTCC
Organism: Sequoia sempervirens; assembly: GCA_007258455.2. Classification (NCBI taxonomy): domain Eukaryota; kingdom Viridiplantae; phylum Streptophyta; class Pinopsida; order Cupressales; family Cupressaceae; genus Sequoia; species Sequoia sempervirens. Next base: position 451,658,993 of record VDFB02105785.1, read on the forward strand.
CTCTCAAAAATTTGAAATTACCTACCATCATAAATTGGGAATTCAAAATTTCCTACCATATTTAATTCTAGAGCTATTAGGAGCTGCAGGTGTGGAGATCTCAAAAACTATCATTGAAGATGGGGCGCTTGATGGGTAGGTGAAATAGCTGGTGGATTTGACATGAGAGTAGGAAGCTTCAAGAGTAACTAATTTTCCAACACTCCCCCTTTGGTCATGAGCTGACGAAACAAGATCAATCCTGATCCAAATCAACAATATCCAATCTACTCCTTATGCGCTTGAAACTTTCCATGCTTAAAGGATTGGTGAATATGTCTGCTAGCTACTGCTCAGACCTACAAAATGCCATTTTAATTTCACCATTTTGAACTAACTCTCTAATAAAATGATACCTGATTTCAATGTGCTTGCTTCTTCTATGAAACACAGGATTTTTTGTCAAGGCTATTGATGAAACATTGTCACAAAAGATAGTTGTTCCATCCTCTTGTTCTTCTCCCAAATTTTCCAAGATTCTTCTTAGCCAAATAGCTTGACATGTTGCTGCATTTGCTGCTATATATTCAGCCTCGACTGTAGATAGGGAAACTATGGGTTGCTTCTTGGAAGCTCATGAAATAGCTCCCATACCCAAATGAAACACATAGTCCGATGTGCTCTTCCTATCATCCAAACTTCCTTCCCAATCACTATCCATGTATCCAACCAACCCAATGGGTGTCCCTTGGAGTCTCCATAAATCTGGAAATAAGACTCACACTGTGCATTATATCAGGCCTAGTTGTAGTTAAATACATCAAACTTCCAACCAAACTTTTAAACATGGTCGAATTCACATTACTGCTGCAATCTTCCTTACTCAACTTTAGACCTACAGTTGTTGGTGTTGGGGCAGGATTGCTTTCAAGCATCCTAAATCTCTTCAAGATTTCATTTGCATATTTTTCTTGAGAGATAAATATACCATCATGCATTTGTTTTACTTCTATGCCTAGAAAATATCTCAAGAGACCCAAATCTGTCATTTCAAACTCTCTTTTCATGGCCTCTTTAAAATCAGCAATGAGGAAATCATCATCCTCAATGAAAACTAAATCATCAACATACAAGACAATAATCAAAATCTTACCATTTTTTTCCTTGATGTAAAGAGTTGGCTCACCATCACTTTTTATCAAGCCATTGCTCATCAAATATGAGTCAATCTTGTTGTACCATGCCTATGGAGCTTGCTTCAGCCCATAAAGAGCTTTCTTCATCCTATACACCTTGTGTTCTTGACCTAGAACTTCATATCCAAATGGTTTCTCCACATAAACTTCTTTCAACACTCCATTTAGGAAGGCAGACTTCACATCCATTTGAAACACCTTCCACTTGTGTTGGGCTGCAATTGCTATGAATGCCCGCATAGTTTCCATCCTTGCAATGGGGGAAAATGTCTCATTGTAATCTCTCCCAAATTGTTGTTTGTACCCCTTGACAACTAATCTTACCTTATACCTCTCTATTCTTCCATCGACATTGCACTTGGTCTTGTAGACCCATTTCACCCCAATAACTTGCTTGTTGAGAAAAAAATTAGTTAACTCCCATGTGTTGTTCCTCTCTATTGTATCTATCTCCTCATCCATGGCCTCAAACCATTTCTCCTCTTACACAACATCCTCAAAATAAACTGGATCACTATGAGAAAATAATGCAAAATTCACACTCATCAAATTCTTCATCATAACTTTCATTCTGGTAGATCTACCTTAGACTCTTGGTCTTATTTGGAATTAGGGAGGCGAGAGTAGGTTCTGAACTTTCACTACTACTGCTGCTCTGTTGAACAGGCTGGTTCAAGAGTTGTCGGGAGCTCTTAGGAGCCATTTAGAGCTATTGGGAGCCAATCTTCTGGCTGTCTTTGGTTGCTTGCCTTTTTGTCTGCTCACTTCAAGAGCTATTAGGAGCTCTCTGCAACCAAATCTCTGATTTTCTATCACTATCTTCTTGAATTTCTACTGGCATCAGGAGCTATTAGGAGCCGCTGGGAGCTTTCAAGTGCTCGTCTGAAGCTCTCAGGAGCAACTATAGGCTCATCTTGTTGAACTTATTCTCTTCCTTCTTCTTTAGGAGCTATTAAGAGTAGTTTTGAGTTGTCAAAAACTATCACTTTGTCCCATGAATCATCCTCTAGGAACTCCAAATCCCTACTGATGATGATTTTCTTGGTGACCAAGTTGTACAACTGATAGGCTTTGGACTACTCACTGTAGCCTGTAAAAATACACTTTTCACCCTTGTCATCCAATTTATGTCTCTTTTCTTTGGGCACGTGGGCATATGCCACACACCCAAACACTCTCAAGTGCTCAACTGTCATCTTTCATTTTGTCCATTCCTTTTGAGGGATTTTTTCATGAACTGCCTTTGTTGGACTTCTATTTATCAGACTAATGATAATGCACTTTGTAATAGTCAGCCTCTCAGACTGCCTCCCTGTATGCTCGTAAAGAAACTATGCTCCAAGAGGAGGATGCAACCATGCTCTCGAGTTGTTGTTGATGACCCATCTCCTGTGCATCCCTGAGCTCTATAGTCTATCTCTACTGAATGACCTAGTCTCGCTTAGTCCTCAGTTGATCTCTCTTAGATGTTAATGCAACAATCTATCCTTGCAGACCCTACACCTATGCTTTAAGTTGTTGGATAAGCATGTCTCACTAGTTAGGTGGTGGTGGAGGTCCCTAGTCCCTTGGAGGTGGTCCCTGATCTCTTCAAGGCAACTAATCCACCTATCTATCTTGATCCTATCATGCCTCATCCTAGTCCTGTCTAACCTGATCCTTGTCCTATCTTCCCTAATCCTATCTCAGGGGATCCTATCATACCCTATCCTGATTGGGATGCTTGTGTGGTCCACCTCCTCCCCGACCCCCATCTACATCCCTATCCCCTCATCCTCCTCCTTGACCTTGTCTTTTTGATCTGCCTCTAGGTCTCCGCCATGCCGATGGTGTCCCTGGCACTATCAATCTGAGTGGTGGATGGAACCAATCTTTGTAGGCCTATGTGGTGCCTGTGTCATCCTGGCCCTGATCATATAGCCATGGCCTGTCCACTAGATGTCTGGAGCTCTGTACTACCTCATCTATAGGAATGTATCAGCCCCAGGTTATCTCCCTCATAGTACGCGCAAATATCACAACGTACTAGTCATCGAGTATATCTTGTGGCTCACCAAATTATCTAATTAATCGGCTAAGCAGGTACCACTTTACCATCGTATGCTCCCTACCCTATATAATTCTATCTTGTCTCTCAAAAAACAATTGTTGGGCATCATCATACCACACTAGCCACCCAAGATACATCTGCCATGCGAACTCTTTCATGTCATCAATAACCCTCCTCCAATGAGGGATCTTGTGTTGTCTAGTGTGTGGAAAAGAGATTCATCCCTTGTACCTCCATATGAATGGGTCCTCTGACTCCATATCGACTGGTGTAACTCATGGGTGGAGCACTACAATGTTCTCGCTAGGCCCAGATGTGAATGAGTGTGATGTTGGCCCCGATGGCTCTACTATCATAGTATGCAAACTCATGTAGATCTCGGTATAGTGAGGCCAGTAGCACTAGCCCCTATGCAAAGCATACTCTCTGTCTGACCATCCACTCCCAGGTGAGCCCCCATCCTAGACTAAAGTATCGGTTGCGCTGATCTAGTTCCACAAGTCTTGAAATGATAGTTGCTACAACTAGGTGGAATGGTGATACAATGAGCCTATAGAGCTCCAAATCAATCTGACCCTCAGAAAAAATAATCTGATCAAGGCCCATCATGTTGTGACAGGAATCTCTCCTGGCATCCACATCATAGATGACTCTCTCTTTGTGGATCGACAATTGTAGTATCTGCCAACATCCTCTAGGGTCACTATCACCTCACCTCTAGGAAAGTGAAATGATGGTGTCTCACTCTGCCATCGCTCTACTAGCGCTGTCATCATCCCTAAGTGTGTCCTCACCGACGGTGCATATGCAATGTACCAAAGTCTGATCACCCCTAGGTGCTCCTCGAGCTGCTCATGCATACCAACTAATTTTCCCAGAATGGAGGATTTGTGCTCGCACAAATGAAGAATCTTTTCCTCCTCCTACAACAGGAAAGTCACAGCGTCAAGTATCATAAAAAAATGGGATCTGTTTGGAGTTTTTGTGATTGAAACAACAAATACATCATCGTTTGCAATTGCGACATAGTTTGGAAGTTCTAAACTATATCACTAGAAGCTCTAAACCTCCAAACTCTATCATCGTGGCACAATTTGGGCACACCTCTGTTTAACCCCTAAACCCTAGTTTGCTAACTAGCCCATCGTGATGTAATTCACATATGCAATTTAGTTTGGAGTTTGAACCCTAACTCCAAACTATGACATCACGTCGCTATTCGTGGGAGCGGCGCCGAAATGAAGTTTGCAGTGGCGCTATACAAGACTGCTTGACCTAATTTGACTTTCTAAGATATTAAATGCGCAAAAAAATAAAAAAACAAAGTCATGTCAAGATGACATAGTGGTGGTCCTATGCCAGGAAGCCTATGGTACATTTGTACTCACTGCGAAATGTGTCATGGAAGTGGTCATTGTGCCATCTCTCGTAGGGGTCAAAGCTCAAATTTGTAGAATCTCTAAAGGCTGAATGTGAAAATGAATTGGAAGTGGTCCCCTAAGGCCCATTTAAGCCTGAAAAACTAGGGTTTTTTTACCCCGTTTAGCCATCCAGCTAGGGTTTTGGACCCCCAATCTCATTTTTTCCCAAATGAGGCTTGTTTTGCATTTTTTTGTCATGTTTTGGCACATTTTTGGCCTCCTAGAGCCTTTCTGGACCTATCGGGTACCTTGTCTTCTTTTTTGCAAGATCACCCAAAAATCAAAATTTTCATCTGATCTCTCGAGGGGGCAATGTACCAGCATAATTCTTTCATTGGGGTAGTAGTGGGGCATCCAAAAAAATAGATAATTTTTGAATTTTGATCTCGGCAAGTTTATTCTTTGAACCAATGCAGTAGGTGCATTGCTTCAAAGAGGGGAAAAATGTAGACACGTAAAATGTACTGATTAATGTTATACACCTGATCTTGATTTCACTAACACTAGTTCATCCTAAATCATCCCCTTTACTAACCATTTAATCAAATAACCTTTATTTGATTAAATTCATCACATTTCATCTCTTAATTAAATAAATCATTTTTATCTCTAAAGTCGTCTATTTAAATTAAATAAATTTATCTTTATTTGATTTAAAACTAACAATATCACCCCCTCTTTAATTAAATAAATCAAACTTTGTTTAATTAAGTCTAATAATCATTTTCCTCTCATTTTGATTTAAATTAATCCAAAACTCTAAGTCAAATTGTCAAATCACCTAATCCTCACTTGAATTAATCAAATCATGATTAAATCTAATCTTAATCACCTAAATCCTCTATATTTTGCAACTTGCACAATAAATCATTTATTTTGATTTATTAATTCTTCTAATTTCCCTCAACTTGGCATCAAAAGGGAATATTCCTCCAAATTTGAAAATCCCTCCAAATGGGATTTGTCCTTCCAACAAGGCATTCAATGCCTCTTACATGTCCTTGTGCATTGAGCCAAGTGGCGTTCAATACATTCTTTTCTCCCTCCAACTTGTCATTTCACAATTTTCAAATTCCACCTAATATCATTTATTGGCACATTCATCAAAATGTGCTCAACCTTCCTCCATTCACATCTTGACAAGTGGCACTTGGCCATTGGATGTTGAATGATCCCACATTCCTCCATTTTTCTCCTTCTTCCATCTTGTTCTTCCATAAATAGAAGGCTCTTTTTCTCATTTTGGATCCATAACTTAAAGCAAAGTTACTATCTTCATATTTAGAGAAAATTCATCCATTTACATATCATTTTTCCATCATCATAGCTAGGTTATTATAGATTTCATCAAGGAAGCACATTTTTCATCATCATCGAGTGGATCAATCTTCATCAAGCTTGCAAAGGAGTTGGGAAAGGGCCATTTTTCACATCAAAATGGCACCAATTCCCCCATGGGATTGAGAGTTTGCATGCTTTAATAGGATTTAATTGCTTTCTTTTATTGTGTTCTTCATTCATTTCCTATTTTGAGCATTGTAGATGAATTGCATGGGGAATCTTAGTTATAACTTGCATATATGACTAACATTGTCTCTGTTCTTTGTGTTTGTGTAGGTCTAGGATTGAGGTTCACAAGGGGAAAAATGCTTTATTTTTAGTGAATGGGGGTTTATCTTGGTGAAGCCACGTTTTGGTAATTAAACCTTGAAATGAAATGAGCTAGCATGAAAGGAATGATGAATGAACAAATCTATGTAACAACTCATGAAACCCTTGAATGAACCTTGGAATGTAGATCTGCAACTTGCATGGAATGGCTTCAATGGATGCAAATCTTGATACTGAAACTTGATTGGAAAAACTGGTTTGAATACTTGAATGGATCATGAACTCTACATCACCATATTAGCTCCAATAACATGCATGATGCAAGAAGACTTTGACAGGACAATTGGATCTTGATTGCTGCAACAATTCTTCACTAAATTTGCTCTTGAATGCCTTGAAATTCTCTTGAAATCCCACTTTATCTTTTACAATTGAACACTTGAAAACTTAGATGAAACATAGTGAAATTACCTTATATTTATAGATATGTAACATTAATTTCCCAAAATTCAAATAACACAAGCTGACATGCGAATATGGATTTGAATATGTTAAAATACTACCAAAAACATAATTTAAATTTAGGTCCTAGGTCACTCACCTAGGACACACATCGCTCAATGAGAAGTGTTATGTTTAGGCATTAATGAATGTCATGTTTCCTCTTCATAAAATGCAATTAATTAAGCTTGGATTTCAATTAAAGGGGCCAATTAAGGAAAATTAACCACAATTAATTAAAGGATCCCTAAATAAGTATGAAAGTGTAAAGAGGTACACTCTACAACACTAAAAATAAGGCACAATTAAGTCCATTTTAATTAATAGGTCCCTAAACTTAATGTGAATATGTAAAATACATATTACAACTCTAAGTTAAGGCATAATTAAGTCCATTTTAATATTAATTCAAAATTAGGTGTGAAAATATAAAAGGGATACATTTTTCTACACTACATCATTTTAACCCCACTAGATACCCCAAAACTTGCTTTAGCCTTTGTAACACCCCTACCAAGGAACCCTAGAGGACAACACTACACTAGGTCAACAATGGAAATATATATATATATATATATAGCAAAAATTAACATTAGAATGAATAACATAACATGAAAATCTCTCTAAGGTTCCCCAACTGCGGTACTCACAATCTAACACCAATATTACTAGAATTGTCCATTTAAAATAAAAGATACAAGAACGATCTAACATGCAAGTTTCATCTTAAAGCATCATAATAAATGATTCTACATTACTTACTTCCATAATGTAATGACTAATAACCAAACATCAGAATCATTTTCTAACTAACTATCATATGAAGGCATTACTTAACAATACTTTTCGCAAGATGAAACCATTAATAATCATTACATCATTACAATATTTACAACATTTCTTCCCCTAGTACATATAGGAAGATTACATCAGATTACATTAAGAGATACAAACTGATATACAATCCAATATACAAATACATGATAGATTACCCTCACAAATAGGAACATGAACTGGAGTCCACAACAAAATAAACAATCTACACACACACAAACATGCAACAAGAATACCCAATGGAGAAAAAGCACCAACCACCTAACCATGTGGAACCCTGAGGTCCATCCCGCATGCTAGGAGATAACACAAGGCCCCACATCCAACAGACATTCAGGAAAGAAACAAGCTAACACAAACAAGGACTATACTAGGACTACAACACAACACTGCTAACATAAAACATCACTTACAAAACTTGCTTCATTTCACGAGGCACTCACACCACAGAAGGAAGAAATAAAACTAGGGAATGCTAGACTGCAATAAGGGGGAGTGTCATCACATGGTCCAAGCATGGGTTGTCCTAGTAGTCTCTCACTAGACCCCAACCCCCATTGAGAGCCACTCCCCATACTTGCAACTAGAAAACCTTTCAATATAATATCATTACCACATCTCAAGAATCCATACATAACAAGAAGCAACACCCTTAGGTATCGCATTTCAAACAAAGCACATAACCCAGAACATTGCCAAACCACTTCAAAGAAAAAACAATCGTAAGGACCATACATAAAAATATACTCCCTCTAGGCCTTTGGAAACAAACATAGTAAATACACTTCCCAACATACTTCCCACAGGTGACATTCATCTTAAACAATCACATAATTCTTAACCCAATAACCAAGACTCTTTGTTTATTACAAATGATTAACCATCACATTATAACCACAAAATTATTCCTAGTAATATGGTATTATTTCAAATCACTTATTTTCACTTAACCACACAATTCTATTTAAAAGATTATTTAACCCAATAATTATATTTGAATATATCTACAACAATCAATTATTCTAATTAACTAATTTACATGACAATTTTACTAATCAACTATTAAATAATTATAGGAATATTCAACATTCACCCGCTAATTAATTATCAAAGAGAAATCTAGATCAGTTATGATTTAATCAGTAATACTTAAAATAATAACCTATCTATTTACAAAATAAATCATTTCACTCAAATTCTTTACCCAATTCACTTTTCTATAGTGAATGAAGTCCTCAGTTTACTAACAGCTATCCAATTAAAATTTTGTATAACATTTTATTACTTCATTTATCATATATTCTTTCACATACCAACAAGACAATCTTTTACTAGATTTACCCTCATATTATCTGATACATATAATATATACCTTATTATCCATAGAAAGGCAATCAAAATATAATATTATATATACATATACATACACACATATATATATACATATATATACATACATATATATATACATATGTATACATACATATATATATACATATGTATACATACATATATATACATACATATATATATGTATATATATATAATAAAATCATATTATCTAAATCCATTCGATAGTTAACATATCATCAATAAGAATGAAAACATAATAGTAAACTAGGGCACGACCTGTTTGATAGGAGGCTCCAAGGAAAAATCCTAAGTGATTATTTGGAAGGACACCACAAGCAGGCATTGAATTGTTGACAAATGACCGCAAAGAGATTTTAACCCATGGAATGCAATGATTTCAGGATAAACACGGATTGGATTTAAAAAAAAAAACATAAGAAACTATCAAGCAAGTTGTGAACGGCTGGTGTAAAGCTAATGTGGAACAATTGACTAAGATAGCTCTTGATTCAATCGAGCACCCTCTCATGAAATCTCATTCATATAATAACCTTGTACGATCTGATCATATTGAAGGAGATTATGATGTTGTTGGCTGCTATTGCATGGCGTCAATCAAGAAAAGTCACGACCACAGGAGTTTGTGTTGCCATACTTTTGGCTGGGACAGGTCTGAATGAAACTGGGAGGTCTTAAGAGTTCTCCCTCAAATTATGAAAATGCTTTAGAAACTTTCAAACAAAGGTAATTGGCTGGTGTAAAGCAAAATTCCACTGTAAATGGCAGTTTACAGGTGTGGGTTTGTGCCAGATTTTGTTGTTACTATTTGCCCAGGTTGACATGTATGCAAGAATTAACTACAAAGAGGAGGCACCTAGACTCCTTCAGAAAACGTCTCAAGGAGATGTCAACTCGTGAAATGCAATGGTTGCAAGGTGTGCACAAAATGTATGTGCTAAAAAGGCTTAAGAAACTTCCAGAGGAATGCAATTAGCAGGAGTAAATGAGCATCATCTCAAGGAATGTAGCAAGTGTTAGATATATGTAAATAAATTTATTGAATGTTTTAAATTGGACTAAATAGATAAATATCTCATTCCTAGGCAAATTAGAACATTCCAACATTTATTTTTAAAACAAAGAGAGGAATCAATCCATTCTTTGTATATTTAGAAAACTAGATAAACAGAAGGTTGGAATCCAATCTGGATACAATGCCTGACAGAGACGAAGATTTGATGTTGAGATCAATCCTTCACTGCAATTTCAACTTCTCCGGAACCCCAATCCAAAATTTTGGGAAATCCATTTCCGCATGATCAACAATCGAGGAAACATTTTATAGACAGTTTCCTTTTTTTCCAAAAGAATCAAATCCTCCCTTTCCAAAACTGAAACTGTGGATCCCTAAATCCAAACTTGCACGAATCAAAGCAAACAAATCACATTGTTAGGCCAAAAATGCAAGGTTAGAATAAGAATTCCCCATAAAATCGATTTGCATTGTTAAAGAACAAGGAAAAAGATGAAATAAATGAACAAATACAAACAAAGATAACTATTCCTATTCTAAAACAAAGCAAGCACTTGATCTTATGGGGGGATTGGTGCTATTTTGATGTGGAAAATAGCCCTTTCCCAACCCATTTTTTATAAGCTCAATGATGAAATTGATATGAAAATGCTATGAAGATGGGAAAAATTAGCTCTCAATTGAAGAGATTAACTTTGTATGAATGTTGTGGATCCAATTGTGGAGAATAATCCTTCCATTTTTAGAATATCTTGATGAGAGAAATAGCCAAATGGATGAATGTGGGACAAATATTTAGCCAATGAGATGACGCCACTTGTCACATTGTGAGTGGTTGAGGAATGTGCAAGTCTTGGTCAATGTGCCAAAAAGGGGGAGATTCAAATTTAAATTTGAGAGTTAAATGCTAAGTGGGAGACATGTAAGAGAGAAGTTATTGCCATGTTGGAAGGGACAAGTCAACTTTCTTTTCAAATTCAAACTTGGAGAATATTCCTCAAAGATACCATGTTGATGGAAAATGATAAATTTAATGAATCAATAAATTGATTTATTTGTGCAAGTGGGAAAATCTAGAGGATGTGATGGGTGATTAGATTAGTTTAATCAGGATTAGATTAGTTAAAATGATGTTAGATGCTTTTGACCCATTTGACTTAAATACTTTGATTTATTTAAATCAAAAGGGAGATGAAAGGTGATTTAATTAAATAAAGTTTCATTTATTTAATTAAAAGGATGATTTCAGATTTGATTAAATAAAGGTTTGATTTAAAAGGATGATGATAGGCTTAAATTAAATAAAGTTAATTTATTTAATTTAAATGGATGACCTTGAGAGATTAATCAATTAAACTTGGTTTATTTAATTGACGAGCGAATATGATTATGCATGATGTCAATTTTGTGTGTCTACATTTTGCCCCTCTTTGAAGCAATGTACTTGCTGCATTGGTTCAAAGAATAAACTTGCCGCGATCAAAATTCAAAAATTTCCTAATTTTTTTGAATGCCCCAGCGGAAAGAAGTACACTAGTACATTGCCCCCTCGAGAGATTGAGCGAAAAGATTCGATTTGAGGGTCAATCTCGCGATAAAGAGGTTCAAAATGGATGGTTATGATGATGCAAATGAGATGATTTCAAAATGCTTAGAATAACCAATCTATATTATCCTAAACAACTTAAAATGATGATAAAATGCATGTGAGATGGATGATGTGATGATGTGATAGGTTATGATTATGCAATAGACGTTTTATGTAGATGCTTAGACTAACAGATCTACATTATGATGATGATGTAAATGTAATGCATGTGAAATGATCAGTGTTTCCTATTATGTATGATATGAATGATATGTGGCATGCTGAAGGTTTGTGGATGCAGGATGGATGCATGATGGATGATGATAAACTATTCATGACATGATGTTAGTGCAGAAAAGAAGAAAGAAGAAATGAGATGATGACAAGAGGATCGAACAAGTCCATGATCTGACGAGACTTTATTAGAGATGATGATGATGATAGATGATGTTTCGCTTATCAAGGATTGGGATTTTAAAAGGGCCACTTACCTTATGTTTGATAACACACAGATACGATGCATCAAGGTATAAAGAACCACAATGGTGTTGTACCTAGTGTGATGGACTTGGAGTCAACAAATAGATAGGAGTATTTTTGTTCACACTTGACATACGAAAACCTTGCTAGGAAGTACCTAACGAAGAAAGCATTCGCCAAGTTATCTTACAAGAACGTCCAACAAGCACAACAGACAAAAGATAATGATCGTTGCCCCATTGCTATCTCTCTAAATCCTTCGTTTGGATATCATCGAGAGGTCCTTGGAATGAGTGCAATAAGATAAATCAAAGAAAAATATCAAGTATGCAAACAAGCCAATGTTCTTCATACCTTCAGCCAAAGGGATGTTTTGTTTTGTTTTTAGGATAAGAATCGAAACTATTGCCAAAAGATAATTCCCATTGTAGGAAGGATACATCCTAGGACATGTTAGTGGATGGTGGCACGTCATTTCGTTTATCCAAAGTGTTTTTCCAAAAGATAATGCCCATTGTAGGAAGGATACATCCTAGGACATGTTAGTGGATGGTGGCAAGTTGATAGGTTTGTTCGAAAGGCTATTGATACAAGGTCGATTGTCATGTTTGCGAATGGTGAAGGTTTGGTTTTTAAAAGTTTGTTGTTTCAATTTTGATTTTATGTTTGAAGTTTGCTTTTTCTAATTGTTGTGGTTGTTTCTGTTTATGTTTCCAAAGGATGAAGGTGACGATTAGTTTATTATGGATGATTGATTATTATGGGTGAAAGCGAAACGGGATGGATAGATTTTTTCAAATATTTGGATGTTTTTGATGTTTTGAAATATTTTGAGGTTGTTTTTGGTATTTTCGAGATTTTATGAGTGTTTTTGGTGTTTTGTGTTTTTTGTGTCTTGGGGGTTGATCAAAGATTAGCATTGCCTACGTTTAAGCTCAGAGACGACGTAGTTTGGATTCCTTTTTTTTTTCAACGTTTATCTATTTTTTGAATGTTTTTGGATTTTTGATATGATTTTGGATGTTTTTGGATTTTTGATATGTTTTGGATGTTTTTTGATTTTTGCATGATTTTGACGATTTGGATATGGATATGTACAGTGACGTTATCAGTTCTCTATTTAGGATTTTGTTGAAAACCAAGCTAAGGTTGATTGATCAAATCAATGGATTGATGATGATAACATTGTTGAGGATACACAACAATGTAAGGATAGTGTTAAGAAACACAAGGATTGGGATGGATATCCCAAGATGATGATAACATTGTTGAGGATACACAACAATGCAAGGATAGTGTTGAGAAACACAAGGATTGGGAATGATATCCCAAGATGATGACAGATTGATTGAATTTGATTGATCAGGATAATAAAGATTGGTTTGGAACAAAAGATCTTTTGAATGATTTGATGTGACATTTGAAGTGTAACTTAGATGCAACTGATAGTGATTACTTGGATTGATGTTCGATGAAAGATGAAGACTGATAAGGAACATCTTCTTGTCAAAATATGCCATGGGCTAGTGATTAGGATTTTGGATCACAAATGCTTTGACCAATTTGATTTCACGTTTGCCAATGTTCAGATCGCCACATAAGTTGGAGGATATAGATCAAAATTTATTCTCGAAGCAAGATGTAAATATCTGCCCCCAGTGTCTAGCAATGTATGGAATGTGATGGGTGGATGCTCGGATAAGTGTATGGATTGATGGATATGGCAAGCATTCAAAGGATGCAAAGGATTATCTTGCGATAAGATATAGTGTTCAGATAAAGAATGCTCATTTGGATAATCCTTCAAGGCTTAGATAATGTTGGATAGGATAGGATCAATGAAAATGACCCATGTCAAGATGTTTACCATAAGCAGGTGTAAAGTGTGCACCAAAGTTTTTCATCAAGATCAAGATAACTTGGATGATGGATGGAGATGGATGAAAATGGATTGGATAAATGGTTCATGGATGAATGGATTTATTATGGCTGAGATGGATGGAATGCTGGATTTATTATGGATGGAATAAGACGCTTTCACCTGAACCGGTGCACGTAGATGCTCAATTCTACACATGATGCCTGCTTTCCAGGTTTTCATCATGGTCCTGCCCAAAGCGCCGCCCATGTGGTTTTCACTAGAGGACGAATTTATTTCTTTACTGTTTTCAATCCTTTTTCTGATTTTTTTTGGGATTTTCATATTTTTTGATTTTTTTGAAAGATTCATGTTGACCCACCTAGTGGTGTCGATGTAGATGCTTCTATCATAATGTGCCATCGGTATCCTTCCTAAAGAAGTTGCTTTGCTAAGATACGTTCACTTGAATGCAACTTTTGGGATTCCTGATTTGCTTTGTCGATACTGGAGTTAACTTTGTCTTTGTGCGTATATCGTGATAGAGTTCCTTCGAAATACTTATGATGAAGGGTTGTTTCCAATACATGGTCAATGTGAGAATTGGTTATCATGTGTGGAGGCATGGATGGAGTGTGTTTAGGGATAAAAGATGGATTGGTTGATAGTTTGGAGCCTTTGACTCTCCAAACTTGGGAAGGTGAACAATGATGGGTGGATATGGAAGTGTGCATGGAATTAGGACCAACTGCTTGATACACTTTGTACGTCGCTTGAAAATCTTGCTTTTGCTTTTGTGGAAATCTTTGATGGATTATTTTCCCTTTTTTATTTTGTCCCAAAGTTTCTTTGACTGATGGAGTTTGATAGGGATAATTTTTCTTTGTATTTTTTGGTATCCATATGTATTTGATTTGTCCATTATGCTTCTCAACTTCTTTTTCTTTGATAACATTCTTTGTACTTTGATTCAAATCTTTCTATTGAAGTTGGTCCCAATTCCTAGATGGGTGATGGGTGGAAGAAGATTCATGATGTGACTGATTGTAGTATTGGAATTAGTTTCATCATAAGGATTCTTCGTGCTCCCTATGTTGACATTTGCTTGAGACGAAGTTGCCTCCAGTGTGGTGGTATTAGTACCTTCATGCTTTGATTCCGCCTATTCTGAGAGCTCTTGTTTAGAATGCATTCTCTGATAAATGACCACTATAGGTGATGTTTCAATTTGCTACTCCCCTAACTTTGAATTATATTGTTATGTCTGACTTGTTTCCTTAAGTGGATAATGTTGGATATCTGCATACATGATGTCCTTGGTCTGAATTTGGGGTATGTCTGATGTTGATGTTGACAACTCAATAACTTGCTCTTTTTGTGTAATAATGTCAAGAGTAAATGAATCTTGTTATGAATGAAGATCATCTATGTGTCCATCCATAGAAATCATCTCATGGGTAGATGGAGGAGTATGTGCTATGTGGATGTGATCATATTTTGTGACATCTTGTATAGATAGGAGAGTGTCCATTAGATCGTTGTAGTATCCTAGAGATACGAATTCTTGATCTTGAATGATTTTGGGATTGTTTTTTTCATGCTTTGGATCAAGTTCTTGACATGGGTTAGTTTCAAATGATCCTTGGATATCTTTATTAGGAATGGGAAGTGGCTCAATATCCTTTGGATCATTAAGTGGATTTGGATCAAATGTTGAGTTGAAGATTCCTTCAATATCTAAAAACATGTCTTGGAAAGGACCATTGCTAGACCTTGGTGAAAGACATTGATCATGCTTTGGAATATATTATTGAGATATGTCATCTAACTTATTAGGTGATGTAGAGACATTTTCAACATGATCATTGGTCGATGGATTGTTGATTGCAGGATCAAATGATGTTAACATTCCTTGAAATGGATCATTGACGGATATTGTTGAAGGATTCTTATCATGATCAAAACGTGACTCTTGATGTATGTTGATTTGATCTTTGGATGAGGTAGAAACATCTTCCATGTGTTCGTTGATGGATATGTCTCAATCATGTGATCGTTGACTTGGATCGATACATGGAGTCGTTAACATTTTGTTGGGATTTTGAACAACATTTGCTTGTTGGGATTGGTATTGGGCTTTAGCTTGCGCTTGCACTTGAGCCTGGGCTTGTTCTTGTTGGGTTTGTAGTGTGGCTTGGGCAACTTGAGCAGCTTGTGTAGCTTGTGCAGCTTGTTGAGCAACTATTTGTGTAGCTTGTCAGTTTTGGTTTTGTTGGTGTGCCTTCTGATAAGCAGTCTGCTGAGCGGCTTGAGATGTAATGCTATATTGGTTTGATTTTTTTGGTTTGGGTGGTGGTGGTGGTGGATTTGGAATCGTGTTGGATGTAGTGCCAAGTTGTTGAGATATGTTTGGAGTGATCGTGAGGATTTGAGATATGATGGGTGTGATAGGGGTGGTTGGAGTGATCAAGGTGATAGGAATGGTTGGAATGACCGAGGTGATAGATCCTTGGGAGACCATATTTTGATTTGTTAGGATTGATGTTTTCATTTGATTAGATACCATCTATTGGTGCAATGTTGATGGTATATTCAAAGGATTTGATGTGATGGATTGATTTGGATGGAGTGATTGGTGCTAGGTAAAGGGGGAAGCCCTAAACCAAGGAATGATGTTGATGGTGGTGGAGATGTCTCTTGGCACAATGACTCAACTATTTTGGTAAGTGTAGCAATTTGATCTTGCCAAATTTGATCTTGATTTCGATCTTGACTCCCTTGATATAGTTGATTTGGTTTTTGTTCAAGCATATTTGGGATGCATACTTGTGGTTTTTGAATGGGACAATGGAAAAATTGATTTTGGACACTGTTCTAATTTGGGATGATGTTCGTATTTGGCATGATAGGTTGAAATTGAACATTGTTGATGTTGGGAATCACATTGCCTTGATTTAGGTAACTTTGATTTTGCATGGTGTTACCTTGAATCAGACTAATACATGGAGTTGTTAACATCTTGTTTGGACTTTGAACAAAATTTGTATGATTCGCAAACATATTCATCCCAAATTTTTCCAAGTGTGGATTCATGTTTGGTAATCTTTTACTTGGTATATTAACTTTTGGCATGTATGGATTTGGTGGGATGATGTTGGTCATTTGAAAACCCATGCATTGATTGCTTGGTGGATAGACTTGTAAGTTTGGACTTTGATTTAAATCTACCATTGGAAAAGGTGTTCCAAGATTTAGATTGGGTAGACTCACATTTGTTGTACCATTGAGGTTTGTAGGAGATAATCATCTCATGTATGGATTGTATAAATGTGAGTGTTGATAATCGATTGGCATTGTAAGACTTTGATAGTTTGGTTGATTTGGATTAATCATGATGTATGGATCAAGTTTATATTCCATGTTCCTCTTGTGTTTTGACCTTGTTGTAAAAGTGAACTCTAAGGTGTTTAAGACCAATGATGAGATGAAGGATGAAAACTGGGTGAATGATATGAGTGTTGAACATTTAGGGACTTTGTATCAATGCTAGACTTAAGATTTGATTTTGATTGTTTTTTATTTGGATAATGAACTTGTAAACCCTAAGATGTTAGATGTTATCTTAGAATGAACTTTTTCAAAGGGGTGCTAATTTAACTAGAGGTATGAGAAAGGATGCATTCCCATGCTCCTAACTAAACAAGGTGATTTTGATTTTGATGATTTACCCAAGTCTAGAATGATGTTTCCAAAGCTCTAAAGTTGTTTGGTGGGAAGGGATGATAAATGTTTGGAATTTGGATGAAGTGTTTGATTTGATCCTAAATGAACCTAGGAAGGACTTGTTTACAAGAACAAGATAGTGAAGAACATCCTTTTCTCTAAGAGTAGTTCAAACCAAAAGACCAATGTTTGCTCAAAAGACAATAAAAAGATAAACAAGCACATGTGTGGGGTTCAATTTGAGTTAATCTTGGTTAATGAATTTCTTTTACCACAAACACACTTCTTGCTTAGTTTTCAAATTGAATGTCTATGTCTTAATTCATTTTCGCTCCACAAGGTCCATTATGTGAAAATCAAGGTTTCAAGAGCATAGTTTCCTATTGTTGACTTTGCAATGAACAAATCAAGATATAGGTCTCAGTGTTTAGAAGCCTTCTAGGGATAAGAACCCCTAGGGACAATCAGTAACACTTGGACTTTTCAAAGGTATTTGTTCCTTTCAAAGAGTTTGAAATTCTGATGATTGGTTTAATGTTTGTCTCAATGTTTTGGATCCAAGCACTGTGTTTTCAAACCGACTCACAAGCAATATAACATCCTAGCTCAATTGATACGTTTTTCTTGGTGGGATTGCCTCATACCCTTCGTAGTAGAAGAGATGATTTTACATGTAACTAAGGAAAAATATAAAGGTATGTTAAGAATGAAGTCTTAACCTCTATTTTAACCAAGATCAGACATGGCAAGTAACTTCTTGGAATCTAAGTTCCAATGCACCACTTTAATAAACTCGTTGGATGGACTGGTTGGTTACTACAAACAAGGGTTTTAGTTCAGAAATTCTATTCGTGGAGATTGACCCATACGACGAGAGTCCCTTTTCAGATCCATCTCGTCGGAGTCAACCACGTGATACTGGCGTTTACTCTAGTACCCACATTTATATCCCGGCTAGAAATACTCTCGGGTTCAGAATGTTACCAGTTGAGTCATTCCCTTGGGTGAATAATTTTTGCCCAAGGAAGGCCCTCTAAGATAGACAAAAGTGATCAAACATATTCATAGTTTGATCAACCTTCGTTTAGAAACAAAGGGAAAACATATGCAATAGGTTTACTCACACTCGCAAAGTGTTCTGTTCAATTTTAAACCCAAAATGAAGTGTGGAGGAAATATTTTATGCAACTTAATGTGATCAAAAATACTTTTGATTCTCAAGATCATCGTGAAGCGCAAGAGAAGTGCATACGCCTTTTTTGATGAGATTATTTTGCAAAAAAGATTACAAAGCATAAAAGACACATGTTCGTTTTAGCCTTTCAAAGCAATTGTGAGTTCATTTTAAGCACCAAAGGAAAGATGAAGATTTGATTGTTCAATTTTAACCCCAAATTTAAGCAATGTCTAGTATGTTTCTAATGATCAGTTTTAGCCAATTTTTGAAAAAAATCAATGATCTAATTGGCCTAAAATAGAAAACAAAAGCAGAAAAAAAGCAACTCTAGGCTCTAATGAGCATTAAAAAATGCTTTTCTTTCAAGCTTCAGTTCAATTGTCCAACTCCAATCTACTTGCTTTTTGCTCGATCCCAATGCTCAATTCTAATGTCAACCAAAATAAAAAATCTTCAGAGATACAACACAACATCAATCAGTAATTAATGAAAATAAAGACGAAATGTTAGGAATGATCGATCACCCCCGCAAGCATCATGATGGCCTTCACAAGCTGTGGCCAACAAAGTAACACACAGGAAAATGCAACTGGTAGGTGTAAAGTTGTATTCCACAACCTATGCTGATACAACAGTTTTAAACAAAGTGTCAAAAGATAAACTTAAAAACTGATGTAATTGGCAAATGAAAATTTGACAAGACAGGCGCATTTGAATGACAACAAAAAAAACTTTCAGGAAATTGCATTTGTCAGGTGTAAAACGACATTCCATTGTTCCTAGATCATCATATTACTTTTGTATCCCCTTCTTCGCACCATCCACTAGAAAATGTACTAATCCCTATGCATAAGGCATTATCTGCAAATTATTTTGACTTATTGGCCACGTGGTCCTAAAGGAGATTCAACCCATATCTTTCATCAAGATTCTCCTCTAATTTATTTCATGTTGCTAGTGATGTCGATGAGAACCAACGGGAAATGTTTCTAGGAAACGTTAGCCCTCCATTTAGCAGTGCCATCACAATCCTCATTACTCCAAAACGTTAGCCAATTTTCCAACCTTTACCAGCATCTTTACTACCATGCACCAAATGCCAACCTTAGAATGGGGTATGGACATCCATCATAACGCATAGAGGTATATTTGTCAGATTAAAGGCTTTAAAAACTTTCAAGAAAATCCATTTGGTAGACATAATATGCACAAAATGGATTTATTGAAAAAGCTTTAGAAACCTTCAAGCAAATGCTA
Source organism: Sequoia sempervirens (assembly GCA_007258455.2). Lineage (NCBI taxonomy): Eukaryota > Viridiplantae > Streptophyta > Pinopsida > Cupressales > Cupressaceae > Sequoia > Sequoia sempervirens. The sequence goes on from VDFB02105785.1 coordinate 451,679,054, forward strand.
TTAGTGGTTGTAATGTGAGGCACAGATAGGCATGTGAACTATTTGACATAACTCTTCAATCATATGCTATCTCATGAAACACACTAGTTTGCAAGATAAGCACAAAATGGATTTATCACAAATGCTATTGGCAGGTGTAGGACCGAATTCCACAACCTTTGCTAGCATCAACCTAGAGTAGGTGTAAAAGCCAAATTTTCAATCAGTTGTTATCTCAAGGAATGCGTTGATTGCAAGATATGCGCACAGATTGGATTTGTTGGAATGTTTGTAGAAACTTTCAAGAAAATGCAAATGGTAGGTGTAACATCCAAAATCCACAACATTTCCCAGCTGCCACTCTACCTACGCCAAAGTTGGAGCTCTAGAATTGTGCATGGACATTCATCAAAGCGTAAGAAGTTTGTTTTTTGTTGTTTTTGTTTTTTGTTTGTTTTGACATTACAGTGGCAACTACCCTACTAAACATTTATGCAAAGTGTGGATGCATACACAAGGCACTTGATTGTTTGACAGAGCTCCTAGAAGAGACATTAGCTTGTGGAAATAAACTCTATGGTAAAAAAAAAAGGATGTAGTTTCTTATGGTATTTGGAATAAGCAGAAGTTACTAATATCTGCAAATGAAATCTGTGAGAAAGTACATAGTATTTTCTTGGAATAGAGTGACCAACACACACATTCTCTCAACCCTTTCAGTGAGGTCACTGAAAAAGAAAACACATAAAAAAAAACATGTACCACGAAGGTCAAACAAATCCCCACATGCCAATCTACAATAATCAATTAGTTAAAACAACGCCAAAAATAGTGATAGAAATCTCTCACCATAAAGAGGCAATAAAATTCTGATGAGACATTCGATCTCTTGTTAGAAACTACCAAATGAAAAGGGTGTAATATACGACAAATCATTTGAATTTTCAGTGCAACTTAGGATACCATCTTGGAATTTTTCAAATGATTTAGAACTAAGAAACATTGTTTATCATGAAATAGATCATGCCGAAACAACTGTTAGAACAACATCCATTAAGATCGCACACATAAAACATCATTGAAGCTTGTTTAACCCAAAATATTAAGCAAACCGCCCTCCTTCTAGTGTCATTCTATGGATCCATAAATCCAAACTTGCACGAATCAAAGCAAATAAATCACATTGTTATGCCAAAAATGCAAGGTTAGAATAAGAATCCCCCATAAAATCGATTTGCATTGTTAAAGAAAAAGGAAAAAGATGAAATAAATGAACAAATACAAAACAAAGATAACTATTCCTATTCTAAAACAAAGAAAGCACTTGATCTTATGGGGGGATTGGTGCTATTTTGATGTGGAAAATAGCCCTTTCCCAACCCATTTTTTATAAGCTCAATGATGAAACTGATATGAAAATGCTATGAAGATGGGAAAAATTAGCTCTCAATTGAAGAGATTAACTTTGTATGAATGTTGTGGATCCAGTTGTGGAGAATAATCCTTCCATTTTTAAAATATCTTGATGAGAGAAATAGCCAAATGGATGAATGTGGGACAAATATTTAGCCAATGAGATGAAGCCACTTGTCACATTGTGAGTGGTTGAGGAATGTGCAAGTTTTGGTCAATGTGCCAAAGAGAGGGAGATTCAAATTTGAATTTGAGAGTTAAATGCTAAGTGGGGGACATGTAAGAGAGAAGTTATTTCAATGTTGGAAGGGACAAGTCAACTTTCTTTTCAAATTCAAACTTGGAGAATATTCCTCAAAGATGCCATGTTGATGGAAAATGATGAATTTAATAAATCAATAAATTGATTTATTTGTGCAAGTGGGAAAAGCTAGAGGATGTGATGGGTGATTAGATTAGTTTAATCAGGATTAGATTACTTAAGATGATGTTAGATGCTTTTGACCCATTTGACTAAAATACTTTGATTTATTTAAATCAAAAGGGAGATGAAAGGTGATTTAATTAAATAAAGTTTCATTTATTTAATTAAAAGGATGATTTCAGATTTGATTAAATAAAGGTTTGATTTAAAATGATGATGATAGGCTTAAATTAAATAAAGGTAATTTATTTAATTTAAATGGATGACCTTGGGAGATTAATCAATTAAACTTGGTTTATTTAATTGACAAGCGAATATGATTATGCATGATGTCAATTTTGTGTGTCTATAGAAATGTTTAAAAAAAAAGAGGGATGTTCCTTGTATGAGAAATCCCCAACCAACTTTTTATAATGGGTTAGAGTTAAATTAATTTATTAATTCAATAGTTAAGACAATTAAAGGTATTTTTTTCACACAATACAAATCAAATAAAACTAAATACCCACATAATTACCTGACCACTATCTAGGGTCAAAAAGAAAAACAACAAGCAACACTAATTGACCAAACTGATAGTATTGACAAGCTATCAACCAGATACTCATCCTCTTCAAGGATGATGGCTAGGGTAGGGGACCAAGTCTTATCTCCTGATCAATTGATCCATTGGGTTCAAGGCATGCTCAGACCTGCTAATTCAAGTGGAGACATAGCCTAGTACCTATTCACTTAAACATACAAGTTAGAGATTTTATGCATAGTAGTTGATGCACTTGGAAAGGAACCCTAGCAATGGTATTTCATTCACATATGTCCCCCATACTTCCAATGGTACGATGTTTCCCTTTCCTCCTAACCTAACAACATACTATTGCATCACCCACTATCCAATTAAATCTCTACATAGCAATAGTGACATGACCATATACATCATACTCACTAAAGCGATAATAGAGGATCATGTCCCATCTACAACCACAACACTTGAACACAAGTCAGTACATCTTCATGAGAATAAAGATAATCATAATCATAATCATAATGACATGTCAACAAAATAAGAATCTATTAGAATCAAGTGAGACCCTAAAGGTAACCAAGCACTCCCATCATATCAATATGTCCATAGCTTGCCTCCTTCATCTCCAGGTTCCTTAGTTAGAATACCTACACATCCATGGTGAGAATGGGGGGGCACTAGGTCCTCCCTCGCTAAATCTTGACTTACTACTAGAAGTCACAACTAGGGTGGAAACATAACACATTAGTACTACAAATCTCTATTACCAACATCGAGGTTGATTCATTACATTAGAATAATATACACTAGTTTTGCCTATGAAAATGATTCATCTCACAAGGATATATACTTATATAGTCCATTTCAAACATGGCCTATCCTTTTAGTTTTCAATGTCACAATAATAACACAATCAATACTTTCATTTAAAAAATGATTCCATAGTACATCAACCACTTGAAATTCTTACATATGAGCATTAACAACCATCAGTTTCTTTCAGGACAAAGAGAGCATTGCACCCTCTTAATCCTAACTAGTAGAATTTCTCATAACAAAAACATATAGGAGTATTCAATTTCAAATGCATTACCATTTCATTTCTTTATCCTTAAATTACAATTCCTCATCCAATACACTGCTAAGCAATCAATACATTAGAATGCTACATTTCCATAAAACACAATATAATTATACACACAAGCACACATTTTTTATTAAATGTCCATCATTTACAAACAAGACATTCCACTTTATTCATTTTACAACACTAAATCTCATAACATACTCAACAAAAGATAAATATTTTACATCTTTTTAGAAGCATGGAACATAATTTAACATTTCATAAGTACTATATTCATGATTTAACATACATTCTTCACATACACACAAATTCACATCACTGAGAATCACATCACAAGGATACACAAGGGTCTATTTGGACACTAGTAAGTGACATACTAATCCATGATACATAATACATGAGCTAAGAACCAATATCCATCTCACATAATCCATACCTCACACTCAGTGGCTTGATGGTGTTAGGCCACACACACATGGTGAGACTGTCCAAACAAGACCACAATGACCTATCTCTTGTTGTATATGGTGGTTAGCCTCCAAGAAATAGTCGTTACATGTAGGTGGGTAGTGGGTCCTAGCTATGTAACAGTCTCACATACCCCCATCCTCAAGGTTCCCTATGTCTACTTCCTCGTATACATTCACTAAGTCCACCTCATACGTCTTTTGGGAAGAATCACAATACAACATAGGGCCGACATCGAAAACAATAATGATCAACTATTTTAGCCACCAACATCATAAAGAAATTTCAAATAAAAATTCAATTTTAGCAATAAAGTAAGAAACGCGCACAATTTCAACACTAAATCAAATGTAACCACAAGGGCTACATGGAAATAAGATCACAAGGTGTGGTAAACCATCACAATAAAATATAAACAAAGTGTTAGCCTTCACAATCAATAGAAAATCATCAATAACCATAAAGAAAGTCCACAATCTTCAAAATTGTACTGTACAACACTGCGTGACTAGATACTAGCCACCAAAAAAGGAAGGAGGAAACAATGTTAGGCTATAGTAGGAGGCTTCATGTGGTGCAGAGTGAGCATGCCATCCACATGGCTCATAGTGTACTCCTCGACTACACCCTGCTTCGCATTGTCATGCAACATGGACTAGCAAAGTGGCCCACGTACTCCTTAGCTACCTACATGGGATGTACACCTCAGCCACATCATGTATCATGTCTCAGTGTGGCATGGTCATATGCTAGCCAATTAAGGCACGTATTGGTCATATGCCACATGGCAGTGTGTCTGTGGCTCCACGGAACTAGCCATGAATAGAACACACCCCACATAGTGACACCTCATGGAGAAGGCACATGCAGGTACTTTTCATAGCCAGAGGTATACATGGCTAGGACATACCCATATGCTAGTGGACCCAAACACTATTGAAAGAAAACATGGGTATCCCTCTACAAGTGTGCAAGGCCCCATTACGTTCATCACACAAGTGGGCTATCACAACACAATATCATAGTGCACCTTCATGTGTCTGTGCACATGGCATCGTGCCCTCAAGCCCAACTCACTACCATAAACAACATGAAATCATCACCACCACTATGTCAGAACATTAGTGGGGTGTGGCATCATACCTATTGCATCATGTATGAACATGTGCAGATACAGAGTCCATCTCAGCATGGGTAACAAACCTCCCTCCACGTGTTGGACCTCAAAATATACATATACATGGGGCACATGGTCTCACTTGGGTTGTCCATGCAGGTCCCTCTCACCCTAGACCTTAGACCCCAACTAACAACTCATGGCATATCATACCTTTCGTGAAGACAAGGTAGATGATAACCCAAGAAATACCATCAATATGCTCAAGAATTGTGGGGATTAGGATAGCACATATGGATCAAGTATCCCGATCCATCATAAGGGGAAGTAGTGAGTACTTTTCCTCAAGATTAGTTGAGCTAAGACCACTCTGTGCTGTAATATGTGTATGCTACACACCCTGCCCAAGGAACTTTGTGGCTACTACTACCCCTTCACAGATTGAGGTACTAGAGAACCAAAAGAAAAGAATTTGTGAAACTATCTTTTGGCTACTCTTATATATATAAATTTCAACCACATGTGGGTTGGCCCTCAATCAAGTAACAAACATGCAAGCACACATAATGGTATGGTTAATCCCACACCTAAAATACAACATATTCCCCATGGATGGGTACATAGTATCACCATCCCATGGGCACACAAAGCAAGCACGGGGTATTCACAACACTCAACCAATGCACAATTATTGGTTTCTTAGATTTATAGGGGGGTACAATTACATACACAATCCCATTACTTTTCAAAATATCACATACCATAAGTACATTTATTTCCATAACCAATGTGATTCATATCATTATATATTATCCATAACCCTTTATCAGTTTTTCTTTTAATCTACTCTTTTCCATATATCACATGATGCTAAATGTCAATTTTATGATCATCGTGATCTCTTAACAACTTCACTTAACAAATTCACATTAACTTTTTATTCATTTGGTATAACATTCTATCCTCATAAAATATGCATATGCAAACTAACGTTTCTTCCATAGAGCAAGAATTTTACATAAGCACCATAAATTTCTAAATGCATTCAAGAATCATTAATACTTCCACATCAACATTCATGCATCCATAGTTTAACAAATTATACACAAGTTCCATATTCACAAAAGAACAATAATGATCCCCTACTTAACTCTTACTACTTCATGCAGGTCTTTCCTAAATACAAACAACTCTTACTTCATCACAAGCTATTCAAATTTTCACATAACAAAAGGGATTCACATATTTATTTCTAAAACACAATCCCACATTCTATCAAACTTTTACCCCAAGCTAGTACAAGAATACTAAATCTTTAAACAGTGATTATGCCTACTCAAACATCCCTATCCCATACCTAAGCTTAATTACTCCACATGTTACCCCTTCATAACGATTCAACATGCAAGACATCCAATGCATAAATATTTTCTATTTATACACCAATAAGAAAAGAGAAAGATATTACATCATAGATTTCAGCTATACATAGCAAATAAGATGTTCAAATACCAATATAGTTATCATAGTTTCCCCAAAATAGAAACCTAGTTCTATGCACTAGCATCTTATTTATTCCACCAAAGTAGCCCTTTCCAATAAAACATATCACATCATGCAATGCAAAACTTAATCACATAAATTTACTTCCAAATGCATCAATCACAAAGGATAGACAATAATTCATTTATAAACTACCTACATACTTTTCTTTAGTCTATTATAACTACCCTTTACATGCAATAAATTATTAACATTATGAAAATGCACTAGACAACATGAGTGACCTAATTGTGCAAAATAACATCTTATCCTAATGCACATTTAGTCAAACAAAAGAGATCCACATGCCAACTAGTCAGCTAAATAATATGAACCCACACATGCATTTCAAGACTAAATTTGTACATTTTAAGGAACTAGAAGTCATGTAAATGAAACAAGGTCACGCAAGAAAAATCAACTAGGAGAACAAAATGGGTTCATGTGAAACCAAAGTACCTAGTGTTAGAACTTGGGCTTCGATACTAGGTGTAACACACCCCACCAAGGAACCCCATAGGACAACACTACACTAGGTCAACAATGGATTTTAAAAAAAAAAACAACAATTAACATTAGAATGCATAACATAACATGACCAACTAATCCTAGGTCCTCCAAGGTTCCCCAACTATGCTACTCACAATCTAACACCAATATTACTAGAATCGTCCCTTCAAAATAAAAGATACAAGAACAATCTAACAGGCAAGGTTCATCTTAAAGCATCATAATAAATGATCCTATATTACATACTTCCATAATGTAATGACTGATAACCAAAAATCATAATCATTTTCTAACTAACTATCATATGAATGATGCATTACTTAACAATACTTTTGGCAAGATGAAATCATTAATAATCGTTACATCATTACAATATTTACAACATTGTTTCCCCTAGTATATATAAGAAGATTACATCAGATTACATTAGGAGATACAAACTGATATACAATCCAATATACAAATACATGATAGATTACCCTCTCGAACAAGAACAAGAACTGGAGTCCACAACAAAATTAACAGTCTCCACGCACACAAACATGCAATAAGAATACCCAATGGAGAAAAAACACCAACCACCTGACAATGTGGAACCCTAAGGTCCACCCCCCATGCTAGGAGATAACACAAGGTCCAACATCCAATAGACATTCAGGAAAGCAACAAGCTAACACAAACAAGGACTATACAGGACTCCAACACAACACTCCTAACATACAACATCACTTACAACACTTGTTTCACTTCTAGAGGAACTCACACCACAAAAGGAAGAAATACAACTAGGGAATGCTAGACTGCAATAGGGAGGAGTGTCATCGCATGGTCCAAGCATGGTTTTTCTTGGTAGTTTCTCACTAGACCCCGACCCCCATCGAGAGCCACTCCCCCTACTTGCAACTAGAAAACCCTTCAATATAATATCATTACCGTATCTCAAGAATCCATACATAATAGGAAGCAACACCCTTAGGGATCACATTTCAAACAAAGCACATAACCCATAACACTACAACACCACTTCAAAGAAAAAAAATCGTAAGGACCATACATACAAATATACTCCCTCTAGGCCTTTGGAAACAAACATACTAAATACACTTCCCAACATACTTCCCACAGGTGACATTCATCTTAAACAATCACATAATGCTTAACCCAATAACCAAGACTCTTTGTTTATTACAAACGATTAATGAGCACATTATGACCATGAAAATATTCCTAGTAATATGGTATTATTTCAAATCACTTATTTTGACTTAACCACATAATTCTGTTTAAAAGATTATTTAACCCAATAATTATATTTGAATATAACTACAACAATCAATTATTCTAATTAACTAATTTACATGACAATTTTACTAATCAACTATTAAATAATTATAGGAATATTCAACATTCACCTGCTAATTAATTATCAAAGAGAAATCTAGATCAATTATGATTTAATTAGTAATACTTAAAATAACAACCTATCTATTTACAAAATAAATCATTTCACTCAAATTATTTACCCAATTCACTTTTCTACAATGAATGAAGTCCTCAGTTTACTAACAACTATCCAATTAAAATTTTGTATAACATTTTATTACTTCATTTAACATATATTCTTTCACATACCAGCAAGACAATCTTTTACTATTTACCCTCATATTGTCTGATACATATAATATATACCTTATTATCCATAGAAAGGCAATCAAAATATAATATTATATATATACATATACATACACACATATATATATATATATATATACATATATATATATATATATAATGAAATCATATTATCTAAATCCATTTGATTGTTAACATATCATCGATAAGAATGAAAACATAAAATGTATCTTATTATCAAAACAATATCAAACACACTTTATAATATCAAATGCAAACTAAGGTACCCGTTTGACAATATCAAATGCAGTTTATAATCAAATACAATTTATAATATAAAACACCAAATCGCATAAGCTAGATCCCCAACGCGCACAATAATCACACCAATGGTGCTAATAGTAAACTAGGGCACACAACCCGTTTGAGAAGAGGCTCTAGGGAAAAAGCCTAAGCAACTATTTGGCATGACGCCGCAGGAAAGCATTGAACTATTGACAGACGACCCCAAAGAGATGTTAACTCATGGAATGCAATAATTGCAGGATAAGCACAAATTGAATTCATTTAAAAGAAACATAAGAAACTATCAAGCAAGTTGCGAACGACTAGTGTAAAGCTAATGTGGAAAAATTGACTAAGATAGCTCTTGATTCAACTAACCACCCTCTCATGAAATCTTATTCATATAATAACCTTGTACAATCTTATCATAGTGAAGGCAATTATGATGTTGTTGTTCGTTGTTGCATGGCGTTAATCAAGGAAAGTCGTGGCAATAGGAATTTGTGTTGCCATACTTTGGTTGGGATAGGTTCAAATGAAACTACGAGGTCTTAAGAGTTCTCCCTCAAATTATGAAAAGGCTTTAGAAACTTTCAAACAAAGGTAATTGGGTAGTGTAAAACCAAATTCCACTATAAATAGCAGTGCGTAGGTGTGGGTGTGTTCCAGATTTTGTTGTTATTATTTGACCAAGCCGATATGTATGCAAGAATTAGCTATAGAGAGGAGGTTCCCAAACTCCTTAACAAAATGTCTCAAGGAGATGCCAACTCGTGAAATGTAATGGTTGCAAGGTGCGCACAAAATGGATTTGCTAAAAAGGCTTAAGAAACTTTTGGAGGAATGCAATTAGCAGGAGTAAATGAGCGCCATCTCAAGGAATGCAGCGAATGTCGGATATATGCAAATACATTTATTGGCTATTTTAAATTGGACTAAATAGATAAATATCTTGTTCCCAAGAATATTAGAACATTCTAACATTTATTTTTAAAATAGAGAGAGGAATCAATCCATTGTTTGTACATTCAGAAAAGTAGATAAACAAAAGGTTGAATCCAACTTGGATCCAACGTTTGACATAGACAAAGATTTGATGTCGAGATCAATCCTTCACTACAATTTCAACTTCCTTGAAACCCCAATCCAAAATTTCTAGAAAACCATTTCAGCATAATCAACAATCGAGGAAATATTTTAGAGATAGTCTCCTTTTCCCCCAAAAAGAGTCAAATCCTCCCTTTCCAAAACCAAAATGTTTCAGGAAAAAGAGGGATGTCCCTTGTACAGGAAATCCCCAACCAACTTTTTATAACGGGTTAGAGTTAAATTAATTTATTAATTCAATAGTTAGGACAATTAAAGGTATTTTATTTAATATTATAATTTGGGTAAGTATAATTAATACCCAATTCACACAACAGTAAATCCATTCACCAACATATATTTACATATTATAAGTAATTGTTTAATTCCAACCTTATACATTTTTTTATTTTTTTATCATGTTATTTTTATTATTTATTAATTATAATATTACAATATAAATTTATTTTATTATTAACTAAGAATATATATTTATTTATATATTTACATATTTATTAATAAAAGTGTTCCCTTTTACTAATAATTTATTTTAATGCATAGGATCACCAAGATATTTTGTCAGACAATATAAATCAAATAAAACCAAATACCCAAATAATTACCTAACCACTATCCAGGGTTGAAAAGCAAAACCACAAGCAACACTAACCGACCAAACTGATAGTACTAGCAAGGTATCAACTAGATGCTCATTCTCTTCAAGGATAATGGGTTGGGTAGGGGACCAAGTGTTATCTCCTGATCAACTGATCCATTGGGTTCAAGGCATGCTCAAACCTGCTAATTCAAGTGGAGACGTAACCTAGTACCTACTCACTCAAACATACAAGTTAGAGCACTTTTGCATAATAGTCGATGCACTAGGAAAGGAACTCTAGCAATCGTATTTCATTCTTGTATGTCCCCCATACTTCCAATGGTACAATGCCACCCTTTCCTCCTAACCTAACAACATACTATTGCATCACCTACTATCCCATTAAATCTCTGCATAGCGATAATGACATGACCATATACATCATACTCACTAAAGCACTATTAGAGGCTCATGTCCCATCTACAACCACAACACTTGAACAAAAGTCAATACATCTTCATGAGAATAAAGATAATCATAATCAAAATCATAATGATATGTAACCACAATAATAATATATTAGAATCAAGTGAAACCCTAAAGTTAACCAAGCACTCCCATCACATCAATATGTCCATAGCTCCCCTCCTTCATCTTCAGGTTCCTTAGCCAAACTACCTACACATCCATGGTGAGAATGGAGGGGCACTAGAACCTTAACTTCACGACCTAAATCCTTTTCTTTGAACATAATTTAAGGAAAGGGGATAAAGGATCCACTTGACACAATCCTCTAGATACCTCAAATAAGTCACATAGAGAACTATTAATCAATATGCAGAAGAAAGGTGTGGATATATAATTGAATATCCAATCAAGTTATTTCATTCTAAAACCAAATTTGCAAAGCACCATCATAAAAAAGGGTAAAACTCTCTATCATGTGCCTTATTTACATCCAACTTCAATATCATGTTTTTTCTTTGAACATTCAATCAAACAAATAGCTTCACGAGCTATTATAACACCATAAAAATTCTTTGATAAGGAGTGAAATTTATCTCTTTTGTGATATAAGCTTGGGGAGAATTCCTTCAATCAATTATTATTGACCTTCAAAATAATTTTATATATTATATTGTAGAGAGAGATAGGGAAAAAGTTAGTAATTTAAGTGTTGTAAGATGGTTTCCTTGAAATGAGAGAAATATTTGTAACATTTAGATGTCTAATAAATTTACTGAATATTCTTGAATCTTCAACGATATTATGTATTTTCATGATAATAGTACATACCAACACTTTCAATATAATATATTGTAGAAACATCCATCCCTAAATCTTTATTTGGGGGAATTTAGAAAGTTACACATCTAACTTCTTCCAACATGATTGGTGCCATGAGAAATGAATTATTGTATGTTGAAACCACACAAGGAATATTTTTAATAGTTGGTCAACATAATTCCAAATGCGTATGTACCATCCTCAAACATCAATATATTTTTTGGTGAATAAATTTCATTTGGATATCCACGAGGATATCTAAAATTCCACCATCTTATACAATTACTAATTCAATTCTATTTTGTTCTTATGTAAATTTTGAAGCATGAATAAATTTTATATTTAAATTTTCCTCTTCCAGCCATGTTTCCCTAGACTTTCATTTCTAGAAGATCTTCTCCCTCACAAAAAACTTAATGTTCTACCAATAAATATTTTTGTTTCAATTAATCTTCTTAAAACATTCCCTTATGTATAATTATTTTATTAAGATCTTCTAGATCTATTTCAATTCTTAATTGTCATGAAAAGCATTTTTAAAAGCACAGTCCTATTCTAATCCCTCAATTATTTCTTTAGAAAGTTCAATTTTTTAAAAGAAAGATATTTTGGAAACCTTTTGTGTAATAATTGTTGTCAACAAATCCTTGATTAACTCCAAATCATTACTCTTTCTAAACCACATCAATTCAAACTTGAAAGGGAAACTCTATGAGGGATGACCTCCACTAATGGAAATCATGCTCAAGAAGTGGTTCGACCTAGAGATGGGACAATAAATGAATTCAAAAAATTGTGCATGTGCAAGATAACATTTATTATGCAATAATCTGTCCAATCTTTCAATGATAATATAAAAATGGACTTGTGATTGGTTCATGTATATAACTTATTTCTGGTTACTATGTCCATTAGATGTTTGTCACTAATAAAATTTTAAATCTCTTATATGATTGGGATATGTGAGAAAGACCACTACTCTTTTCACAACATGAGAATATTACATTGAAATCCCATAAAGAATTCACTTTTCATTTGCTACTAGCTACAAAAATTCTAGAATTTGAGCCCAAACTAGAAATTTATCAACTATCTTAACCATTCCATATACATTAATCATCTTGAAGTAAATATCCAATACCATAATCTAAATAGATACCAAAAAAAAATAGAAGAGGTAACCATATTAGGTTGAATAAACACCTTGGTTTCCAAAATGTCCCAATCCCTCCAAAATCACCAAATGATTCCACAGAGATTCCATCCCACCCTTGATACTGGTTGAGAAATATATGTACATCTACCTTGCATAGCTTAATTTCATAAAACTTGAAGATATTGACCAAATGTTATTTCTATATGGTTCTAGGTCATGTAACTCTTGTTAGGGGAAGAATCCCCTAACATTTTAGTAGGAAATATTCATTTCCCTCTAAGGGAGGGGCTTCCTCCCACATATCTTAATAGATAATGATTAACGCTAGGTTGTCCTCCATTTAGAGTGTGTTCCTCTCTTTTTTTATTGGTTTTAATCCCCCTCTTCCTCCAAGAATCAATTTGGCCTTCAAAATCTTAGCTACGAATTGGCTAGTGCATCTTACATTTATGATTCCTCACTCATCATCTAATTCAAAACCTAGTCCTAAACTTATTTACTCTTTTTCCTCTAGAGGATCTATTGTCACCTAGAAATGCACCCTACGCACAGTGATGGAGACTGAGCTTTCTAGTGAAACATGGGATCATTTCAAGGCTATGGGTGACCTAAAAATTGAAATGAACCTATGGAGAAGGTCGGCTTCCTTTGGGTATCACCTAAACTAATGATTCAGTAAAGGGAAAAGGGAGAAGGAGTACATGAATGAAACTAAACTATGGTGATACACTGAATTGATAATAAATCATGAAAAGAAAACAAGATGAACATACACTGAGAAGCTAATAGTTAGTATTTTACTTATTCAGCATGACCCCTTTAGACTTATGCACTATTCTTGAAAGGCTTGCTCTACATACATATCTTAAGAAGGAAAGATCAATTCACAACTTTAAGGTACGAATACATATTTTAGAAAAACACAGTTGAGAACTTGCATAATCTAAAAGAAATACAGAACTAAGAGTAATACAAACATTAACACTGGCTTCCGAGGTAAACCCTGCGTTTTATTCCAGATTCTTAGTTGAGCTACAAAGCATACATCAGCAAAGAGAGGATTGTCAAAAATCACTAACTCCCTCAAAATGCACAGTCCGAACTGCTTTACAAAAAGGAAAAAAATGCCTTATATATCAAAATGTGTCAGCCCCCTAGGGTTTACAAAATATCAATCTTTGGGATAGATATCTCCTTAGATATTTTGATTGAATTTAATGTTGCACCCTACGTGTCCATGTCGATGAAGAGTCATTCCCCGGAGAAGCCTTTACATCCTTTGTAGCTACCAAATGCATTTACTTATGTTCCTCGTGTCCTCCTTGAACCTCTTCGGCCGAGCGCTTTGAATGCTCCTAAGCTCATAACAGATACACATTGCTTTTCATTCTGTTGATGTTCTTCATCCTGGTCAGACTGCTATGGCTCACTTTAAGATCTCTCTGATTGGTTGGGTATACTCCACATGGATTCTTTGGGTGGTCAAAAGCTCCTCCTGTAGAATCACATATCAGTGAGACACTAATCGTGTCTCACCGATGCGATTAAATCTTCCTGGAACCATTGGCATAACATGGAACTGTCGATGAGAGTTCTTAGCGAGCCCAAAAGGTCATGTCAATATCGCCTCTGTGGTCACCAAGACAATCGCGTTCAACCAGACAACATGGCGAACTCTTCTCATCTTCTATCGACGAAAGTACATTGATGTCACCCCAACGCATTTTGCTCTACCTGAGCTCCACATGTCTTTCGGCAAGACATCAAAAATTCGGGGAGACTTCATACTGAGTGTAAAACCTCCTCCCAGAGTCTCCTCGAACTTAATATTACAAACCATATCGGCAAGAGTCTCTTGATGTCACCCCAATGCATTTTTCTCTACCCGAGCTCCAGTCCTTCATTGAGACCCTATCAGGTCGGCAAGACTCTCAGTGAGGCCTCCTTGCTCCGATGAGAGCTCATTTCATTTTTCTTCGGCAAGAGAAACATTCATCAGCAAGAGGTCATAGCGGCTTCATTAGTCATGTCGATATTGCTTTCCATCGCTGAGACCACACCATGTCGATAAGACATCATACCGACGGTCGGGCGCTACACTGATATCATTTATGTCAGGGAGACCTTTTGCTAGTCGGTGAGACCACTTAGCGAATACACAACATTATACCAAAGTAAATCCACTTCGAAAAGACTTCAAAAAGTCACTAGGACCTCATGGAAAAAGCCTCAATCTCCTGGTGAGCTTGCACCACCTCAATGAGGCTCCCCGCCGGTCGGTGAGACCTCTGTCGATGACTCCTCCTATGTTGCCAAGACCTTCCCATGTCGGCAGGACATTTCCCCTTGGGCTCAGATCCTTCGTCGAAGGCATAACCTTGTACCAGGTGTGTGATATTTTCAGTGAGACCTCTGACTGTCAGCCTCAGGGTGAAGTCTTCAACTCTTGGTGAGCTCAACTTGCTTTCGGTGAGACCTTACTGGGTCGGCAAGACCTCACCCCGACCTCAAAATGTTACATCGAAGACATCCCCCCAGTCGGCAGGACCCTCAGCATCGTTGAGACCTTATGCCAAATTCCCCATCCTACCGCGAGCTCTTTTTGCTATGGGAAAGACCAAAAGCAATCGGTGAGACATCATGCCAAAGGCGTTTTTCTTTGGTGAGGGTTTATTTCAGTCAGCATAACTTTTCTTTATCGCCGAGACATCTTAGCGAACTCAAACTCCTACACCGAGAGCCTTTAGAGTCGGGGAGACCTTTTGACTTCGGTAAGACCCTACAGCAAAGCTCGCTTACTTTGCCGATGCCACCTCCTTTGAGTGAGACCACACCATATCGATAAGACGTGTTGGCGATGATGCCTCCATTCAGTGAGGCCCCTTGTTGGTCGGCGAGACATCATGACGGTCTTGGCGACTTTCTCCTTAGAGGATTTTCATGCCAAAATTTCATAGGGCAGGCTCTTCAACTGAGTTCCCTGTGACCTAGCACTAAATGCATGATTTAACCCTTGATGCAAATGACCCACCTGGCCCTTTAGAACTTCTGAAACATAATTTTCCCAACTGACCTAGCTCGTAGGTAAAAATTGGGCAACATTTTTGGCGACCTCAGTTGGATTTTTGCCTGCTAAACATAGAAACCAGTAGCCAAAACTCGTCCATTGGGCATGGAGTCATTAGGAAGCTCAAAAAAATAAAAAAATCAACCGTGCACATAGCTCAAACATGTCCGTAACTTATAGGTCATAACAGATTGTCCAAACCTCAAGATATAGGAGAAACCAAAAAGGAAATATTTACTGTGCTAAAACACCACTTAGGAAAAGGAAAAACATCTAAACTAATATGTACAATAGAGGAACTCCATCAGACCTAAAAACAGGGCTTAAGGTGTATCCCATTGACTGGGATAGGGAGCACTTCCCCTTCTGTTGTAGCTAAGTGATAAGCATTGTGCTCCTTATAGTCTTTGATAATGAATGGGCCTGCCCACATGTTGTCAAACTTGGTGTGATGGCCTGACCTGCTTTTTAGAACATCCCATTTGAGCACGAGGTCTCCCGCCTTAAAATATTTTGTTGTAGCCCTTCTGTCAAATGTTTTCTTTGTTTGGAGCTGATGATACTCCAAAACATTCATTGCTTTGTCCCTTGATTCTTCGATCTCCATGAGCTCTGCATATCTTACAGACATTGGGTCCTGTTCCTCAAACATCTCCAACTGGTGAATAATGTCTAGAGTTGGAAGCTCTATAGATAGAGGTAATCTTGCCTCTCTGCCATAGACTAACATGTATGGTGAGTTAGAAATAGACCTCTTAGAAGTCACCCTGTCTGTCCACAGTGCATACTTTAATTTGATGTGCCAGGTTCTTTGATTATCCTCCATTGTTCTCTTGATAATCCTGATGAGATTCTTATTTGTGCTTTCAGCTAAACCATTACCCTGAGGGTAATAATTTGAGGATGTATTCAAATGAATTCCCTATTTAATAGCCCAATCAGTTAGTCTTAATCCCACAAATTTGAGAGCATTATCACATATGATAGAGTCAGGAACTCCAAATCTGGTGACTATATCTTCATAGAAGCTCAAATTGAAGATCTTTTGCTTCTTTCAATGCAACCACTTTTATCCACCATGTAAAATAGTCAGTGGCTATAAGTACCCACTTCTGACCAGCACTGGAAGGTGGATTTATTGGCCCAGTGAAATCAATGCCCCATCTCATGAAGGGCTGCTCCACTTGAATTGGATGCAGGGGCATAGTAGGTAGCTTTTCTTTTCCCAAAAATAGAGCACATTTGATACACTTTCTTAACCAGGCATATGCATCTTTGAACAAGTTGGGCCAGTAGTAACTAGCTCTCATGATTTTTCAAGCAGTAGTTCTTGGGGCAAAGTGACCTCTTGCAGCTCCATCATGAAACTCATGAAGTACCTTCTCAATCTGATCACTGTGAATACATCTTAATAGAACACGACTCAGATCTTTTCTGAAAAGAACATTGTTCATCAACACATGGTATGGACTGCAGTCTAAAGTATCTTCTTTTAGCTTTGTTCAAACTTGGTGGACACTCACCAGTTTGTAGAAATTGGGTCATATCTTGAACCCAATTAGTTATCCCCATAGGCACATCATCTTGAGCATTCTGAAACTCATTTGTATTAGTAAACACAAAATCCTTTTCTAATTCATTTTTATTGCTTGACCCTGTAGCAAGCTACTCATAAAGACCTTTACCTCTAACCAATTTGGTGATCTTAATATCTACATCATACTCCATGACCTTGGTGATCCATCCTGCTCTTTTTTCATTTAGATCTTTATTCAATAAAAATTCCTTCACACTTGAGTGTGCAACCAGAATATGAATCTTGTTGTTCAAAATTAAAGGCTTGAATTTCTTTAGGCTTCTGATCACAGAGAGAACATGCTTCTCAAAAAATGTATACCTCTCTTCGTAATTAGCAAGTATTTGACTAAAGAAGGCTATTGGCTATTCTAAGTTGTCACTATTTTTCTGTACCAACATAGCAGAGATTGAACCAGTGCTGCCAAAAGCATACAAAAAGAAATCTTTAGCGAAATCTGGATTTACCAATGTCGGGGCAGACGCTAAAGCCTCCTTGATTCCTTCAAAACTACGCCTTGCCTCCTTTGTCCAACTGAAAACCACGCTCTTTTTAAGCATGGCAGTCAAGGGCTATAGCAAATTTGCAACATTAGGGATAAATCTTCTCAGAAAGTTAATCCTCCCCAAAAATCTTTGCAATCCCTTCTTATGATTAGGCAACGGTAGCTCCATAATAGCCTTAACTCTTTCAAGATCAATGGCAACTCCATCTTTTGATACTATATGGCCTAAAATTTTACCTTCATGAACTGCAAAAATACTTTTTGTAGGATTGAGGGAGATACCAAACTCTCTACATTTTTCAAAAACTTGCTTAAGATGTGACAAATGTTCTTCTGCAATTTTCGAATACACTGTTATGTCATCTAAATAAATCAACATAATCTTGTTGATCAAACTTTGAAATGCCATGTCCATGGCCCTTTGAAACGTGGCACCAGCATTGGATAAACCAAAAGGCATCCTTTTGTATGCCATGGTGCCCCACTTAGTTGTGAAAGTAGTTTTAAACTGATCCTCCTCTTTAACCAGCACTTGATTATAGCCCGAAAAACCATCCAATAAGGAAAATATTTCAGAACCAACAACTACTTGTAAGATTTGTTCCATGAAGGGCAGCGGGTAGTGGTCTTTCAAAGATGATCGGTTAAGATCCCTAAATTCTACACAAAGTCTTATTTCACCATTTTTCTTCCTAACCGACACAAGGTTAGAAACCCATGAAGTATGTTTAATAGGAAAGACGATACCCCCCTCAACCAATTTGGTCAGCTCTTTAATCATTAAGAGCTAAAGCTTAGGATTCAAGGGCCTTTGTTTCTACCTTACTGGCTTAGCATTAGGTTCTAACTCAATTGTGTGCTGAGCAATATGGGGATCAAACCCTTTCAAATCTGAGTACTCCCAAGCAAAGACATCATGAAACTCTTGGCATAAGGCAACAAAAGCTAGTTTATCTTCATGTGAACAAATTTTGCCTATCTTAAGGAGTTTACCTTTGAAAACCTCCAATTCTTCATAATGCTCTTGTTTGAATTTCAAGCTAGCTTTACCCTTTCTAAGCTGATCGTCAGTGTTGAAAATCAACTCTAAGGTAACAAGACCCTTGGGTAACTTATTTGTCTTCAGCTGTATGACCTAATCATCATACTACTGCTTGAGTTTTGCTTGATTAACCATGGAGAACTAATCTTCTTCGAGCAAAAAAGAAAGAATTTGTTCATCACTGTTAAAAACTTTCCAATGAATGTTGTTATCAAGAATTGATGGCCTGACCACCATTTTTACATACTATTGTACTTTCTCTTTCCTAATGTCACTTGAAATATCAAACTATGCTCCAATGGCTGCAAGCCTATCAACATGCTTGTTCTGGTTCCTTGGAATAGATACTAAATTAAAGGCATCAAATTCCTCAATCATGTTCCACACTCCGTTTCTATAAGACTTTAGTGTGTCATTTTTAGCAACATTCAGGCCTCTTATTTGATTGACAATCAATTCACTGTCCCCATAAACTTTCAAACGGGTTATTCCTCTCTTCCTTGCCCACTCAAGACCTTGAACAAGGCCCTCATACTCAACAGTTTTATTAGAACATGCAAAAGAAAAATGGAAAGCTGAAAAGTACTTATCACCTTGTGGAGAAATCAACATTGCACCTCCACCTGCTCCATTCTTGCTTCTGGAACCATCGAAGAACATCTCCCACAATCCACCTAGTGGTTGCAGTAACTGGTGTGCATCTTTCTCTAGGTTTGGAATCTCTACATCAGGTTCAAGCACGACATAGTTACCCATACCAACATATTGAATAAGGTATTCTGGACTGTCCAACACATTTTCAACTGCCCATTCATGCAACGACACATCAGGAGCAACAACTAGCTCATTGTCAGTGAAAATGACACAATTTGTGTCTACAGCAACAAGAGCAGCATTGATGGGACTTGAGTTATATGGCTCAATGTGATCCTTAGCTAACCTTTCAGATTTAATGGTAACCTTGGTTCCATATCTTGTTCTAAATAGCATATGTGACCAATCAGCTGACACATAACCACCTATCTTGGTTGTAAAGTCTCTTGAGAGGCACAAGGAAAAGAAGGGTGGGAGATCTATGACTTATATGTCTTGGGGAACTGAAAAATTAGGACAAGCATGAAGGGTGAGGCTCAAATCTTTAATGATTCCCAATGTATTGACAGAAGTACCATCCAATTGAATCACTCCTTTTTCTAAAGGCTGATACTTTAGTCCAAGCTTGTCAGTAATTTGCTTTGGCATCACAAAGCTACTAGCTCCACTGTCTATCATATAGTTATGGACTAACTTATCACCTATGATTATCGACACATAAAATGGGGGTGGTTTAACTTCTTTTCTTGCATCCTTGCTAGGCTGCTTATCATTTCCCTAAGTATTATTTGTCAACACAGTCCTAACTTGACCTATTGGGGATTCAGACTCATCTGACACCTTAAGGTTTGACAAAGCTGAGCGTAGAATATCCTTTTGACCAGGGATGGCTAATGAATCCCACATAGACATCGTTACGTTTATCTTTTTCATACTATCAAGAATATTAAAGGGTACAGCTGGGTTTACTTTATGATGTACCTTTACACCAGCATGATTAGCTTGCAAGTGTGGTTGATCTTTAACTGGGAGTCACTGACTTTTTTGCCAAATAGGAGTCACTTGAGATGTAGATGGTTTTGTAGCCATCGCTCCTCCTTTATCGGCTGCTTGGTCAAGCTCCAAAGCTCTTTTCTTTGCCCTTATATTAGCTGCAACTGAAGAATTGTCCACATTCAATCCAAAAAATTACTCACCTTGCCAGTTGAGTAGAGTAGTGTCATTAGTAGGCTGATCTTGGCGTTGTGGAGATGCATCATTGAATTCATTGTGCTGTGAACTTGAGGCATTCTATATCATCAGTGCTTGATTAATAAGTCCATTTGAGCAAGTGGCTTGATTGTGGGGCTGGTTGCAAGGGTAACACCACTCAAAATCTGTTGCCAAGTTATTTTGAATAGGAACCAGGTCTTTGACTACACTAATAGGTGTTGGAGCATAGGCCTGAAAAGGTCTTGTGTTCACATTCTGTCTTGGACCCTGATAATTGCATTGGTAATTTTGTCTATTACTTTGATAGGCTTGTTGTTGTCCTAAATTCTGCTGTTGATAGGGCCTACTATATGATTGCTGCTTCTCTAAGCTTACAAGCTTGTTACCAAAAGACTGCAATAGACTTTTGATTTCCTGTAACTCATTTGGAGAACCTGAAGCAACATTTTCTTGTGTTGCAACAGCTGAAACAGGTGGCAAAGGTGCAAAAGGTGGTATCTGCAAAGGGATATTTGCATGAATCTCTAGAAATATAGGCATTAGTGGCCTAGGAGCAAGTTTACTAGCCTGGCTTAGGCTGTTTTCAACTCTGATTGCTACTTCAAATGCGTCTGGAAGAGAAACACCCCCCATTGATAGTATCATAACTGAAATATCGTTGTTATAGCCCTAAGATAATACAGGAAGGCATACTCAGGTGAAGGCCTCACCATTGTAGGGATTCTATCCCAGGTTCTTTGAAATATGAAATTGAAGTCATTCATCTGCTCCCGAGGGGCCCTCTTTATCGTAGTCAATTGTTCCAACAAGAAAAAATTATCAAACCTGTCCTAAAATTGTTTATGCGGCTTGTCTCCAAATTCATCCCAAGTTGCAATTGAACCGACTGCTAAGCCTCTATACCATTGTATAGCTCTTCCTTTTAGTGAAGCAACCAATAATCTCACAGCAACATCCTCTTGAGTTATGTGATGGACTCCACATAATGAAGCCACATCTCGCATGTGTTCAATTGGGGTAGTCTGATCTTCCCTAGTGAAAGTTGGCAGACTCTTCAAGGCTACCATTGGAATATCATTGTGCTATGCTAAATTTAAGGGCCTCCCTCCATTAAAAGCAACAAAGGGTTGATTCCTTGGAGCGGCCATTGGAGGTGGCCGAGGTGAATTTACTGGTGCAGCAAAATGAGATCCCACGGATGGAGGGGTAGACTGAGTTCTTGTAGAATAGATAACTATTGTTCCTTTCCTTTTTGTTGCTCTGCCTTGTCTTCTTGGTGGTGACAACTGCAAATATTTGAAAGGACCTGAGCTGCTCCTTGTCTGAACTCTTCTCATAAACTGTAGAAGGCGCTAATTTCTAGAGTTCTTCCTCTTTATGGAGTCGCCAAGTATGCCAAATGACTTCTATAAAGTCTAGGACTCGCTGGTTGCATACTAAACCAGCAGTTTAATCTAATTTTCATCCCACCGAGCGTGCCAGAAACTGTTGTCACCTAGAAATGCACCCTATGCATAGTGATGGAGACTGAGCTTTCTAGTGAAACATGGGATCATTTCAAGGCTGTGGGTCACCTAGAAATTGAAATGAACCTCACGAGAAGGCCGACTTCCTTTGGGTATCACATAAACTAACAATTCAGTAAAGGGAAAAGGGAGAAGGAGTACATGAATGAAACTAAACTATAGCCATACACCAAATTGATAATAAATCATGAAAAGAAAACAAGATGAACATACACTGAGAAGCTAATAGTTAGTATTTTACTTATTCAGCATGACCCCTTTAGACTTATGCACTATTCTTGAAAGGCTTGCTCTACATACATATCTTAAGAAGGAAAGATCAATTCACAACTTTAAGGTATGAATATAGATTTTAGAAAAACACAATTGAGAACTTGCATAATCTAAAAGAAATATAAAACTGAGAGTAATACAAACATTAACATTGGCTTCCAAGGTAAACCCTGCATTTTATTCTAGATTCTTAGTTGAGCTACAAAGCATACATCAAGAGAGAGAGGATTGTCAAAAATCACTAACTCCCTCAAAATGCACAGTCCGAACTACTTTACAAAAAGGCAAAAAATGCCTTATATATCAAAATGTGTCAGCCCCCTAGGGTTTACAAAATATCAGTCTTCGGGATAGATATCTCCTCAGATCTTTTAATTGAATTTAATGTTGCACCCTGCGTGTCCATGTCGGTGAAGATTCATTCCCCGGAGAAGCCTTTAGATCCTCTGTAGCTACCAAACACATTTAATTTTGTTCCTCGTGTCCTCCTTGAACCTCTTCAGCCGAGTGCTTTGAATGCTCCTGAGCTCAGAACAGATACACATTGCTTTTCATTCCATTGATTTTCTTCATCCTGGTCAGACTGCTATGGCTTGCTTTCAGATCTTTTTGATTGGTTGGGTATACTCCACGTGGATTCTTCGAGAGGTCAAAAGCTCCTCCTGCAAAATCACATATCAGTGAGACACTAATCGTGTCTCCCCGATGCAATTAAATCTTCTTGGAACCATCGACATAACATGGAACTATCGATGAGAGTTCTTAGTGAGCCCAAAAGGTCATGCCGATATCGCCTCTGTGGTTGCCAAGATAATCACGTTCAGCTAGACAACATGGCAAACTCTTCTCATCTTCTATCAGTGCAAGTATATTAATGTCACCCCGATGCATTTTGCTCTACCCGAGCTCCACATGTCTTTCGATGAGACATCGGCAAGTCGGGGAGACTTCATACCGAGTGTAAAACCTCCTCCCGGAGTCTCCTCGAACTTAATATTACAAACCATATTGGCAAGAGTCTGCTGATGTCACCCCAACCCATTTTGCTCTACCTGAGCTCCAGTCCTTCACTGAGACCCTATCAGGTTGGCAAGACTCTCAGCGAGTCCTCCTTGCTCAAGTGAGAGCTCATTTCATTTTGCTTCAACAAGAGAAACATTCATCAGCAAGAGGTCATAGCAGCTTCATTAGTCATGTCGATATTGCTTTCCATCACTAAGACCACTCCATGTCGGTAAGACATCATACTGACAGTCGGGCGCTACACCGATGTCATTTATGTTGGGGAGACCTTCTGCTAGTCAGTGAGACCACTTAGCGAATACACAACATTATACTGAAGTCAATCCACTTCGGCAAGACTTCAAAAAGTCGCTAGGACCTCATGGTGAAAGCCTCAATCTCCTAGCGAGCTTGGACCACCTCGATGAGACTCCCCGCTGGTTGGTGAGACCTTTGTCGATGACTCCTCCTATGTCGCCAAGACCTTCTCGTGTCGGCAGGACATTTCCCCTCGGGCTCAGATCCTTCGTCGAAGGCATAACCTTATACCGGGCGCGTGACCTTTTCGGTGAGACCTCTGACTGTCGGCAGGACCTCAGGGCGAAGTCTTCAACTCTTGGCGAGCTTAGCTTGCTTTCGGTGAGACCTTACTGGGTCGGAAAGACCTCACCCCGACCTCAAAATGTTACATCAAAGACATCCCCCCCAGTCGACAAGACCCTCGGCATCGCTGAGACCTTATGCCAAATTCCCCATCCTACCATGAGCTCCTTTTGCTGTCAGTGAGACATCATGCCGAAGGCATTTTGCTTTGGCGAGGGTTTATTTCAGTCGGCATGACTTTTCTTTATTGCCGAGACATCTTAGCGAACTCAAACTCTTGCCTCGAGATCCTTTAGAGTCGGGGAGACCTTTTGACTTCAGCAAGACCCTACAACGAAGCTCACTTGCTTTGTCGAAGCTGCCTCCTTTGAGTGAGACCACACCATATCGGTAAGACGTGTTGCCGATGATGCCTCCATTTTGCGAGGCCCCTTGTTGGTCGGCGAGACATCATGCCAGTCTTGGCGACTTTCTCCTTAGAGGATTTTCATGCCGAACTTTCATAGGGAAGGCTCTTCAACTAAGTTCCTTGTGACCTAGCACCAAATGCATGATTTAACCCTTGATGCAAATGACCCACTTGGCCCTTTAGAACTTCTGAAACATAATTTTCCCAACTGACCTAGCCCATAGGTAAAAATTGGGCAACAGGATCTACACCACAAATTATCTTATTAAAAGGAACAAATGAAATACTATTACATACCTTCCTTTTTTATAAAAGGTCTAATTCAACAATAATGGGTAATTGGACTAGGCCAAGAACCAGTTTTTTGGTCTTTTTAACCTAGATTTGTTTCTATTTTTGGGGTTGATCCTTGGGATAATATTTTATGAAATGTGAGTGGCTATCACTTTTTAGACAAAATAATTTCTTCTCTTTTACCTTAATTGATTGCACCCATTCTATATTTAGCACACATAAAGTTAAGGTCTTTGCGACTTTGAGTATTGCAACCACACATAATCAAGCAAAAATATTGAATTCTTCACCAATCATTCATCATCAATTGACACAAGTTCCCCAAGTCATTTCTAATAATGGAAGACACATCCATTAACCAAAATTCCATAGGAAGTTTATACAAGTGAGTCCAAATTAGAGAATTTGTTGCTCCACATTTTAGAGGATTAAGATTTACACTATTTTTTAATAAATAAATGCACCTCAACAAGAATCCATCCATTTTTGTTTAATATATGATCTCTCATATCCTTATAGACTCAGAGGTTGCAATAGAAAACATTTTGGGATGAAATGTATTATTGGCAATAGATTCCAATTATCAATTACCCAATCTAGAATTGTTTGGCTCAGTAGGTTGGTTCCAATAAAGGAAAAAACAATGTGTGATCACAAAGAAAGGAATTTACATCAACAACAACTGAAGCATCAAGTATAATTTTGGCAAATGCAAAACTAGCCTCATCAATCTTCTAAAAAACATATAGATTCCTATTGGGTGCGTATAAGGGTACAAATGAAAAATATTGGAAGTGTGCTATTATAGTAATATAATAATAAATACTATTTATATATTTTTTTAAATACATAATTTATTATATTTATAAATTCATAAATATCACATATATATAATTTGATGATGTTGATTATAAGTGTTTGGTTTAATATTGTGAATGAAATTCCTTAGAATGAGTTTAAGGAAGCTACTTAGGATTTATTTAAATTTATAAAGAATTATTTTCTTTTATTTTATTTACATGACTTATTTTATAGTTTTTTTTTTTAAAAATCTATGTTGGTTATGTACCCTCTCCCTTAGACCCTTATTCTTTTATCCATAATAAAACAAACTTGGATAGACCTAGTAGGCCTAATTGGAAATTGAAGTTTATGAGAAGATAAAACTTTTTAAGACTCCTCTTAAGATAGTGACTGCTCTTTGAAATTTTTTTTTTTTAAAGTACGATAAAGCAAAACCAACGGGCATTTACTTCTATTTAGAAGTCATAACGGTCCCCTCAACAAGCGAACTATCCGTTAACAACGTTCTACAGAGTTCTTCAAATAAATCATCCCTGGACAGAAAGATCGTACAAGCATTCTGATTGATTCACGATCTGAATTTTAAGAGAGCTGAGAACTTTTTCTATTAAGATGGGTGCTGATGAAAACACCCATTTGCAGGAATTTTCTTATTGATTCACGATTTTAGATTTTAAGAGAGTTGAGATCTTATTCTATCAAGATGGGTACTTATGAAGGCGAGTAAGGGTGGTGATCATCATATTGTGGAGATCCATGAAGTGCAGATAAAGATCACTTCTTCTTCTACACAACAACCACCGGAAGAAATTGCAGATAGCAAGGGCCGACTGTTTCTGCTCAAATTGTGGCAGAGGGAGGAGGAAATTGTTGCTATAAGAGGATTCAGAGCATCATATCAGAAATTTTCCAAATTTCTTGTTTCTTTTTTGGCTTTCATGGAATTGTTCGGACTCTCCTTTTTACTGCTCCAGTCAAGAGAATGCTGACACTTGTAAGAGATGGTGGATCCCTGATACTATACCATTTGTGACCTCTTTGTTTTTCAGTTGTGTTGTTCTACACAAGCTAATTGGTCAAGGCAATGTTGTAAAGATCTTGCAGAGGGACAAGACTTATTTGAGGTCTCTGAGCAGATGCATTCAAGAGTTGAGAATAAAGGGCGTGAGCTTTTATTTGTCAAAAGAGCCTCAGCCTGCTAAGAGGTGGAAGAGCTCTAGTGTGGAAATTAAATTAGGCTCTCTCATATGGTGCTCTCAATTTTCTCTTCCCATTGCTTTGCCTTTTATCTCAGCCCTCCTCCTATGGTCATGCAAGATAATTTCATGCAGCTAACTAGTTGATAAGATGATTGTATGTGGGGTGATCTATGTTTAACAAGAAGAATTTTCAGCACATTTTGCCCAAGTGGAAGAGCATAAGTGAAATGTCTGATTCGCTTTCCCGGATGACTTCTTGGCTTTGATGGCTATTCTTGAAAATATTCAAGCCTCAAGGTATTTCTTCAACTTTTGAATAGAATAGTGTATTTCTTGTCAAATGAATATGGCAGAACATTGACAAACATAGAGGTACACCCTGATTTTTTCATTTCTTTACAATTGATTGGGAATGTCAGAGATAAGATTTTAAAATTGAGATTTACCCTATTCTGAAGATGCTTTTCATTTATAGGGATTTATCAGGTACTTGTTGATATCCATGTGGTGTGTTTTCAAAGCGAGATTTTATTTATTGCCTATGAATATGTCCAGTGTAAGGGTTTTATTAACCCTTTGTTAATGACCCTAATATATCAGTTTTGCATTCAAAGCATAATTAGCATGCTGACATTCTTATAACTGAAATCCATAAAAGAAATTACCTGTCCTCAGATGAATCCTGAATACCCATGAGATATACTTTCAAAGTACCCTATCCATTGGTAAAAGATGAACCCTCTCTGTTTTCTTTAGCACTGGGGTGCAGGACAGCACCGAGCTTATTAGTGCCTTGCTGATATTTGCAGAATGTGTTTGTCCTATGTAGTAGGGATTGTATCAGGGCTTTGCTGATGTTTTTTTCAATATACATGATGTATATCTTAAACAGATTCCTTTGCATCTATCTTATTGCTTAGAGTCATTTACAAAATAGGGATTGCCTTTGCCTATAAACATAATATGTCTGTTGGTTGGGTGATTAAATTGAGATAAGCAATGAAATTTACCAATTATCTCCTGTGGATCCAAAGCAATCAAATATGTTTTAAGCCAATGTTGTCCTGTTGAGCTTATTTTAATCGTTTGCAAACAATTATAAAATATTATATACAGAATCCAGGGAAGAGCTGTATACACAAACACAGTCCAACCCATATTTCTATTTAAGAGTTCTAATTTATTGATTTCCACAGCTTGAATCGACAAATGTTAAAATCAACAAATTTTAGTCGGCTGTGTGAGACGATATTGTCTGTCTTGTTTTTTCCATATCAGATAGACTGACACCATCAGCACCAGCAAAAAATACTCCAACACGAAAAGGATTGCAGGAAATTTGGATGTAGCGAATGTACTCACTGACTAGGGCAAAGTAGCGAATGTCTTGTTTTTTCCATTAAGAAGTGTTTACTTATTGGGCTGTGAAACAATATTTTGATTGTTTTATCCTCGCCAGATTAGGGCAAAGTGGCTTGCCGCGCGGGCAAGGGGCGTCACTACTGAGTTCTTCATGGTACTGGGTTATTCCTCCTGTAATTAGGAGTCTAAAGAATTTTCCTACAGCCAAGCTGTGAACCTGGGTGTCTAAATAAATATGGAATACCTTATGATCCTAAACGTCTGTAGCAGCACACTTAGTCGCAAGGACAGTCCAGAAGACTAGAAAGCACAAGGTACACCATAATCTGGTCATATACAATGGTGTAGAGTCTAGCTTTGGTCATGTTTAAATTCAGACATAAGAATCTGTGTATAGCCTCCGTCTGGGTTATTCGTTCCATTTTATATTCCTGCAGATTCAGTTTTCATTCACCTCGATAGCAATCATGGCCATTTACATTACTATCTAAAGATGTAAAATGTACTAAATGCACTCAAACCTCACCACATGTGTGTGAACGTTTGTATTTGGTCATTAATAGCTCTGGGTATCTTTAGATTCCCATTTATAGAGCTGCATAGTATTTATTACAGTTTAGTTTCTTCGCAGCCATGATAAGAGTCTAAGCATATTGGCATTTGGCAGTGCCTGGCTTTCTACTTAGTGGAATCACAACTTCAAACCGGAGGGGGTAAAGACAGGGTATTCCATACGCCAAAGTTGGTGTGCTGGCTATGCCTGTATCTCAAACCAGACATTGACGTTACATATAAAATATCTAGCTATATAGTATTTATGATTTATTATAGTTCACTTAATTGACATGTTAAACTTGCTCCATTGATGCAATTTTCCCCCTAGATAGGCGCTCCCCCGGGCTGAGTTCTCATAGATGCAGCTGTGTATGAAAAAATCCGGAGGCATTTTTTGGTATTTACATAAATGGTGCTGGAGTAGCACAAGGATTTACCTTAATTTCAGTTTCTGATTAGTATTCTTTTTAACTTATTTTTCGCAGTCCATGTTCCACCCTACAAGACTCTAGGTTACTAGTTATTACTTATTTGTTTAATTTCTATTCAAAATCTGTGATTTGCGATCTTACATTTAGTGTTTTATACTGGTCCATTTTTACAACTTTAGATCTGTGGTCTAAAATTACGAACTTTCGTATCCCATTGTGCATTGGGTTGTTGAAGTTGGGATGCATCATGCAAATTGTTTTTTCCTCACTCGGTACTTCTTTCTTGGCCTGCTGTCATATGAAGCTCTATGTCTAGATCTGAATTAATTTCTTATTGGAATAGATTATTCTGCTCCACCAATTCTTTATTTGCTTCTATAGCTTATCCCTCATAGACTTTCGAGTTTTGAGTACCGGAAAGTCACATGCTGAAACAAGGGAACATATATTTAGTTACATTTTTCTCTTTCCAGCCTTCAAGATATACAAGAAACTCCAAGGACATCCTCAGGCTTAGATGTTTGAGGATTATCTATTTTTTCAATGTCAACCATGACTTGTACCCACTCCTATGCCTGAGAAGTATCTATTCTGTCAGAATCATCTAGGATTTACACCCTATCTCATCTCTTTGTTTTCCAGTTGAAAATTGAATCACCACAGCTAATATGTACAATTAGATCATCTGAAAAACTCTTTGCTTGCAGAGCAGATATTGTCTTTTATGGTGCCCTACTGCTGAATCGCTTAAAGGCCTAGTGAAAATTTAGCAAATTTAAGGTCAGGCGTGCGAACATTTGCTTTTTCTAGATGCGCAAACCATTTTTTTGGAAATGTTGGCTTTTATGTCTGAAATGGCAACACACTTAATGTTACATTACATAGTGCCCCATCCAACCAGGAGGAAAATTTACATACATATTCACCATTATTGGGCAGGAAGGAACGTTGTGGTGGCATGCACATGCCTCATGGCTGCGTGCAACAGTTTATGGAGCAGGGCAGCTCTTATCCGTTTACCCAACCCCATGCTGAGATTCCTGTAGTGCTAGGAGAATCGGCAATAAAAAGGCCCGGATCTATTCATAATTTCTCTTTATTTTAGTAAATTCATTTTTTTTTTAAATAAAGATACATAGGGATCAGTTTGAATAGTTAACCTACTAATTTAATTACTGATTTTTAAATTTTTATTAGTCAAAACTATCTTTTAAAATTGATTAAGTTTACTATTAAAAATTGATGTTTTCAATTTTATTTTCAAACATTCAGTTTTTCAACATTAGATTATATACATGTGTCTTTTTTATTCTTTATTTTTTATTTTAATCTTTGGAACTATGTTTATTCGCCAAAAAAGATTAAACAAATTTATGTCACAGGCACGGTTAATCCGAGATTTCAGGTGGGTGGTGTTTAGAGAAATAAAACGCGGGCAAATTGAGAGATGCAGATAAATTAAAACGTTATTTATTTTCGAGGAAGAGAGGGGAGGAAAAGAGAGGAGGGGAAAAGGAAAGGGCGTCGAAGATGAAGTCCGGCGAAATCGGATCGAATCGGTGGCTGAATCGATCAGAGATCCGCTGCCAGGATCAGATCCGGGAGGTTGCCGGACGCGGATGGATCGAAATCAGATCCGGATCCTGCGCCAGGCGCAGATCAGATCACGCTCCGGGATCGATCCGGAATCGAACATCAGATCCGGATCCGTTGCGTACGGTGGCTGTGCGGGTATCCGATCGACCCGTTGCAGATGTTCCATTCCGATGGCTCAGGATCGACATTTCAGGACGCAAAATCCGTTGCGTTCGACCAGATCCGTGCCAGAATCATTTTGGTGCGGTGGTGGTGCGCAAATCATGGTGAAGATCAGATCAGATCCGTTGCATGCGATCCGATCAGGTGCGTTGCAGGATTCCGTCAGGATCGATCCGGACTGAATCAAAGTGGGCGTGAACCAGACGTGCCTTCAAAACGCTCGTGCCGGAGGATCGCGCTGATCAGACGTCAGGACCGATCCGCCAGATCAGATCCGGTGCGGGAATCGATCAGTACGGGCGCTGGTGCCAGTGGTCAGGCAGGTCAGGATCGATCCGTTCGGTGCAGATCCAGATCCGGCGAATCGTTTGGTGCAGATCAGGCGGGGTGCAGATCCGTGCCAGATCAGGCAAAATCGACGGAATCGGGTCAGGGCGCGATCTGGTGCGTCAGGACGCCAGTCAGGCGTGCCGATCCGTGCGATCCGTGATCAAGTCGACAAAATCCGTCAGATCAGTGCGCAGGTCAGATCAAAATCACCGGCAGAATCAAATTTTCACCGGACATTTGCCGGCGATCAGGATTGATCGATCAGACGGAATGTTTTTAAGATCGATGCGCAAAATCAGGTCGATCAGGTTTGTCGACCTGCGGATCGAGATCACGCAGATCCGTCATGATCCGCTGATCGGATCAGGTTGATAACGGCGGATCAGATCAGGATCGAATCAGGTGGCGTTGGTCAGATCAGGGCGGGCGATTGGTGCAGCAGATCAAGAATTTGTTGGATCCGGATCAGACGCCAGATCAGTTGCCGGTGCCAGATCAGTTGGAATCGGATCGACGGTGCGGGAATCGATGCCTAAAATCAGATCCGGATCAGATCAATCATTTTGCAGATCAGGATCAGGCCAGATCCCGTGCGGGCGCATCAGGCTGATTCCGGGCATTCATGCGCAGATCAGATCGAACAAACCAGACGCCGATCCAGATCAGGAATCAGAGATCAGGCGCAGATCGATCAGGTTCAGGCAGGATCAGGTGGTGCAGAAGACGCCGAAATCGGCGTTGCGGATCGAACAGATCCGGCTTTCAGATCAGAACATGCCATTGCCAGAATCAGATCCGGCAGAATCAGGCGGCAGATCGACAGGCGGATCAGTGCGTGCATCCGATCAGGAAAAATCGAGAAAAAGGAAAAATTTCAAATCAAAATCTCAAAATCAAAATCCGAAAATCGGCTTTTGCAAAAAGGATTTCCGGCTCAAAGATCAAAAAAATCAATGAAAAAGCTTTTGCGTCCAGAAAATACTATTCGTTCATAAAAATCGTCGATCATCGTCGTCGTTAAATTAAATCAGCAGTGGTTCCTTGGAAGAAAGCTTAACCGCTTGAGGTAGATCTGGGATGGCACACAAGAAATATGTTCCTCTAATTGATGGATCATATTATGCATTTTGGAAGATAAGGATGGAAGGTTTTTTGGTTTCTCTTGGATTTGAAATATGGATGCACTATACCTGAAAATGGTCCAAAGATTGATGATGAGATTAAGGCATATGGAAAGAATGGTAAAGCAAGGTATTCTCTCTTAAGTGGTCTTGTTAGTTCTCAATTGGTGAAAGTTATGAATCTAAAAATTTCTAGAGAAGTTTGGGTAAAGTTAGAAAGAAACTATGAAGGAGATGATAAGGTCAAGCAAGCTAAGATGCAAAATTTGAAGATTATGTTTGAGACCCTGCAAATGTTTGAAGATGAAAACACCACAAACTACTTACAAAAGGTGGATGAAGTTTTCAATGGCATCAGAGGCCTTAGTGGAGAAATGAAAGAAGTGGTGAAGAAGGTACTCATAAGTCTTCCTAAATCTTACAGTCATAAAGTTTCTGCTATTGAGGAATTACAAAATTTGAATCAATATACCAGAGATCAAGTGTATGGTTCTTTAACTTCTTTTGAAATGAGATAATTTGGTACAAGTAATGAAAAAGTTAAGACTAATTTTAAGGCTGAAAAACAATAGAAGATTGTGGAATAAGCTCAGGAGGATCTTGATGATGTGGAAACAAACTTTGTAAGGAGAATGAAAAAGGGTATTGTTAAGTATAGACGTAAGTTTCCTTTCAAATGTTTCAGTTGTGGAAAGATAGTTCATTATACTTCAAGATGTCCCAACAGAGTTTTGAATTATAAATATAGGGAGAAAAAAGATAAGATGATTAAGAAAAGTTGTTATGTTAGAGAAGATGCAAGTATATCTGATAATGAATTTAATTATGGGGATGATGAGGATGGTGAATTCTTTTTCATGGCTTTAAAAGATGAAACTAATTTTGCTAACTCTGAGAGATGTGTAAAGGAAAATGCTCTAAAAGCAAGTGCTAATACTGAAGGAACTTTGGTATCTATTGTTCATGCTAGACATGAGAATAATATTGGATTATTGATAGTGGATGCTCTAATCATATGGCTAGTGACAAGAGTAATTTTTTTAACTTGAAAAATATGAAGGAATGATTAGTTTTGGTGATGATAAATTTGCTAAGATATGTGGAAAGGGTTCAATTAGTTTTGATGGAAAGCATAACACTGATGATGTTCTTTATGTTAAGGGTTCAAGATATAACCACTCAAGTATTGGATAAATGTGTAGCAAGGAATACAATCTTATGTTTCGGGATGATGGTTATGAGATTGGAAAAGGCTCCAAAATTATGGTTGTTACTAGAAGGATAGATGGAAATTTCTATCAACGAGTGATCCCACAATAGTGGTTTACAATTTTTGGCCAAACTGGACACTGAAATTATTATTTTTAACTAAATCTTCACATTCGGGCACCTATAGTGGCTAAACCATAAGGAATTTGAAGATGATGCAAACTAGAGTCTCATCACATTTTGTCTATAGATTCTAAAAAAAAAAATTCAAAATTTTTGGAATCAGATTGCACTTCTTTTTCCATCTCCCACGAAAAACTGGTTTTTTTCAAAAAACATTTTTAAAAAGTGACGCACACGGTATAACGCATAATTTTTTTTCCATGAAGGATAAAATTATAATTCTTTTAAATTTAGATTTGTAACTCTGATATCTAGTGCTTCCACTTGGTTAGAGAGTTTTTTATTGAATATTTTTTCTTTAATCAAGTTTTGAATTCAAACCAATTACAATTCAAACATAGCGCAACCGTATAACACGCAACTTTTTTTGTATATATCAATATTCAAATTTTTTTGTTGGATCAAGGACTTCAATATCTGGTGCACTTCAAAAAAAAATTGATAATCTATTATTTTGCCACATGTGCAGAACAAAGAACTTCATTTTCGATGAAAAACCTATGTTTAATAAAACTAAAAAAACAAATACATAATAAAACTAAAACATACTAAAATTATATTTGTTGGATAGCTTGTTCTAAAGACTACCTAATTCCAGTTGGGTTTGTGAAGATTCCTCCATTTTCATCCTCAACCCAAGCTTCAAAGCATAAAAATTTAGGTTTTTTTTGTGAACAAGGTCAAAAATCAGGGAAAAGGGGGGTTCACTAGAACTAAGGGGCTTCTAGCAAACCCCCAGAGGTTTGAACGAACCAAGGTTCATTCGAACCCCCTTCCCAAAAGGGTTTTTTATTTATTTTTTGTTTGTGCATGCATTAAATGGGTTCGCTCGAACCCTAGTTCGAGCAAACCCTTTTTTGGTTCATTCAAACCCCCAAAATGAAAATTTTTGGCATGGGGTCACTTTTTACAAGTTTTCCTTCCTCTTTCGAATTGTAAACCACTTTCGTGGGTTTACCCCAACTCAAGGGTGCTAATGGTTATTGTTTAATTACTCAGATCAATGAGAGTTGGTTATGGCATTGAAGAATGTATCACATCAATTTTGATAGCCTAGTGAGAATAAGTTTAGCTCAAGTTGTGAGAGATCTTTCAAAGATTACAAAGCATATCAATGTTGTCTATAAGGAATGTCAAGTTGGGAAGCAAGCAAGAAGATGTTTCAAGATGAAAGAATAATCTTCTACCAGACTATTGGAATTGGTGAACACATATCTTTATGGTCTTACCAAAGTAAGAAGTCTTCAAGGTGATAGGTATTTCATGCTATTGATTGATGATTATTCTAAAATGACATGGGTTACTTTTCTCAAAGAAAAATCAGAAGCTCTAGATATATTTAAAGCATTCAAAGTTATGGTTGAGAATGAAATAGATATGAAAATAAAATGTTTGAGGTCTGATAGAGGTGGATAGTTCACCTCTAATGAGTTCAATATATTTTGTGAGAATCATGGAATAAAAAGGCATTTATCTACCCCTATGACTCCTTAACAGAATGGAGTGGTTGAAAGAAAGAATGGGACTATTCAAGAAGTTGAAAGGATGATGACGAAAGAAGAAAATCTATCAAAAGTCTATTGGATAGAAGAAATTCATACTATGTTATACATACTTAACAAAATGCAAGCGAGAGCAAACAACATAAAGACTCCTTATGAGCTTTAGTATGGAAGGATTTCTATTGTCAAATATTTCAGAGTGTTTGGAAGCAAATGCTATATTAGAAGAGATGAAGAAAACTTGGTCTGAAAGTTTGATGCAAGATTTGATGAAGGTATCTCCCTTGGATATTCTACTAGAAGCAAAGCTTACCGGTGCTACAAAAAGAGGCTAAGAAAGATTTTGGGAGTGCAAGTGTTGAGGTTGATGAAGATCTACAAAATAATTCAGTGGTAATAGATGGATATGATTCAAATGAATCTTCTTGTAGAGAAGAAGAAAAAGCTAAAGAAAAAGAAGTGTAGTTTGAAGAGGAAGAAACTCTGAAAAAGGTTCCTAAAACTCCTAAGTATATGCAGAAGAATCATTTTGATGAATAGATCATTGGTGATAAGAGCAAGGGTGTATTGAAAAGAAGGAAAGTTTTTGAAGAACACATAAATCTATGTTTACTTTCTAAAGTTGAACCAAAAACAATGATTGAAGCATGCAAGGATAAGTATTGGATCAAGGCTATGGAAGAATAATTAATGAAAATTGAGAAGAATTAGACTTGGGAACTTGTCCCAAGACCAACAAACAAGAATGATGTTGGAACTAAGTGGGTAATCATGAATAAATTAAATGAGAGTGAAGTGGTAAGAAACAAGGCAAGACTTGTGTGTAAAGGCTACTCATAAGTAGAAGGAATAGAATTTGAGGAAACATTTGCTCTAATGACAAGAATGGAAGCTATCAGGATGTTTTTGGCTTTTGCAACACAAGGATTTTAAAGTTTATCAAATGGATGTGAAGTTTTATTTATTGAATGGAGAATTAGAAGAAGAGGTATAGTAGAACAACCAAAAGGATTTCAATTATCAAATAAAATGGATATTGTCTACAGATTGAAGAATGTATTATATGGATTGAAGCAAGATCCCAAAGCTTGGTATACAAGGTTAGACAAGTACTTCATCATCTTCATCTAAGGAAGTTGCATTACTATTGTTTGAAAGATATGTGTCAATGTTGTCATTTTCTTGCACCATGATGTCTTCCCTATTACGAGAGTGTTTAGGAGAGCAACAAACTAGATGTTCATGAATTTAATTGGTTGGTTAGATTCTAAAATAACTTCATCACAAGTAGGGGATTCATCAATGGTTTCATCCTTGTATCTAACAATGTCTTCCCATGTGGGATAGGTAGGGAAAGAGAAACAAATAGGACTCTCATAACTCTCATTGATTGGATCTTCTAACATAGAAATATCTTATTCACAAATAGCAGAGTTATTGGGAGAAGACCAAATTTGATTATCATGATTGTCCACTATTGTATTCTCTTTTGTTAAACATTCTCATAAGTGGCAGGGATGAACTTTTTCCTAGCATGCTTAGAAAGGTAAGAGACTAATATGGCCAAAAATGAAAAGTACTTTCATCCATCTTATCCAATGCTTCAAGAATGTAAACATCATGTACCCAAAAGTGAAAAGAAATTTTATGCAAAGATTTAGGAATGTAAACATTGTGTATCCAAAAGTGAAAAGTATTCTTATCCAAATTATGCAAAGCTTCAAGAATGTAGACATTGTGTACCCAAAAATGAAAAGTACTTTTCTCCAACTTATGCAAAGTTTCATGAATGTAAACATTGTGTATCCAAAAGTGAAAAGTAATTTTATCCATATTATGTAAAGCTTCAAGAATGTAAACATTGTGTTCCCAAAAATGAAAATTACTTTTATCCAACTTATGCAAAGTTTCATGAATGTAAACATTGTGTATTCAAAAATGTAAAGTAATTTTGTCCATATTATGCAAAGCTTCGAGAATGTAAACATTTTTCATATATGATGATTTTTGCTACTGAAATGATTTAAAAATGACTACACTAAATGGATGTTTAGACCTAGATGCATAAAAAAGAAATTCCTAAAACTTTCCAAACTGATATTGTAGGTTACCAGTAGACCTAGGAAGTGCAGAAAACCACAAAAAGCTTAGAAAGGTTGGTTTTTGTAGGCCTTGAAGGACTCATTTGCCCAGGGGCGAACGAGTCCCTGTACAGGTTTTTTTTTAAATGAAAAATTCAATTTCTTAGTGATTTGTGTTCTCTATTACAAGTCTCGGACTGTAACTTCTATGATAGAATTTTCCAAAATTTAATGACCTAATGCAAGTAAAACTAATGACAAATGATGAACTGTATGACACTTTTTGAAATGCAAATTTTACCTCAATTTTTAAATGTGAATGATTAAACATACACTAATATAAAAGTACTATGCAAAATTAGTTTACCATTATGTAATTTTTGTTGAATTTTCAAGTTTAAAATGAATAAAAAGTGTAAGTTTACACCTAAAATGTAATGTAGCTTTATGCCAAATTTAGAAACCCTAAATGCAATGAATTGATACAAATTCTAGATACAGGGTTTGAATGCACTCCAAATCAAAATTTAGATTTTTCAAAATCTTAGGTTGACCAAAACGAAACAAAGAAAAATGGGGTAGGGGTTCAAGCACATTGGGTTTTATAATAAATTTGGGATATTTCACCAAACTTACTATAAATGAAAGGGGAAAATGAGGTGAATGAACCTATCTATTCTTCTATTTCATTTAGGAAATGAGATCTCTTGAGTCAAAATCCACTTTCAACCCTTAGGTGAGTGAATTATTTGAGGAATCTTGCAATTTCCTATTTTGTGTTAGGACGGGGTCTAGGTCAAACAACACTTTGAGGAGAAAGATTAAAAATAGAAAATCAACACCAAAATACAATCTATCAATTGGATTTAATAGATTAAACATAAAACTGAAGGAACCTACAAAGTTTATGGCAGATATGGAAGGGATAAATGTTGTGTACCTCTCACAAAATGGTGTTTTCAGAAGTTGTCGCAAGACTCATTCCCCCTATGTGAATGGGTCTTGGGTAGGGGGTAAGTGTAAGAAGTTGAGTCCACAAAATGTGAAAGTTTTTTCCTTAGCCAAAAATACGAAATCGACATTACAAAAATAGGATCCCAATTTTCATAAATGAGATCCCATTTAGCTTCAGTATCCCAAGCCTAAATTGTAAACAGGATCTCATTTTTTAAAAATTGGGATCCTGTTTGTAAAAGGGTCTCAAACTAATGGAGATGAAATGGGATCCCAATTATTACAAAACAGGATCTCATTTTAAGATAGTATTTTTTTTTTTAAACGAATGAAACTCAGTTCATTCAATAGCACGTGATCCCAAATTGGCAAGCGACAATGACCTCTAGGTGCACCTCCACCCCCAAATTATTTTTTTCATGTTTTCTTGAAATTTTTAATACAATAATAGGTGCTAGCATGTTTTTTTTCCAATTCATTTAGCATTTTATGCATTTTATTCTCCTATAATAGTAGAAATGATTATTTGTAGAAGTAGATGAAAAAATGGAATGAAACCTTGAAGATATTGAATAGAAAAGAAAAAATGAACCTTAAATTGTATGTTAAGAACAAAATTTGGCTTTTGAAACCTAAATTGTTCAATCAAACCAAAAAAAATTGCATTTGAAAACCCTAATTGAAAGGAAATAAAAAAAATTGCATTCAAACCTAAATTGAGAGCTAAATAAAAATTGCATTTGAATTTAACCCTAATTTATTTTTCAAACCCTAAATTCAAATCAAACAAAAAAATGGATTTGAAAACCCTAGTTTGAAATGAAACAAAATAATTGCAT
The DNA here is from genome assembly GCA_007258455.2 of Sequoia sempervirens. Lineage (NCBI taxonomy): Eukaryota > Viridiplantae > Streptophyta > Pinopsida > Cupressales > Cupressaceae > Sequoia > Sequoia sempervirens. The sequence continues at coordinate 451,718,592 of VDFB02105785.1, forward strand.
TAAAACCCTAATTTCTTAGATTGAAATCCTATATTGAATTCAAACAATTTTTTTTTTCTAAAACCTAATTTAAATCAAAAGTCATTTTAGGTACAGCCTAATTTCAAAACTCAAAATATCTACAATATTTGGAAAAATTCATTTTTTTTGCTTAAAATGTTTTAAATTTTTTACTTGTACATTATATGGAGAAAACAATATGTTAAACTCTACTTTCAATGTTAAATTATAATTAGATTAGAAAACAATATGTTAAAGAATAGTTACAATTCATAAATTATCAATGTTTGTTTGCAAATTTAGTTAGCAAATTCCTAAATCCTTGTACAATCCATTTCCAATTGTCACTTAATTAGATAATATTTGCATTCATTTCTATTTTATGTTTTGATCTCTCCTAGTCATGCCTTTTTTCCATTTATTGTTTGCATGTGTTGTCTCTTGTCTTTTGACAATCTTAACTCTCATTCTAGTCAATTAATTGTTAATTAGGCTTCTAGTTTAGTCTAAAACCTCAATTTGCACTAGTTACCTAGACACTAAAAGAATCTAAATATTTTTCTTTTCTTTCTTTTAGGTTCTTTCAATTCCAAACAATCCAAAATAAAATAAGATTCAATATTAACTAATTTTAAATTATACATTTTATATCATAAAATTCATTTAAGTGGGAAATATTAATGAACAAAATGTTAAATAAAATAATCTTATATTCAATTAAAAAAATATGAAGTTAAAATATACATCAAACTCAATGATTAATAATACATAATTATGTGTTTCTATTACAAAAATATTCAATCTATTCATAAAATAAAAAATATTCATAAACTAGTCAGTCTATTACCCTAAACTATAAACCAATGTCTTAAGGGGTCCTACTATGACATTTCTTAAAGGGATCAAATAAGTTCTCAAAATTTGGTGAAGTTTCCCAAGAAAACCAAATTTAACAATAATAAGATTGTGCAAGATTATAATATGAATGAGATTTCATGATATAGGTTGGTAAATCAAAACAAGAGCTATCTCAATCAACTGTTCCACAAGAAAATGTTGTTCACTAACTTGCAAGTCCATTATTCCAATGGCCACCCAAACTTCACCCTAAGTTCCCTAAACGCTAAACCCTGAACTCTAAAATCTAAACCCTAAACACTAAAGCATTCATTTTGTCCTAGGACCTTAAAATGAATTTTGGTTGCTTTAGGCAACTCCACCAAATTGTATTCCCTTAAGCCATGTCATTTTGTCCTAGGACCTTACTACATAGATCCCCTTAAGCCATCTTATTACCCTAAACG
>VDFB02105785.1:451719995-451746660 GCA_007258455.2 Sequoia sempervirens
TTCTGGCAGTGAGCTTTTCTTTCTTTTGGGTGGTGAGCCCTATTGTATTTGATGTTGATATTAATTTATATTGTGAGCTAATACTCACCATTTTTTTTCCTTCTTCGGTTTTCCACATAAATCTGGTGGTTTTTTGTGTATGGTGTTGATTTGGTTCTATTTTTGTTATCTGCTTTCATGATAAATCATTCTAATGTATTAAAGGGTTAATTTAATTGATGTGGATTTGAATGTTTGTGAGGGTTTTTAAGTTTTAAGGTACAAATGATTCACACCTTGTTAGTTGTCATGTGCATTCAACACTTCCTTCTCCAAAATTTATCAACCCCTAGTCAAAATTGAAACCCCTCATTGCATTGCATTTCTAAGAGTTTTTAATATTTTATTTTTGTAATTGATTTTTAATATATAATTATTAATATTAATTTTATATGGAACTAGAGTTCTCTTAACTTTCACGAAGAGAAAATCACCAACATAAATAACAATATCTCAAGATTTTGGTCCTTTTTATAGAAATATTTCACCAATCTAATTATTTCCTCTTTCAAGAGTATCTTTTTAGACCTATTACATGTGCTAGAAGGCCCTCTTAGAGTCAATCTATTTAATTTTTATTTCATTTCATTCACTACAAAATAATCACTTGTATGCAACCAAGATCTCTTGTAATAAATATTATATGTTGCCTATGTTTGTAAGATTGCATATTTAATAGAAACTATTGTGAATATTTTTAGGCAATGGATGGCATCATCATTTTTATATTTTTAACCTTTTCAAATGATTAGAAATTTATTTTACATAATACAAGATCCTTAAATTCCCAAATAATATTTTTATACATGTTTATATTCCCAACCACAATCCTTGAGATAAACCTTTATAGGTAGTTTATGGGGAATTTTGGGTATAATTTAATCAACTAGCTAAGAAGATTTTTCATATGTTATGCCACTAGGAGCTATTATAGGTTCATTTAATATATCCAATATTATTATACCTATCAAGTGATTTTGAATCTTTGATGGTATATCACACTGAGTTTTCTTATCAAACACTTTAAAAAGAGTGGCATCTTTTCATATACAACACTCATAAATACTCTGCTCTTTTGGACCCCCTAATTCTTTGTTGGTGTTCTTGTGTTTGAGCCCTTTAACAAGTGGTTATTTTTAGTGAATGAAATTAAATAAAAATGAAATAGATTGGCTCTAAAAGGGCCTTCTAGCACATGTAATAGGTCTAAAAAGAGACTCCTGAAAGAGGAAATAATTAGATTGGTGAAACATTTCTATGAAAAAGGACCAAAATATTGAGATATTGTTATTTATGTTGGTGATTGTCTCTTTGGGAAAGTTAAGAGAAATATAACAATATAAAATAAATATTAATAATTATATATTAAAAAATCAATTACAAAAATGAAATATTAAAAACTCTTGGAAATGAAATGCAATGAGGGGTTTCAATTTTGAGTATGGGCTAGGAAATTTTGGAGAAGGAAGACTAGGTTTTTTAGTTTTTACAAAGGGAAAGAGTTTGTGAGGATTTTAGTTGGAGAAATAAAATGAAGAATGGCATGGCTAGTCTATGAACCAATTTTTTTTTTTTGTGAATTCCTCTAATGTAAAACTAACAATTGGTTCTTTAATGTTTTGTCATATGATAAACTATAGTTGCTTCCTTTTATCTACACATTCTCTTTATGCACTTGAGAAATAAATCTTTGTGTTCATTCTCTTTTCTATGCACTTATCTTTCTTGTTTCTATTTTATTTTTCTTTCCTTTATCACTTTTTGGTTAAATGCATACCCAATTAAAGACCCAACTTTTATCATATGAGGGAGTTTTACCTTTAAAATCCAGAGGAAGATCTCTAATGTAATAGTGATCTCTCTAATCATTGGTTCATTTGTACCTATTCACTAGGTGATTTAGGATCATTTATCAAGGAAAATATATGAAAAACTTGTTAATGAACTGCATTAATGAAAACATCTCACTATAATTATTTAATACCTCTCAGCCCCAACACTCTTAATACCAATAAAGAAAAATCTATTATCTTAGTTTTAGTGTAGTCTCTACCATTCCTATTTGCTTAGTTTATTTTTATGAACTTTGTTGAATCCTAAGAGGTATTTCACTTAAGTCATACTTTTAGGTGGCTAAAAAATTGGATTTATCCTTTTTTTTAATATTTAATAATGAATATTATTAGAGATCAACTAAATTATAGACATCTAGATAATTACATTATTTTGGTCTCCAAGATGTACACACATATAATACATGTTAAAGGGATTAATCAAGAGTGATATAGACTCGTCTTTCATTTATACATTACATGTGCATGCCTATGCTAATCCACTCATGTTCAGGTTGAGAAGGTATACTTATGGATACCATTAGACAATGGATAGTTAGGTCTTTTTTTTACTCCTTTATTTATATCTAATTTTCCTATCAATAATATCAAGTGTCCCAACTTTTTCCTCTCCTTTTTTATGAACCTTTATTTATATTTAGAATAAATTTTCTTTCTTTCAACCCTAATTTTGAGTAATGGCTCTAAAGTCAAGGTTTGGAATCTTTAAGAACTAAAAAGTGATATTTATCTTTTGTGGTGTGTTTTCTCTTTGTTGCAGTCATCTTTCTATTGGTGGCACTATTGTGGGTGTGTCTTTATTGAGATTTATTCCTAGTTATAATATTGTGAATGTGATGCACATTAATATTCATATATATATGTGTGGTTTTTTTTTTGTAATATTATGGTGTTGTGTTGGTGGCTTTCATAATGTAATAGATTTCTATTTTCTTGAGGTTTCATGATTTATCTTAGAATTATTGGAGTAATTTGTATGTTGTATTCATCATCTAATCACCATGTCTTATCCATAGTTTTAATTATACTTGAATTTGTGATGTATCAAAGTTGGTTTCTAATCTAATTTGATAATTAAACTATATTTTTAATAATTTGAATAATTAATTTTATGTTTTATATTAGTATTTGATAATTGAAAATCATTGTTTACATTATTTTGAATAATCGTATTTTATTGGTATACAATTCAACATAATTCCAAGGAAATGATCAAAGACTCAAATATCAAAAAAGTGTGAACTTGAGAATTCAAAGAAAAGACAATGAATGAGACAACTTCATGAAAATAAGAAATTGAACTCCATAGATGAAGATATATAATTTTTTCTAATTCAATTAGATCATGAAACATTTATTCAAGGTATGAAAAAGAAGAATTTGGAGAAAAAAAGGAAAAAATGTAAAAACTTCACGTAGTTAAGAAATTGAATCACAATAATATAACTCCACTTAAATTGAAATATATTTATGCATATAACATTCATTAATAGAACTAAAAATACAAAGGAAGATAGAAGGACCTTGAAGTGGTACTATTTTAGACTAGTGATGATCAAACACATTTTAGAGAGTTGTGCAAGGTTAAGTTTCTAGATTTTATATGGAAGTAGTAGGGGCATCACATTTGGTTAGCATATTATATAGTCAAATAATTGTACATCAAAAGTTAAGAACTCACATATATTTTATTGGTTAATTAGGATGCATGAAAAGAGTGGTGTTCAACATATATAGAACTTCATCGAGGTTAGACATGGAAAAGTTGAGCATGATGGTGTACGAGCATGTATTTAAAGAGGTTTAGCATGAGAATAGATGAAGAATAAAGATAATACAAATTTAATAGATGAAACATCAATTATACAATAGTGTAACTCTATAATTGGTCTAGGTAATGAAGTACAGTCTATTTCATAGATTTTTTGGTTGGTAGAAAAATATAGCATTGTAAAATATGAATATTTTTCACATTGAAAAAGAAAGTGAGTTACATATATCACTTTGATAGATCCAAAAAAATATCTCACTTACCTACACATATCACTTTGATAAATCATGTATGTTTTGGGTCATGTGTTACACCTACATATTCTTATCTCTTTGTGTAGTTTCAAGAATGTTGGGCTATGCCTTGGTGTCATTGTAAATTATTATATTTTCAACATGATATACACTATGGTTTTCTATAAATTATATAGATCTATTGGCCTCTTTGCATATTTTTATAATCAAGAAGTGCCTCATAGAATCCAAAATAACAATATTTTTTGTAACTTTGAGCTAAACCTATAATTGGTGATCTTCTAAAAGAGAAAATTCAATTAAAACTCGGGGTTTTCCTTCAATACCCATAGCTTTTATGTTATTTTTTTAGAATAATCTCAGCCCCTCAATTAATTCATCTAACTCAACCTCTTTATGTGTGGATGGGTGAAGTATGTTAGAGACATCTCAAAGGAGATTACCTTTGTCATTTTGTATTATACAACTAACCAAAGTTGGAATTTGATTACCTTTGCAAGCCCCATCCACATTTATTTTTTGTGTTCCAAAAGGAGGTTCCAACCATTTGATTCCCACCATACCCACCTTACTCAAGCAATGGGAGAAACCAAATAGGAGCCTAAAACCTAATCATTTCTTTATCATCCTATTGTCCCAGCTAGTGAACTCAATTTCTCTATGTGAAACCATTCTAAATTTGGTTGAAATATTCTCATGAAATACATTTTGATTTCAATTTTATTTTGTATAGAATCAAATGGGATGTCCCTATCATTAAAGATTCATCATTTTTTTCTTTCCATAAATTCTAACTCATCTTAAATGTGCTAGCCTTCCATATTCTAGCCCCGAGTGGAATTAAAAAATAAGCATATTCTCAATTGATAAATAGAGATAAGAGATATTATGAGAGGGAATTAGACCATTTTAACTCACAACAATGCTAATTGTAGAACTTACAAGAATATGATTAGTTGAGTAATAGGTGATTGGAAGATTATTCAATAGACATAGATAGTAGAAACCTAGATAGATATGTAAAGCCAAATGTGTGAAGTCTATATCCTATAAGTACTCTCTTATGAAATTTCATCTAGGAAAATGCACTAGCTTTTGGAAGGCATGATTTCCACAACACAATCTAGAAAGCCAACCTATGGAATTTGAAATTAAATTTTTATTAACTTGATTTGATTGAATAGTAACCCAATATGGCTAAATATTTTATATGGTATTACCTTTGTCCTATGTGATATAGAATTTTTACTTGTGCAACTAATCCATTAAAATCCTCTTGATTTTATGTGGAATGGGAGCCAAATTAAAATTATTCCAATTCCATTATAAGCCACTTGGATAATCCACATGGCTCAAATAATTAATCATATAACCACCCTAGATATCTTCCATGGTATATTTACATTCATATAATTCGAAATAGCTAATTAATGTTTTATTTTCACTCTTTCCATTCTAAATAGCCCAAGATGAGTGATCTGTAGTGAGTGATCTACTTCTAAGCTTGAATTTTCCAATATGAGAACCACTAGGTGGGTTAGCATTGATTAGAACTTTGTCTTGATCATTTGAGTAAAGGTATTTGTTTCTTAGTATTTGTAGTGTAGGAAATTGTATACCTTTGTAATTTCACACTATGTTTGGGTTCCTTAATTTATTGGACTTAATTAAGCTTCTATTTTTCCGAATTATGTATTCCAAATCCCTATTATTCTCGTTTTCCAAAAGGGAAACCGACATTTAATTAATTCAATTAATATTTTAATCACCTTGGAATATGTGTGTCTTGGACTTAGTTTTTGGGACCCATTCACCCAAGGGAAAATGGGTCCCCTTTACGTCCTAAGACCCATTTTAAAATATTTTTCTAGTGGCATTTTAATGATTCAAATTCAACTTGCAAGTGTTGGCTTTTGGTATCTAATTTTTTAGAAATTAGATAAACACCTATAAATATTTTGTATTTTTATCAATTCAAATCTAAGCAACATTCTAAGACACACAATCAAGACTCATATGAGAAAATAGTATTGTCAAGAGCATTCAAGAGTAGATTTATCAATCATTTTTTGCAAAAATCAAGATCCTAACATCATGTTCAAGATTTTGTGTGTTCATGTCATCTTTTGAAGGATAATATGCATTGTTGATCATATTGTCATTTCATGCCACCCTCTGATGACCCATCATTGATAAGAAATATGAGAGATCGTACATGGGCCATCTTACATGAATTCTCCTTGAAGGTTCCTATAAGTGGCTAAGTGTTGTGTTTTTGGACCTTCAAGTTGTCACTTTCTTGGTTCCTTGCATCCCTCTTCTATTTCCTTTTATATTTATCTTCTTCTCCCTTTATTTCCATTTCTCTTCCTTGATTTTCAGGTTTCACCCATTAGGATTGACTCTTTCCCTCTACCACCTATCCTTCCTTTGAAAATTGACTAAGTGTTGATCTTTCAAGGTTCAAACTTTAACCTTTCCCTTTACCTCTTATCTTTGTTAAGGTGAGAGGTAAGCCTGCCCTCCAACCCCTGATTCCTGATATTATTTTGGAAAATCAACCAAGTGTTTATTTTTTGGGCATCAAAGATTAGGCTTCCCTTTTCCTCATTTCTTCCTTTCTTTGCAAGTGGTAAACCCTCCACTTGACCCCTGAAAATATACTTTCAGGTGTCAGGGTTTGCTCATCCCCTTCACCATTTTTCATTTCATGGTAAGCGGTAAGCCATAAGGCATCCTCCTGATGCTCAACTCCTAAAAATCTCTCTTCCCTTCTGCCTTCTTCTTTAAGCCCCATTTTCTTCTCAAAGGTTTTAAACATCTCTCCCAGGGTACCCTTTCTTCCAAATCCATCTAAGTCCTTTGTTCGAACTTTCAAATGTCAGAATTTTTTCTTACCTCTTACAATTTTGTGTTGTCTTTTAGGTAAGAGACAAGCTTGACCTCTTATCTTTGACAACTGATGAGTCCTTTTGAGCTTCATTTTTTTCCCTTTCCTCCTGCATTTTTCCTTGCTTACTGATAAGTGGTAATCCTCATGCCCGATCTTTGAAGCCTAATTGTCGGTGCCAATATAGCATGAAGTATGAAGTATGAGGGATGCTCGAGGTCCGATGTCTAACAAGGTGCTTCTTTTCGAGCCTATGGACCATGTAATGATGTAAAGGTTTCTTTTCGGGCCTAATGCATCTACCTTTCTGTGGATTTTGGCATGTTTTTTGGGTTGCCATTAATGCTTGAACCACCTCCTCTGCTACTTGTTTCAACTTTTGGGCTTCAAGGATAATATTCAATACATTATCTGACTTTTGTAAGTGGATTCCATGGGTTCCCATGCCCATTTATTACAGATTGTTGGCCTTTACTGATAGATTCATTCCCTAATCATGATTTTCATGGAATGGCTCCATCCTTTCATGCACAGACTTCATTATTAACCCTCTTAGGGTTAGGGTTCAGTTTGTGGTTCCAACTTATGCCTAATCTATAAAGTCAAGAAATGTATTTATTTCATAGGTTCTTCCTCTGGCTCCTTTAGGTTTTTTCTTTGGCAGACTTACGTTTTGCACTCTGTGATTGTAAATATTGGCTTTTTCCTCTACATTATTAAATTGAACAAGCTTGCCTCTTCTCATATTTTTTATGTTTGTGTAAGCTCATTTCCTTCATATCTAAGTTTTCTTTTGTCTTTTCATGTATACATGTTTGAGTTAAATTGTTTACAATTGTTGTTTTAAGAAACCTTCCTTTCCTTCCAACAACTTGTCAAGCCATAACCTTCATTTATGCCTATGGGAATCGACCAAATAGAAATCTGTGTGATTCCCATGGTCCCTCTTCATCGATGTTGTTGAGAAATCTCATCCAAGAAGAAACAAATTTTTGTCTTGGTGTACCACCTTCATTTCCTTTCATGTATTCCTTCTCCCCTTTTCCTTGTGAGTTGTTAGAGTAGGATAGTGGTGGGTTTGCATGTGTTAAGTTGGACTAACACATTACACTTGGATCAAAAGAGGAATGTGTCCTTCTCCGAAGATTCAACCTCATATGCACAACGTTCCCACACCTTGATGTTGTTTCCATTGTGTCATTAGAATGTTGAACTTCATGTTCAACATGGTGCAATTTTATGTGACAACAATTTTGTCATGCTCGGTGGGACAACTTTCTCTTTGTTGAAGAATTTGGTGTTTTCTTCAATACACTTGGCCTTTTGAGGCATATCTTCAAACACCATGGTGACTCCACTCAAATCTACTAGTTCAAGCAATGCTAGTTTTACTTCATCCTCTTGAGGAGTTGGTGTTCTTCAACATTTCAACCTTTGGAGGTAGTTCTACAAGAACTTGGTGACTCTACAATATCCATCTTTGGGTGATTCTATTGGTATGTACACAAAATCTTTGGTTGGATAGTCCTCAGCTTTTCTTTTAAAATTTCAAAGTGTTTTCTGCTTTTTCATGCATAAAAACATCAAATTTTAATGGAAACCATATGTACATTCCCCCATTTTATGATAATTCCAACTTTGCAACTCCCAATCAACAATATCAAGCTTACTAGTTATGCATCCCCGTTCATTCCACAAAACCCTTCTATTGTGGGTTTTCAATCTTTTAAAAATTATAATCTACCACCCACCCTGCTCAAGCTTCCTAGATGCCTATACAGTCTTATCAACATCTCTAAGAAGCTCCTTATTCTTTCTTTCAACCCCAAAGTATGAGTGAAATCATGTCCATGATGAGGGATCTCCATAGATAGTTGATTGGAATTAAGGAGCAACAAGCATTTGAACTACAATAGTAGGAGTGGGCTAATCAAGCCTATCAGGGGCAACAAGGTTGTTTCCCCCAATAGGATGAGCTTGCTCATCAAGCTCACTATCCTCAACAACAAAATACATAAGCTCAGTGGAGGCATGAGCATCATTTAGAGGCACAAAGAAGGAATCAACAAGAGGATTATAGAGCAAAGGATGCTATTGCTAGGCAAGAGCAACTTAGGCATGCCCTTGCTCTAGCTCAAATGTTGAGACTCAGGCAACCCCTTGTGTGTCTAGTTTCAAAAAAAAACCTCCACCAGTTCTAGAATAGCCTACTAAGGAGGAGGTAAGAAGGAATAAGTTTGTAAGTTTCAAGAACCCTAAAAAACCCCTTGAAACTTCCATTAGCCTTCCCTTTTTTTTCCAGAATGACCTATTGTGTAGGAGGTATGCAAGCACAAAAGTTTTAGTTTCAAGAATCCTAATTAGCCTCTTGAAACTCCTATTGAACCTCCTATTCCATCAAGTAGATCTCCTATGTTGGAGATCCCAAAGTTTGAGAGCCTCCATTCCTCACAAGAAGCCATCCTTGAGGAGGTTCAACTTTTAACTCCTATTGAGAAACCCCTTCCAGAATTTCAAAAATAATTTCAATGCCCTTTTGATCATTTTTCTCCCCCTATTTCTATTTCACTCTTTAAAGTTGGACCGGTGGTTGGGATCCTAATTGGTTAGAAGAAAAAAAGAGGGAGATATTTCAGGCTAGGAGTGAAGAGGTTGTTGTTGAAGAGCCTTCATGTTCTCTAAATAATGAGTACCTTGGTCTGCTACAAGAAACTACTAAAGATAATAAGTTGCCACAACAAGACATTAAAAAGGTAAAAAAAATTGATACAGTAGAGGAATCAGTAATCTCATTTGATTCCCTCCCTTATTTTGTTGAAGTTGAGGAGGAAATATCACATATACCCTGTGGACACCGATTTTGGTATCCAAGGGTTCTCTAACTCTTCTAGGGTTTTTCACCTAAAAGGAGAGAAATGGACCCAAAATGCATAATGTATGCACTCAAAATCAATGCAAGGATCGATGCAATATTCCTAAATATAATGTCTAAATGCAATAAATTGAAAAAGAAAGATGATTATTAATGCAAAACTTACGATATGCAAGTTGTTTGAAAATATAGTGATGTATCTAAAATGAACTAAGAATGCAAGTAAACAATGACAAAAATAAACAAGATTAGAGAGGTGCACCTAGAATTTGAAGTCTGATGTAGAGAGGCTCTGCAATCCTACAGATTTTGATGTTGAAGCCAACAAGGACACTTGTGCCAAGTTGGGCAACTTAGTCCAGTTTCGGGGAGATTCTGTCGAAATAGGAATCTGCCAAATGGGTATCCAAAAATGCATAAACCACTTTTCAAGCTTGGAAGTGGGACTAACTTTCCACTGATGGTGACTTAGTCCACTTGGGAATCTCAAGAAATTTGGGGTAGGAATCTGTAGCTTTTGGTTTGCACTTCCCTTCCTGACAGGTGTCTAATCAGAAACTACAAAAAACGGGTTGAAAGAGGTCTCTAAGCTTCAATTAAGGCTTTTTTGACTTGAATGACTTTGATGGATTGTTGAACACTTTATAATACTTTCCTCTTTAAAAAATTTGCATACAAGACCTGAAAACACACATGCAAAGACGGGAAAAAGGGTTAAAGGTTAGAGAATAGGGGTTTGCCTTGGTCAAACCCCGGTTTGGTAATCAAACCCTAAAATGAAATGAAATAAAGAGAGAATGATGAATAAATAACATGTAATGTCACAAACTCACCAAACCCTTGATGTTGAAGTATGAAGATATACAATAAGATGCTCCAATAGATGTTTGATGATTCTTAGAATACTTGAGAATGATTAAGTAAATGCTTGAATAATGAAATGGAAATTAGAAGATTGTAGGAAATTAGGAGATGAAAAATGAGAGGAAAACCATTTATTTATACTTGATTTTCCAATATTTCCTGAAAATAACACATCACAGGCTGACCTTAAGTTCAAGAGAATAAAATCCCACTAGAAAATTAAAATTATTTTAATTTTTGTGCCTAGTGGGACTAAGTCGCCCCAGGTGGCAACTTGGTCCCACTGGGGCAATTTTATTGGGTGTCGGCGATTAAAGTGTATTTAATAAGGTTTAACAAGAATATTCTCAAAAATACACTTAAGTATGCGTAGAAAGTGTATTAAGGGGTCATTTAAAGATAAGAGAGGGTTGAATTAGTGATGACAAGCCTAGAAAATCATGAGAGTTTGTTACAACTCTTTACAACACTTTGAAATAAGACTTGGTAAGTGATAAAAAAGGGGTTTATTAAGTGAATTATAATATAAGGGTCCTAGAAAAGTGTGAAAGTGGGTTACAACACTTCACAACACTTTTACAAGACATCCTAGAATTCTTAATGATTATGAAGGGTCCAAGACCTAATGTGAATGTGTTGTCCACATTACAACATTAAATATAGGCAAAATCAAGCCATATTCCATGAGAGAGACTTAAGTGAGTATAAAAAGATCCAACTATACATTTTTTGGTGACACATACCTACATCAAAAGAAGCCTCTAAGCAACCTAAGCTTGGCTTGATGGATGAAGACAACTCCATGGTTTTGAATAGTAGCAACAAACATTTGTATCCCCTACTCTGGTGGATGAAGATCCCCAATCTGTTAAGGTCTATAGTTTTGAGGTGGAAGACCTTTTTTGGGATGTTATAGAAACCTTTTATTCAGGTTTAAATGTCAAATCATCACCCCCAGAAAAAGAGATTTTTGGGAAGGAACATAAGAGTGAAGAAGTAGTAGAGGATGTGGCAGTCGTTACATACCAAGAAGAGAGCAATACAAAGAGACAATCTATAGGATTCAGTTCTTCACTTGAAGTGTCTCACAAATCTAAGGTATGTGTTGATGAAGTGTGTATCAATACAAGTAATTATGATGTATGTTAGTTTTCTACTATCCTTGAATGTAGTAATGTTGAATATGAGGTCTTCATTCAAGGTGAAAATGTGACCTTTTACATTAGAGATAATGAGACTAAGTTAGAATGCTTCACATGGGACCAATATGCTAAAATACCCACCATTGAGAAGCCACACATTTTCCTATAGAGTGATGCTCCTATTGCTCAATTTGATAGTATGCTTGAGCTTTAAAGTTTTTCATTTTAGGTGCATGAAGAATATATTCCTTGTGCAGATCAAAAAATAGGTTTGGCATATTTTGCATCACCATGTGAGCTGGAAAATTTCACTTTTTGTTTCATTTCATGCAATGAGGAGGTCAACAATCATGGTAATGACCTATCCTTTTGTGAGATGAGTTCTCTTTCCTCTGTGGAAGGTTTTTTCTTGGATACTGGCCTATCTTCAAAGAAGTTCATCCCCATTGTTGTATGTTCACCTAAGGCACCAATGACAGATGAGTTTGACACTTGCATCATATGGTTCCCCTACAATGGAAAATTTTACCATGAAGTGATCCTTCACATTGCAAGCATCTTGTGTAGTTCCATGTATGCTGACAATAGTTTTCAGTGGTTCAACTTGGTTGAAGTATGCAACTATGGTCTAAGGGAGATCAATTCCTTTAGAAGGTTCATCTTTGAGAGAGGAAAATTTCCATTTTTTGCTTTCTATTAGTTTCATGTATATATTGTAAATATCTTTCTTTCCATGAAGTACTTTTACACACCCTACATTCTCCTTAAGGGAATATATGTTCTAAGCTTCCATGCTTTCCTCCAAGTGCAACTCGTACATGTTTAGTTTTTCTCTAAGGAGGCCCAGCTGTGAAGTTTTACCCTCGTGACTTCATGGCCAATGGACTGATAAGGACTTTGGATTCTATGGTTAGTAGGAAATCATCCCTCAAAATTAGCCATAAATGTTTTCATCTCATGCCACCCTTTGGTGACCCATCATTGATAACCAATCTGAGAGATCCTACACAGACATTATTGCATGAATTCTCCTTGAAGATTTCTAAAAGTGGCTAAGTGTTTTTTTTTTAGCCTTCGATTTGTCACTTGCTTTCCTCCTTGCATCCCTCTTCTATCGCCCCTGATCTCCTTCTTCTCCCTTTCTTTCTATTTCTCTTCCTAGCTTTTTGGGTTTTTCCCATCAGGCTTGACCCTTTCCCTCTACCACCTATCCTTCCTTCTGAAAATCAACTAAGTGTTGATGTTTCAGGGGTCAAACTTTGGCCTTTCCCTTTACCTCTTACCTTTGTCAAGGTAAAAGGTAAGCATGCCAAGTGTTTATTTTTTGGGCATCGGGGATTGGGTTTCCCTTTTCCTCCTTTCTTCCTTTCTTTGTAATTAGTAAACCCTTTGCCCAACCCCCAACAATTTACTTTCAGGTTTCAATTTCACTCATCCCCTTTACTGTTTACTCTTTCATGGTAAGTTGTAAGTCGTAAGGAATCCACTCGATGCCCAAATCCTGAAAATATCTCTTCCCTTGAACTTCCTTCTTTAAGCCCCATTTTCTTCTCAAAGGTTTTAACCTTATCTCCTAGGCTCCTCTTTCTTCCAAATCTGTCTTAAGTCCTTTGTTTGAACTTTTGGATGTTGAACTTTTGTCTTACCTCTTACCACTTTTCCTTATCTTCAGTAAGTAGTAAGTGGTAAGCTCGACCCCTAATCTTCAATGGTCAATAAGTTCTTTTGTACTTCAATGTTTTCCCTTTCCTCTTGTGCATTGCCTTGCTTAGTGGTAAGTGGTAATCCTCATGCCCGATCTCTGAAGCCCGATGCTGGTGTCAATATACCATGAAGTATGAAGTATGAGGGATGCTCAAGGTTCAATGTCCAAGGTTTGATGTCCAATAGGGTGCTACTTTTTGGGCCTATCGACCATGTAATGATGCAAAGGTTTCTTTCTGGGCATGATGCCCTGACCTTTCCATGGATTTTGGTGTGTTTTCTGGGCAATGTCATTAATGATTGAACCACTTCCTCAGCTACTTGTTTCAACTTCTGGGCTTCAAGGACAACATTCAATACATTCTCTAACTTTTGCAAGTGGATTTCATGGATGCCCACACCCATTTATTGTAGATTGTTGACCTTTCCTAACGAATCCCTGCCTTAATCATGATTTTCATGGAATGGATCCATCCTTTCACACACAAACTTCATTGTTAACCCTAGTTAGGATTAAGGTTTAGTTTGTGGTTCTAATTTATGCATGATCTATAAATGCAAGAAATATATTCATTTCATGGGTTCTTCCTCTAACTCCTCTAGGTTTTTTCTTTGGAAAACTTGCATTTTGCACTCTACGATTTTAAAGATTGGCTTTTTCCTCTACATTATGAAATCGAGAAAGCTTGCCTCTTCTCAACTTTTTTATGTTTATTTAAGTTCATTTACTTCATCTCTAAGTGTTTTTTTGTCTTTTCATGTGTACATGTATGAGTTAAATTGTTTATATTTGTTATTTTGAGAAACCTTCCTTTCCTTCTAGCAACTTTTCAAACCCTAACTTTCTTGTATGCCTCTAGGAATCATGTGAGTTCAGTGGTCTCTCTTCATTGATGTTGTTGAGTAGTCTAAGTCAATTAGAAACAACTTTTCATCTTGGTCTACCACCTACATTTCTATTTCATGTATTCTTTCTCCCCTTTTCCCTGTGAGCTTTTAGAGTAGGGTAGTGGTAGGTTTTCATGTGTTGGGTTGGACCAATACATTACACTTGGATTTAAAGAGGAATTTAGCCTTCTCCAAAGATTCAACCTCATACATGTAAAGGTCCCACACCTTGATGTTGTTTCTATTGTTTCATTGGAATGTTGAACTTCATGTTCAATAGGGTGTAATTTCATGTGACACTAGATCCTAAAGCATCCAAGCATTTTCAAGTGTCCAAATCCATCAAGAAAAAAAAGATCTAGTCCCTTGGAGAGATGTGTTTGTCTTCAATCCTCTTAAGGAATACATTGAAGGTTTGGTGAGTTGTAGCGAGCATCATTCATTCATCATTTCCTTCTTCATTATCATTATCTTTCCATTAAGGTTTAATTACCAAGCTTTGGGTTTGACTAAGGTAAACCCCCATTCCAAAAAAATAATATTTCTCTTTGTGTATGTGCAAATTACAAGTTGAAGAAGGATTGAAGATCTCGAAGAGAAATTTTGCATTGTTGCATAAGTTGTTATCATTGTTGTCAAGCCATGAAAACTAGGTTGCAGATTTTATTTTTGAATTTCTGATAATGGGACCTATACAAAAAAAGAGATAAAATCTAGCATCAGAGGATTGTAAAAAGTGTTTTCAAAAGTCCTAACTAGGAACCATTTTCCCTAGGGAGAAATTTTCCTTCAATAGGTCTCAAAACTAGCTTTTGGTGATAGGTGCATGTGTCCTAACCCTTCTCAGATCTACCTATAATTGTGATTTCATTTTTATATTTTGGGGAATTTGCATTTTAGGTATTAGGTGTTATTTTTCATTTAGTTTGAACATTGAAAATCATTCCAATTTGGTTTATGATTTGTCGTATTATCTTAAGGTCTGAGATCCAAGTCTAATTGCCTCACCATTGAGGTTGAAAGCGAATCTTTACATGTGATATTTTTCCTAATGAAATGTCCTTAGGGAAAGACACAAATAGAGAAAATACCCCCTTAACATTTAGGATCTCCTTTTCCAAAATTTCATTTTGGTGAACCTAACTTTGTTACATCATACTTTTCTAATTTGGAGATCTTTGAAACCCTAGATCTAGGTTTTGCATCATCTTGTGATGTATTTTATATAGGGTTACATATTGCATGTTTACATCATTTAAACTCATAAAAATATAAAAAAAATTGCATACATTCTACATAATAGCTTTCATTAAAGTGTGTTTAAGTCATTTACATTAGCAATTCAGTCAAAATTACATTAAAAAAAGATATCATTTTGTTCATACAATGTCATTTAAATTGCATTTGCATTTCATCATATTTTTGGAAAAAATGTCACTAAGGAATTTGTTTGCAGTTAGGAACAATGAGCTGAAATATCAAGTTAAACACTTAGATTAAATTTTTTAGAACCTTGTCCTCTAGGACTCATTCACCCTAGGGTGAACCTATCCTGGTATAGGTGATTTTCCAAAATTTTGCACACTGCTTTGTCTTTGTCTACTTCATTCTCCTATACTTGCAAATCTCTATTTCAGTTTTAAAAATTGCATATTTTTCATAGTTGTTTGCATTTAGTTCAATTGGGGAAAGATAATACATTTTTTAAAATCAAAATTGGTATTCAAAAGTAATCATTTTTAGGTTTTTTCATCTAAAATCAATTAATTATTATATTTCAGATCTGAAAATTGCAATATATTCTTCAATACTTGCATTATGATTGCTATTTTTGGATGTTTACTATCTTTATTTAGTGCCTTTTATCTACTTTTGGTACACTTTTGGTTTGGTGAAAATTGTATGAGTATCACAACCTAGTGTCCTACTACCAATACTTTAGTGAGACATAGTTCAAGACTCATGGCATCCCATGCCAGTACATCCATTGTGGATCTTGGGTTTTCCAACTTTTTCACTCGTAATATTGACACTAGTCAACCCATTTTGGATCATTCCCTAATGCTATGATTGGATTCATTAATTTTCACCCTCGTAAAGGCCAAACCAACTTGTTTCTTGATATTTTTTTCTCAAATAGTGATATACTTAAACATGCACCTAATGGTCCTCTTTACATAGCTAGAAGAATCAATGACAAGCCTACAAATGGGATATTAATTGATTCTATGTGTGTAGAGAATGTGATCACTGAGGAATTCTTATTTGTGCATGAACTTTTCCAAGAACTTATGAAAAACCAAAAGCATAGATCACTCTTCCATTAAAACTCAGACCAAAAAAATTAGATGTATCATTCTCCATCATCCTGATATTAGATCATTTTTTTGTGAAGTTAGGTTATCCATGGCTATGCTTCATTAATGTCATCCCTTTTGTCATCCACAAGTGTTTGAAATTTCCATTTGATATCCAAATTTTTATAGTGCATCATAGTGGATTTAATCCTTTGTCTTCCCAAGAGAACTTTTCATTGGATTTCTTTTGGCCTAAACCTGTAGAACCTATAAAACCTCATGAAGATTTCTTTTTCAAATCCTATAAAAACTTCAAAGCAAAGTGTATAGTAGAGTTATCCCTTTCCAATATCCCAATTGAAATTGAAGGATCCATAGTCGTTCCTCCCACTCCAAATATTGTGGGTGAACCTATGTTTGAACCAAAATCTCTCCTAAATAAAGAAACAAAGTATGATGTTATTTCGCCAGTGCGTATATCCCACAAGAGACCAACAAGAGATCAAGAGATAAACATACAATTCCTTTTGTGCCTCATAAAATCAACCAAGTTTATAAGCCTACAAATAAATTGGTTTCACAACCCGTTGAGGTCCCTTTTGTTCATACCTTAAGGGAATAAAAGAGATCAATGGTTGGAAAACCTTCTCCTACATCATCACAACATGAAAACCATGCAAGAAGAAATCAAAATGCTAAAGAGCATAGGCATAGACATCAAGCTATTTCTCGTCAATTAGAAGAAAAGAAAAAATCAACTCAAACAAAGCATGATGATTCTCCACCATTTCCACAACATGAAACTTCTACACCACAAAAAAAATAAAAACATACAATGGACATTGTCATTAGGCCTCCTATTATAATTAGCTTGGATGATGATGATGAAAGTGCTAAAATTGACGAAAAAGTGCATAATGAATTGAATTTGTTGTTTTCCACTTCTATGAACTTAGATGGATACAATTGTGATGATCCTCCTAAAAAGAGTGAATCACCACGTGTTGAACTTGGTGATTGTCCTAGAATGGCACTTGTCATTTCCCCTTTGGCTAGTTATCCACATTTTGTATATGATGAAGAAGATTGGGATGTAGATGACCTTCTATAGGTTGGATCGCATGTGACATACTATCTTTCTTTTTATTTCTATGTTATTTTTGATTGTATGTATGTAATGTGATCTCCCGTATCATGTTGCTTGGTGTGTCTTTATGTTTGCTAGCTTTCTTCGGATGACCCTTGTTACTCCATTGGTGCAAGGATACAAAGGAAGAAAATATATAGTAATATTCTTTTTTTTAATTTCCATTCTTCTATCTATTGTGATCATTGTCTTTTCTTTTGTCTTATGTTTTACTTTTGGGGAGGATTTAACGCGTTGAAATATCCAAGTCTCTTCCATGTTGACCCAAAAGCTTTTCTTTGTTTTTCACTCTCTATGTGTCATTCCTCCTTTGTGTTTATTGTTCCACAAAGTATTTGGGGAATGATGATGGTTCCAAGCTCTATTATATCGCTATAGAAAAGACATGCGCTAACCTCAAATCCATGGATCCCTTATGTGTTAACTTTTTGGATTACATGTGGGGGAAACCTCCTTTTTCATGACGCAGGTTTATTTGGAAACATATCATTGGCATATGGCTTTTCAAATGGGCTCTCATGGCCCTTTTATTAATTTACATTTATCATTTTCTACTTTAAAGTAATTGACCACAATATGGTGTTTAGTAATTCCTTTAAATTGGGGGTATACATTGGCATTATTTCATTTTGGCATTAACATTTTGAATTTTTTTGGCTTCACTTCTATTCACAAAGGTTGGACTTAGTGTAGCGTTGGCATAGCACATTGACCATTTTGTCACACCTTATAAAATTTATCAAGGAGTATAATTCTTGGTATGGTTGACATATGGGAACACACTTGTACACTTGGTGCATCTTTCCCATCTTGCACCCCTTTTTTATGGGTACACACCTTGTAGACCCAGTGTGTATTTCTCATTCTGCCTTTGGCGCTCACTTAGTGTATTTCAAACTACACTAGCCCTTGTGATCATATTTTATGGATGTGGCATAACATAGCTTGCTAGTCCATCCTTTTTCCTTTTTTCTTTTTGCATTGGCTTTGACATTGTATGCTTGTATATCTTTTTGTGTTGCACATATATTACACATCTTGTGTGTCCCTTTGTCCTTATGTTGGTTTTCCATGGGATCTTCGATCCCAGGGGCTTGATCATCATCATTAATCTTTTTCATCCTATCTTTCTAAAATTGGTACACTTGGACACCTCTTGATGCATATTTTTCTACTTTAGTGTGAGTCTGAGTATGAACATACTCTCACTTAAGTGGAGGCTAAATGTAGTGTAGGAAATTATAAACCATTACAATTTCACACTATGTTTGGGTTCCTTAATTTATTGGACTTAATTAAGCTTATAATTTTCCAAATTATGCATTCTAAAGCCTTCTTATTCATGTTTTCTGAAAGGGAAACTGACATTTAATTAATGTAATTGATATTTTAATCAACTTGTAATATGTGCATTCTCATGGACTTATAGGCCAAGGACCATTATCCCAAGTGTAAATGAGTCCCCTTTATGTCCTAAGACCCATTTTTAAATATTTGTTTTGCGGCATTTTAATGATTCAAATTCAACTTACAAGTGTCAGCTTTGTGAATATATTTTTTGAGAAATTAGATAAACACCTATAAATACATAGTCTTTTTATCAATTGAAATCCAAGAAACATTCCAAGACACACAATCAAGACTTCATATGAGAAAATATTATTGCCAAGTGTATTCAAGGGCTGATTTATTAGTTATTTATTGCAACAATCAAGATCCTAACATCATGTTCAAGATTATGTGTGTTCATGTCATCTTGGGAAGGCTAATATGCATTGTTGATCCTAAAGCATCCAAGAATTTTAAAGTTTCCAAATCCATCAAGGAAAGAAAGATCAAGTTCCTTGGAGAGATGTGTTTGTCTTCAGTCCTCTAAGGGAAGCCATTGGAGGTTTGGTGAGTTGTAATAAGCATTTCTCATTCATCATTCCCTTCTCCATTGTCATTATCTTTCTATCAAGGTTTAATTACCAAACTTGGGGTTTGACTAAGGAAAACCCCCATTCCAAAAAAAAAATCTCTTTATGTATGTGTAAATTATAGGTTGAAGAAGGATTGAAGATATTGAAGAGAAATTTTGTATTGTTG
The DNA here is from genome assembly GCA_007258455.2 of Sequoia sempervirens. Taxonomy (NCBI): domain Eukaryota; kingdom Viridiplantae; phylum Streptophyta; class Pinopsida; order Cupressales; family Cupressaceae; genus Sequoia; species Sequoia sempervirens. Next base: position 451,739,805 of record VDFB02105785.1, read on the forward strand.
CATAAGTTGTCATCATTGTTGTCAAGCCATGGAAACTAGGTTGTAGAATTATTTCTGACTTTCCTACATTGGGACCTACACAAAACAAAATCTAAAATCCAACATCAGAGGATTGTAAAAAGTGTTTTCAGAATCCCTAACCAAGACCAATTCTCCCTAGGGCGAACCTATCCTTTAGTAGGCCTCAAAACCAACTTTTGGTGATAGGTGCATGTATACTAACCCTTCTCATACCTTCCTACAAACTGTGATTTTAGTTTTTGTATTTTTCAGGAATTTGTATTTTAGGTATTAGGTCTTATTGTTCATTTAGTTTGAACATGTTGCAAATCATTCCAATTTGGTTTCAGATATGTCCTATTGTCCTAAGGACTAAGATTAGGTATGATTGACTCACCGTTGAGGTTGAAATTCAATATTTACACCTTGTGATCTCTTTCCTAATGAAATTCCATTAGGGAAAGAAACAAATAGAGAAAATACCCCCTTAACATTAAGGATATTCTTTCCCAACATTTCAATATTTATCTCCAATACACATAAAGCTTGTCATACATTATCTAGATCAACTTGGTGCAGAAAGTATCATTCCATTTTGATAAGACGTTAACTCATGAGCCACCAACACCTTTGGGAAGACATATAGTCTCCCATTTAAGAAGAGGAATACACTTACTTTCATTGGAACCACCCCATAATAATTTCTTTATTATTTTATCTAATTCTTGAGAGATATTTAAGAGGATTAATAAGCAAGAAATCATAAAGATTAGAATGCATTATATCATAGCTTTAAGCATTAAGATTCTCTTGGATCTAATTTCAAACAATTCTCTTTCCATAAATAATTTTTTTGGCAAGCATTAACGGTGTCAAATCCCATAGATTAGCATGTAGACCCCCTTTAAAGAGAGGAATACTAGTGTACTTGCAATGTAGGGAACTTATTGAAAATCCAAATCATCCAATAATAATAATTTTTATAGATATTGGAGTGTGAAATAAAAAAGATACTTTATTTCTAAGTGTTAATTATCTATCTTGAGACTGAAGTAGAACCAACTAATGTATACATTTGATAATATATCATCTTCTTTGAGGCACACCCTTTCATATATGTAAGTGTTGTTGGTGAAGTATTGTTTTGTTCAATTAGAGAACTGTATATAATTTTAACCCCATTGCAAACCCCAAAACTTGTTTTAGCCTTAACTGCATGGCCCAAAGCCTTTGCCTTGAACATAATTTAAGGAAAGTGGATAAAGGATCCACTTGACACAATATTCTAGATGCCTCTTGAATACGTCACATAGAGAGCTATTAATCAATATGGAGAAAAAAGGTGTGGATATATAATTGAATATCCAATCAAGCTATTTCATTCTAAAACTAAATTTGCAAAGCACCATCATAAAAAAAGGGTAAAACACTCTATCATGCATGTGCCTTATTTACATCTAACTTCAATATCATGTTTTTTCTTTGAGAATTCAATCAAATAAATAGATTCATGAGCTACTATAACACCATAAAAAATTCTTTGACAAGGAGTGAAATTTACTTGCTTTTGTGATAGAAGCTTGGGAAGAATTCCTTTTAGTCAATTATTAATGACCTTCAAAATAATTTTATATATCATATTGTAGAGAGAGATAGGGAAAAAAGTTGGTAAAAGTGTTGAAAGATGATTTCCTTGAAATGAGAGAAATATTTGTAACATTGATGTCTAATAAATTTACTAAATATTCTTGAACCTTCGACAATATTATGTATTTTCATGATAATAGTATACCAACACTTTTGATATAATGTATTGTAGAACCATCCATCCCTGAATCTTTATTTGGGGGAATTTAGAAAGTTTCACATCTAACTTCTTCCAACATGATTAGTTCCATGAGAAAGGAATTATTGTATGTTGAAACCACACAAGGAATATTTTTAATAGTTGACATAATTTCAAATATGCATGTACCATCCTCAAACATCAATATATTTTTTAGTGAATAAATTTTATTTGGATATCCATGAGGATATCTAAAATGCCACCATCTTATATAATTACTGATTCAATTCAATTTTATTCTCATGTAAAGTTTTAAGCAGTATCAAGCCATGTTTTCCTAGACTTTTATTTCTATAAGATCTTCTCCCTCACAAAAAACTCAATGTTCTACCAATAAATATTTTTGTTTCAATTAATCTTCTTGAAACATTCCCTTATGTATAATTTTTTGATTGAGATCTTCTAGGTCTAATTCAATTCATTAATTGTCATGAAAAGAATTTTTGAAAGTACGGTCCTATTCCAATCCCTCAATTATTTCTTTAGAAAATTCAATTTTTTTAAAAGATAAATATTTTAGAAACCTTTTGTGTAACAATTGTTGTCAACAGATCCTTGATTAACTCCAAATCATTACTCTTTCTAAACCACATCAATTCAAACTTGAAAGGGAAACTCTATGAGGGATGACCTGCACTAATGGAAATCATGCTCAAGAAGTGGTTCGACCTAGAGATGGGACAATAAAGGAAGTCAAAAAATTGTGCATATGCAAGAAAAAACTGATTATGCAGTAATCTATCCAATATTTCAAAGATATTATAAAAATAGACTTGTGATTGGTCCATGTATATAACTTATTTTTGGTTACTATGTGCATTAGATGTTTGTCACTAATAAATTTTTTAAAATACCTTATATAATTGGGATATGCGAGAAATACCTCTACTCTTTTCACAATATGATAATATTACATTGAATCCCACCAAGAATGCACTTTTCATTTGCTACTAGATGCAAAAATTCTAAAATTTGGGCCCAAACTAGAGATTTATCAACTATCTTAACCATTCCATATACATTAACCATCTTGAAAGAAATATCCAATACCATAATCTAAATAGATACCACAAAATAATTAGAAGAGGTAATCATAGGCTGAATAAGCACCTTACTTGGTTTCCAAAAAGTCCCAACTCCTCCAAAAGCACCAAATGATTCCATAAAGATGTAATCCCACCCTTGATAATGGTTGAGAAATATATGTACATCTACCTTGCATAGCTTAATTTCATAAAACTTGAAGATATTGACCAACATTATTTTTAAATAGTTCTAGGTCATGCAACTCTTGTTAGGGGAAGAATCCCCTAACATTTTAGCAGGAACTATTCATTTCCCTCTAAGGGAGGGGCTTACTCCCATTTATCTTAATAGATAATGATTAATGCTAGGTTTTCCTCCATATAGAGTGCATTCCTCTCTCTTTTTATTGGTTTTTATCCCCCTCTTCCTCCAAGAATCAATATTGACCTTCAAAATCTTAGCTACAAATTGGCTAGTACATATTACATTTATGATTCCTCACTCATCATTTAATTCAAAACCGCCCTAAACTTATTTACTCTTCTTCCTCTAGAGGATCTACACCACAAAGTGTCTTATTAAAAGGAACAAATGAAATACTATTACATACCTTCCTATTTTATAAAAGGTCTAATTCAACAATAATGGGTAATTGGACTAGGCCAAGAACCAATTTTTTGGTCTTTTTAACCTAGATTTGTTTCTATTTTTAGGGTTGATCCTTAGGGTAATATTTTATGAAATGCGAGTGGTTACCACTTTTTAGATAAAATAATTTATTCTCTTCAACCTTAATTGATTGCACACATTCTATGTTTAACACACATAAAGTTAAGGTCTTTGTGATTTTAAGTATTGTGACCACACATAATTAAGCAACAATATTGAATTCTTCACCAATCATTCATCAACAATTGGCACAAGTTCCCCAAGTCGTTTCTAATAATGGAAGACACATCCATTAACCAAAATTTCATAGGAAGGTTATACAAGTGAGTCCAAATTAGAGAATTTGTTGGTCCACATTTTAGAGGATTAAGATTTACACTATTTTTTAATAAATAAATGCACCTCAAGAATCCATCCATTTGTGTTTAATAAATGATCTCTCATATCTTTATATTTAGAGGTTGCAATAGAAAACCTTTTGGGATGAAAAGAATTATTGGCAATAGATTCCAATTATCAATTGCCCAATCTAGAATTGTTTGGCTCAGTAGGTTGGTGCCAACAAAGAAAAAATTAATGTGTGATCACAAAGAAAGGAATTTGCATCAACAACAATTGAAACATTAAGTATAATTTTGGCAAATGCAAAACTAGCACCACCAATCTTCTAAAAAACATTTAGATTCCTCTTTGGTGTGCATGAGGGTACAAATGAAAATATTGGAAGTGAGCTAATATATTAATATAGTAATAAATATTTCCCTTGCATAATATTCCAATAATATATATATATATATATACTATTTATATATATTTTTAAATACATAATTTATTATATTTATGAATTCATAAATATCATATATATAATTTTATGATGTTGATTATAAGTGTTTGGATTAATATTGTGAATGAAGTTCCTTAGAAGGAGTTTAAGGAAGCTACTTAGGATTTATTTAAATTTATAAAGAATTGTTTTCTTTTATTTTATTTACATAAGACTTATTTTATAGTTTTATTTTTTGTTAAATCTATGTTGGTTATGTTTTAGTTTTATGTATATCCTGTGCTATTATAGAACACCTATTAGCTTAATTAGATTACAAAATTATAAATTGTTCTAAATTAGATTATAAATTGTTCTAAATTAGATTATAAATTATTGTAAATTATATATTTATGAATTAAATTACACAAAAGATATTCTAAATCATAAATTAAATTTAGATTAAACTATAAAGTATTAAGTTTTATTATAAATTTAACAAATTAAATTATCAAATAAAAAATCTAAACCGAGTTAAATTACAAAAGTTTAAATTAAATATCAATATTAGAAAAGTAAAATTAAATATATGACAAAGATGTAAACATACAAAAATTCATATGTGCAAACCTTTGCCTGACTTGTCCCTATGCACCTTACATGTTGCACATCCTCCTCAAAAATTAAATTGCAATTAAAGCTTCACAACCATCTATTTATTTTTGAGACTCTTCACAAGCTCATGGAAGTTGGAATGCATTTCATTAAATCTGTTTTAGTGAAGTGCTTTTAGTCTTCATGGAAGTTAGAACCCATTTCATTAAATGAGTTTTAGGAATTTTATCATGAGCAAAAAATTGTATGAGAGAAATTTTTAGTCTCAAAATCCTCCAAACTCAAAACATTAATTAATGAAGAAGCTTCATTTTAATAAATATGTATGAGAGTCAAATTTATAATATCAAGTGCCTAGTATTCAAATAGAGGAGGCGAATTTACTTCAAATGAATTTATTATTTTTAATAAAAATCAAGGTATTAGGAGACATTTGTCTTCTCCTGGGACCCCTCAACAGAATGGGGTAGTGGAAAGGAATAATAGGACTATCCAAGAGATGGATAGGACAATGATGAAAGATGCAGATCTTCTTGATATGTATTGGAAGGAAGTAGTTCACACTGTTGCTTATTTTCTTAATAGAGTATAGTTGAGGGTTAATACCACTAAGACCCCTTATGAGCTATGGTATGGAAGGCCTCCTAATATTAAATACTTCAATCTTTGGCAAAAAATTCTATATTAGGAGAGATGAAGAATACCTTGGAAAGTTTGATTCAAGGTGTGATGAAGGGATCTTTCTTGGTTACTCAACCAAGAGCAAGGCCTATAGATGCTAAAAAAAGAGATTGGGAAAGATGATTGAAAGAAAATATGTTAAAGTGGATGAATACTTATGTCATATCTCACAACAACCATGTTAGAAACATAGGACAACTGAGAGGGGGGTGAATCAATTGTACAATAAAACATTCAAACCCTTATTATGGATGTAAGCTAATGAAACATGAACCCATTGACAACCATACACCATAGAACACCATATGTATGTGAAAAAAACTAATCAAGGAAAACCATAGTGAGTATTAACTCACATATATTAGAATAACAACACTAATTACAAAAGGCTCACTGTAAGAAGGGCTCACTTCCCAAAAGAAAAGAATGGCTCACTAACCAAAGGACTCACTATCTAAAATAGAAAGAGAATAGAAGAATACTATTACATTGAGTTTCACTACCTCAGAGCAATGGCAACACACTTAATGTTACAGTTTATAACAAAGCCAAGCACAATGCCACCATGCCACAATGTGTTGTTGCAGGCACAGGGTACATTGCACAATGCCATACATGTCTCATGACTGCGTGCAATAGTTCATGGAGCAATGGCCGTCTACCCAAAGAAGGGTAGCTCTTATCCGTTTACTCAGCCCCATGCTGAGATTCCTATAGCGCTAGGTACTAGAAAGTAGTTTCGTAGGAGAATCGACAATTATGATTTTTTCAAGGCCCGGGTCTATTCATAATTTCTCTTTATTTTAGTAAATTCATTGTTTTTAAAGATAAAGATAAATAGGGATTAGTCCGAATAGTTAACCTACTAGTTTAATTACTGATTTTTAAATTTCTACTATCTTTTAAAATTGACATGATGCTTTCAATTTTTTTTTGAAATATTCATTTTTTTAACATTAGATTATATATATGTATCTTTTTTATTCTTTATTTTTATTTTGAATATTTTCGTTATCTTTTTAAAAATTAAACAAACTTATTCATTACAAAAAAAAATAAGTTATAATCTAAGAGACTCTTGAATTGAATTAATTGTGATGTTTGAAGTAGGAATATATCTTGAATATTTAGAAAACTAATTTTTGAGGTGCAAAATTATTTATAAATAAAAATTTTGAAAATAATTATTTATTATGTTTATACTTGAATATCAAATTTAAATGTTATGAAAGGCATAGTTATCGAATATTGCCATT
>VDFB02105785.1:451746760-451763797 GCA_007258455.2 Sequoia sempervirens
TTATAAACTACATTTGATATTGTCAAACGAGCTGTGTACCTGAGTTTGCATTTGATATTATAAATTGTGTTTGATATTGTCTTTGATAATAAGATACATTTTATGTTTTCATTCTTATCGATGATATGTTAACTATCGAATGGATTTAGATAATATGATTTCATTATATATATATATATATATATATATATATATATATATATATATATATATATATATATATATGTGTGTGTGTGTGTGTATATGCATATATATGTGTATATATGCATATATATGTATATATATGTATGTATGTATGTATATATGCATGCATATATGTGTATGTATATGCATATAAAATATTATATTTTGATTGCCTTTTTATGAATAATAAGGTATATATTATATGTATCAGATAATATAGGGGTAAATAATAAAAGACTGGCTTATTGGTATGTGAAAGAATATATGATAAATGAAGTAATAAAATGTTATACAAAATTTTAATTGGATAGCTGTTAGTAAACTGAGTACTTAATTCACTACAGAAAAGTGAATTGGGTAAATAATTTGAGTGACATGATTTATTTCATAAATAGATAGGTTATTATCTTAAGTGTTTTCGATTAAATCATAAATGATCTAGATTTCTCTCTGATAATTAATTAGTGGGTGAATGTTGAATATTCCTATAATTATTTAATAGCTTATTAGTAAAATTGTCATGTAAATCAGTTAATTAGAATAATTGATTGTTGTAGTTGTATTCAAATATAATTATTGGGTAAATAATATTTTAAATAGAACTGTGTGGTTAAGTGAAAATAAATGATTTAAAATAATACCGTATTACTGGGAATATTTTCATGGTCATAATATGATGGTTAATTGTTTGTAATAAACAAAGAGTCTTGGTTATTGGGTTAAGCGTTATGTGATTGTTTAAGATGAATGTCACCTATGGGAAGTATGTTGGGAAGTGTATTTAGTATGTTTATTTCCAGAGGCCTAGAGGGAGTATATTTGTATGTATGGTCCTTACGATTGTTTTTTCTTTGAAGTGGTTTGGCAATGTTCTTGGTTATGTGCTTTGTGTGAAATGTGATCCCTAAGGGTGTTGCTTCCTATTATGTATGGATTCTTGAGATGTGGTAATGATATTATATTGAAGGGTTTTCTAGTTGCAAGTAGGGGGGCTGGCTCTCGATGGGGGTCGAGGTCTAGTGAGAGACTGCCAGGAGAACCCATGCTTGGACCATACGATGACACTCCTCCCTATTATAGTCTAGAATTCTCTAGTTGTATTTCTTCCTTTTGTGGTGTGAGTGCCTCTGGAAGTGAAGCAAGTGTTGTAAGTGATGTTCTATGTTAGGAGTGTTGTGTTGGAGTCCTGGTATAGTCCTTTTTTTTGTTAGTTTGTTGCTTTCTTGAATGTCTATTGGATGTTGGACCTTCCGTTATCTCCTAGCATGGGGGGTGGACCTTAAGGTTCCACATGGTCGGGTGGTCGGTGCCTTTTCTCCATTGGGTATTCTTGTTGCATGTTTGTGTGCATGGAGATTGTTCATTTTGTTGTTGACTCCAGTTCCTGTTCTTGTTCAAGAGGGTAATCTATCCTATATTTGTATATTGGATTATATGTCAGTTTGTATCTCCTAATGTAATCTAATGTAATCTTCTTATATATACTAGGGGAAACAATGTTGTAAATATTGTAATGATGTAACGATTATTAATGATTTTATCTTGCAAAAAGTATTGTTAAGTAATGCATCTTTCATATGATAGTTAGTTAGAAAATGATTCTGATGTTTGGTTATTAGTCATTACATTATGGAAGTATGTAATATAGGATCATTTATTATGATGCTTTAAGATGAACCTTGCATGTTAGATTGTTCTTGTATCTTTTATTTTAAAGGGATGATTCTAGTAATATTGGTGTTAGATTGTGAGTAGTGTAGTTGGGGAACCTTAGAGGACCTAGGATTAGTTTGTCATGTTATGTTATGCATTCTAATGTTAATTGTTTAAAAAAAAAAAATCCATTATTGACCTAGTGTAGTGTTGTCCTATGGGGTTCCTTGGCGAGGGGCGTTACACCTGGTATCAAAGCCCAAGTTATAACACTAGGTACTCTAGTTTCACATGAACCCATTATGTTCTCCTAGTTGATTTTTCTTGTGTGACCTTGTTTCATTTCCATGACTTCTAGTTCTTTAAAAAGTACAAATTTAGTCTTGAAATGCATGTGCGGGTTTAAATTATTTAGTTGACTAGTTGGCATGTGGATCTATTTTGTTTGACTAAATGTGCATTAGGATAAGATGTTATTTTGCATAATTAGGTTACTCATGTTGTTCAGTGCATTTTCATAATGTTAATAATTTACTGCATGTAAAAGGGTAGTTATAATAGACTAAGGAAAAGTATGTAGGTAGTTTATAAATGAATTATTGTCTATCCTTTGTGATTGATGCATTTGGAAGTAAATTTATGTGATTAAATTTTGCATTACATGATGTGATATGTTTTATTGGAAAGGGCTACTTTGGTGGAATAAATAAGATGCTAGTGCAAAGAACTAGGTTTCTATTTTGGGGAAATTATGATGAATATATTGGTATTTGAACATCTTGTTTGCTATGTGTAGTTGAAATCTATGATGTAATGTCTTTCTCTTTTCTCACTGTTGTATAAATAGAAAATATTTATGCAATGGATGTCTTGCATGTTGAATTGTTATGAAGGGATAACATGTGAAGTAATTAAGCTTAGGTATGGGATAGGGATGTTTGAGTAGGCATAATCACTATGTAAAGATTTAGTATTCTTGTACTAGCTTGGGGTAAAAGTTTGAGAGAATCTGGGATTGTGTTTTGGAAAAAAATATGTGAATCCCTTTGTTATGTGAAAATTTGAATAGCTTGTGATGAAGTAAGAGTTGTTTGTGTTTAGGAAAGACATGCATGAAGTAGTAAGAGTTAAGTAGGGGATCATTATTGTTCTTTTGTGAATATGGAACTTGTGTATAATTTGTTGAACTATGGATGCATGAATGTTGATGTGGAAGTATTAATGATTCTTGAATGCATTTAGAAATTTATGGTGCTTATGTAAAATTCTTATTGTATGGAAGAAAAGCTAGTTTTCATATGCATATTTTATGAGGATAGAATGTTATACCAAATGAATAAAAAGTGAATATGAATTTGTTAAGTGAAGTTGTTAAGAGATCATGATGATCATGACATTGACATTTAGCATCATGTGATATATGGAAAATAGTAGAGTAAAAGAAAAAATGATAAAGGGTTATGGATAATATGTAATGATATGAATCACATTGGTTATGGAAATAAATGTACATATGGTATGTGATCTTTTGAAAAGTAATGGGATTGTGTATGTAATTGTACGTCCCTATAAATCTAAGAAACCATTAATTGTGCATTGGTTGAGTGTTGTGAATACCCCGTGCTTGCTTTGTGTCCCCATGGGATGGTGATACTATGTACCCATCCATGGGGAATATGTTGTATTTTAGGTAAGGGATTAACCATACCATTATGTGTGCTTGCATGTTTGTTACCTGATTAAGGGCCAACCCATGTGTGGTTGAAATTTATATATATAAGAGTAGCCAAAAGATAGTTTCATGAATTATTTTCTTTTGGTTCTATAGTCCCTCAATCTGTGAAGGGGTAGTTGCAGCCACAAAGTCTCTTGGGCAAGGTGTGTAGCGTACACATATTGCGGCGCAGAGCGGTCTCAACTCAACCGATCTCAAGGAAAAGTACTCACTACTTCCCCTTATGATGGATCAGGATACTTGATCCATATGTGCTATCTGAATTCCCATAGTTCCTGAGCATATTGATGGTATTTCTTGGGTTATCATCTACCTTGTCTTCACAAAAGGTATGATATGCCACATGAGTTGTCAGTTGGGGGCCGAGGTCTAGGGTGAGAGGGACCTACATGGACAACCCAACTGGGACTATGTGATGACATGTGTCACCACTTGGGGGTTAGGGTCTAAGGTGAGAGGGACCTGCATGGACAACCCAAGTGAGACCATGTGCCCCATGTATATGTATATTTTGAGGTCCAACATGTGGAGGGAGGTTTGTTACCCATGCTGAGATGGACTCTGTATCTGCACATGTTATGGCATGATGCAATAGGTACGATGCCATGCCCCATTGATGTTCTGACACAGTGCTGGTGATGATGTTGTGTTGCTGATGGTAGCGAGTTGGGCTTGAGGACACGATGCCACATGCATAGACACATGAAGGTGCACTATGAGATTGTGTTATGATAGCCTACTTGTGTGATGAGCGTAATGGGGCCTTGCACACTTGTAGAGGGATACCCATGTTTGCTTTCGATAGTGTTTGGGTTGGCTAGCATATGGGTATGTCCTAGCCATGTATACCTCTAGCTATGACAAGTACCTGCGTGTGCCTTCTCCATGAGGTATCGCTATGTGGGGTGTGTTCTATGCGTGCCTACATCCATGGAGCCACAGACACATTTCCATGCGACATACGACCAATACGTGCCTTCTTTGACTGGCATATAACCATGCCACACTAAGACACGATGTGGAATGTGGATGGGGTGTACATCTCATGCAGGCAGCCAAGGAGTACGTGGGCCACTTGGCTAGTCCATGATACGTGACAATGAGAAGTAGGGTGTAGTCGAGGAGTACACTATGAGCCATGTGGATGGCATGCTCACTCCACACCACATGAGGACTACTGCTATAGCCTGACATTGTTCCCTCCTTCCTTGTTTGGTGGCTAGTTTCTAGTCACGCAGTGTTGTATAGTGCAATTTTGAAGATTCTGGACTTTATGGTTATTGATGATTTTCTATTGATTGTGAAGGCTAACACTTTGTTTATATTTGATTGTGATGGTTTACCACACCTTGTGATCTTATTTTCACGTAGCCCTCATGGTTACATTTGATTTAGTGTTGAAATTGTGCACATTTCTTGCTTTATTGCTGAAATTGAATTTTTATTTGATATTTATTTATGATGTTAGTTGCTAAACTAGTTTATCCTTATTGTTTTCGATGTTGGCCATGTGTCGTATTGTGATTCTTCCTCAAGGACGCATGAGGTGGACTTAGTGAGTGTATACAAGGAAGCAAATATAGGGAACCTTGAGGATGGGGGTATGTGAGGCTGTTACATAGCTAGGACCCACTACCCACCTACATGTAATGACTATTTCTTGGAGGCTAACCACCTTATACAACAAGAGATAGGTCATTGTGGTCTTGTTTGGATGGTCTCACCATGTGTGTGTGGCCTAACACCATCAAGCCACTGAGTGTGAGGTATGGATTATGTGAGATGGATATTGGTTCCTAGCTCATGGATTATATATCACGGATTAGTATGTCGCTTACCAGTGTCTAGATAGACCCTTGTGTAGCCTCATGATGTGATTCTCAGTGATGTGAATTTGTGTGTATGTGAAGAATGTATGTTAAATCATGAATATAGTACTTATGAAATGTTAAATTATCTTCCATGCTTCTAAAAAGATGTAAAATATTTATCTTTTGTTGAGTATGTTATGAGATTTAGTGTTGTAAAATGAATAAAGTGTAATGTCTTGTTTTTAAATTATGGATATTTAATGAAAAATGTGTGCTTGTGTATAATTATATTGTGTTTTATGGAAATGTAGCATTCTAATGTATTGATTGCTTAGAAGTGTATTGGAAGAGGAATTGTAATTTAATGGTAAAGAAATGAAATGGTAATGCATTTGAAATTGAATACTCCTATATGTTTCTGTTATGAGAAATTTTTCTAGTTAGGATTAAGAGGGTGCAATGCTCTCTTTGTCTTGAAAGAAACTGATGGGTGTTAATGCTCACATGTAAGAATTTCAAGTGGTTGATGTACTATGGAATCATTTTTGAAATGCAAGTCTTGATTGTGTTATTATTGTGACATTGAAAACTAAAAGGATAGGTCATGTTTGAAATGGACTATATAAGTATATATCCTTGTGAGATGAATCATTTTTATAGGAAAAACTAGTGTATATTATTCTAATGTATTGAATCAACCTCGATGTTGGTAATAGAGATTTGTAGTACTAATGTGTTATGTTTCCACCCTAGTTGTGACTTCTAGGAGTAAGTCAAGCTTTAGCGGGGGAGGATCTAGTGCCCCTCCATTCTCACCATGGATGTGTCGGTAGTCTAGCTAAGGAACCTGAAGATGAAGGAGGCAAGCTATGGACATATTGATATGATGGGAGTGCTTGGTTACCTTTAGGGTTTCACTTGATTCTAATATATTATTATTTTGTTGAATGTCATTATGATTTTGATTATGATTATATCTTTATTCTCATGAAGATGTACTGATTTGTGTTCAAGCGTTGTGGCTGGAGATGGGACACGAGCATCTATTAGTGCTTTAGTGAGTATGATGTATATGGTCATGCCATTATCACTATGCAGAGATTTAATTGGATAGTGGGTGATGCAATAGTATGTTGTTAGGTTAGGAGGAAAGGGCGACATCATACCATTGGAAGTATGGGGGACATATGTGAATGAAATACGATTGCTAGAGTTCCTTTCCTAGTGCATCAACTATTATGCACAAAAGCTCTAACTTGTATGTTTAAGTGAATAGGTACTGGACTACGTCTCCACCTAAATTAGCAAGTTTGAGCGCGCCTTGAACCCAATGGATCAGTTGATCAGGAGATAAGACTTGGTCCCCTACCCTAGCCATCATCCTTGAAGAGGATGAGTATCCGGTTGATAGCTTGTTAGTACTATCAGTTTGGTCAATTAGTGTTGCTTGTTGTTTTACTTTTCAACCCTGGATAGTGGTCAGGTAATTATGTGGGTATTTAGTTTTATTTGATTTGTATTGTGTGACAAAATTTCTTGGTGATCCTATGCATTAAAATAAATTATTAGTAAAAAGGAACACTTTGATAAATAAATATATAAATATATAAATAAATATATATTCTTAGTTAATAATAAAATAAATTTATAATGTATATTATAATTAATAAATAATAAAAATAAAATGATAAACAAATAAAAAAAGTATAAGGTTGGAATTATACAGTTACTTATAATGTGTAAATAGATGTTGGTGAATGGATTTGCCATTGTGTGAATTGGGTATTAATTATACTTACGCAAATTATAATTTTAAATAAAATACCTTTAATTGTCCTAACTATTAAATTAATAAATTAATTTAACTCTAACCCATTATAAAACGTTGGTTGGGGATTTCTCGTACAAGGGACATCCCTCTTTTTCTTGAAACATTTCGGTTTTGGAAAAGGGAGGATTTGACTCTTTTGGGGAAAAAGGAAACTGTCTATAAAATATTGATTGTTGATTATGCTGAAATGGTTTTCCCAAAATTTTGGATTGGGGTTCCAGAGAAGTTGAAATTGTAGTGAAGGATTGATCTCGGCATCAAATCTTCATCTCTGCTAGGTGTTGGATCCATATTGGATTCCAACCTTGTGTTTATCTACTTTTCTAAATGTGCAAACAATGGATTAATTCCTCTCTCTATTTTTAAAATAAATGTTGGAATGTTCTAATTTGCATAGGAATGAGATATTTATCTATTTAGTCCAGTTTAAAATAGTCAATAAATGTATTTACATATATCTAACACTCGCTACATTCCTTGAGATGACACTCATTTACTCCTGCTAATTGCATTCCTCTGGAAGTTTCTTAAGCCTTTTCAACAAATGCATTTTGTGCACCCCTTACAACCATTGCATTTCACAAGTTGACATCTCCTTGAGACGTTTTGTTAAGGAGTCTGGGTGCCTCCTCTTTGTAGTTAATTATTGCATACATGTCAGCCTGGGAAAATAATAACAACAAAATCTGGCATACACCCACACCTACACACTGCCATTTACAATGGAATTCGGCTTTACACCAACCAATTACCTTTGTTTGAAAGTTTCTAAAACCTTTTCATAATTTGAGGGAGAAGTCTTAAGACCTCCCAGTTTCATTCGAACCTGTCCTAGCCAAAAGTATGGCAACACAAACTCCTGTGGCCATGACTTTCCTTGACTGAAGCCATGCAGTAGCAGCCAACAACATAATAATCTCCTTCAATATGATAAGATCGTACAAGGTTATTATATGAATGAGATTTCATGGGAGGGTGGTCGATTGAATCAAGAGCTATCTTAGTCAACTATTCCACATTAGCTTTACACCAGCCATTCACAACTTGCTTGAGAGTTTATTATGTTTTTTTTTTAACAAATCCAATCCGTGCTTATCCTGCAATCATTGCATTCCATGAGTTAACATCTCTTTGGGGTCATTTGTCAATAGTTCAATGCCTGCCTGTGGTGTCCTACCAAATAGTCACTTAGGCTTTTTCCCTGGAGCCTCCTGTCAAACAGGTCATGTTCCCTAGTTTACTATTAGTGCCATTGGTGTGATTAATGTGCGTGTTGGGGATCTAGCTTATGCGATTTGGTGTTTTATATTATAAATTGCATTTGATATTGTCTTCTTTTATAAAATACATTTGATTTAGCTTATGTGATTTGGTGTTTTATATTATAAATTGTATTTGATTATAAACTGCATTTGATATTGTCAAATGGGTTTTGTACCCTAGTTTGCATTTGATATTATAAATTGTATTTGATATTGTCTTCGATAATAAGATACATATTATGTTTTCATTCTTATTGATGATATGTTAAATATCAAATGGATTTAGATAATATGATTTTATTATTATATATATATATACATATGTATACATATATATATGTATGTATATATATGTATGGATATATATGTATGTATATATATGTATGGATATATATGTATGTATATATATATGTGTACATGTATATGTATATGTATATATAATATTATATTTTGATTTCCTTTCTATGGATAATAAGGTATATATTATATGTATCAGATAATATGAAGGTAAATAGTAAAAGATTTTCTTGCTGGTATGTGAAAGAATATATGATAAATGAAGTAATAAAATGTTATACAAAATTTTAATTGGATAACTGTTAGTAAACTAAGTACTTCATTCGCTATAGAAAAGTGAATTGGGTAAATAATTTGAGTGAAATGATTTATTTCATAAATAGATGGTTATTATTTTAAGTATTACTGATTAAATCATAACTGATCTAGATTTCTCATTGATAATTAATTAGCGGGTGAATGTTGAATATTCCTATAATTATTTAATAGCTAATTAGTAAAATTGTCATGTAAATTAGTTAATTAGAATAATTGATTGTTGTAGTTATATTCAAATATAATTATTGGGTTAAATAGTCTTTTAAATAGAATTATGTGGTTAAGTGAAAATAAGTGATTTGAAATAATACCATATTACTAGGAATATTTTCATGGTCATAATGTGATGGTTAATAGTTTGTAATAAACAAAGAGTCTTGGTTATTGGGTTAAGCATTATGTGATTGTTTAAGATGAATGTCACCTGTGGGAGGTATGTTGGGAAGTGTATTTAGTATGTTTGTTTCCAGAGGCCTAGAGGGAGTATATTTGAATGTATGGTCCTTACAATTGTTTTTTCTTTGAAGTGGTTTGGCAATGTTCTGGGTTATGTGCTTTGTGTGAAATGTGATCCCTAAGGGTGTTGCTTCATGTTGTGTATGGATTCTTGAGATGTGGTAATGATATTATATTGAAGGGTTTTCTAGTTGCAAGTAGGGGGAGTGGCTCTCAATGGGGGCTAGGGTCTAGTGAGAGACTTCCAAGACAACCCATGCTTGGACCATGCGATGACACGCCTCCTTATTGCAGTCTAGCATTCCCTAGTTGTATTTCTTCCTTCTGTGGTGTGAGTGCCTCTGGAAGTGAAGCAAGTTTCGTAAGTGATGTTTTATGTTAGCAGTATTGTGTTGGAGTCTGAGTATAGTCCTTGTTTGTGTTAGCTTATTGCTTTCTTGACTGTGTGTTGGATGTGGGGCCTTATAAAAGATAAGGTCATTTCACTATGTTTCATCTAAGTTTTCAAGCATTTAATTATAAAAGATAAAGTGGGATTTCAAGAAAATTTCAAGGCATTCAAGAGAAAATTTAGTGAAGAGTTATTACAGAAATCAAGATCCAATTATCATGTCAAAGTCTTCTTGCATCATGCATGTTATTGGAGCTAATATGGTGATGTAGAGTTCATGATCCATTCAAGTATTCAAAGCAGTATTTCTAATCAAGTTTCAATATCAAGATCTGCATCCATTGAAGCCATTCCATGTAAGTTGCAGATCTACATTCCAAGGTTCATTCAAGGGTTTGGTGAGTTGTGACATAGAGTTGTTCATTCATCATTCCTTTCATGCTAGCTCATTTCATTTCAAGGTTTAATTACCAAAATGTGGTTTGACCAAGACAAACCCCCATTCACCAAAAACAAAGCATTTTTCCCCTTGTGAACCTCAATTCTAGACCTACACAAACACAAAGAACAAACACAATGTTAGTCATATATGCAAGTTATAACTAAGATTCCCCATGCAATTAATCTACAATGCTCAAAATAGGAAATGAATGAAGAACACAATAAAAGAAATCAATCAAATCCTATTAAAGCATGCAACCTCTTAATCCCATGGGGGAATTGGTGCCATTTTGATGTGAAAAATGGCCCTTTCCCAACTCCTTTGCAAGCTTGATGAAGATTGATGCACTTGATGATGATGAACAATGTGCTTCCTTGATGAAATCTACAATAACCTAGTGATGATGATGGAAAAATGATATGGAAATGGATGAATTTTCTCTAAATATGAAGATAGTAACTTTGCTTTAAGTTCTGGATCCAAAATGAGAAAAAGAGCCTTCTATTTATAGAAGAATAAGATGGACGAATGAGCAAAATGGAGGAATGTGGGATCATTCAATATCCAATGGCCAAGTGCCACTTGTCAAGATGTGAATGGAGGAAGGTTGATCACATTTTGATGAATGTGCCAATAAATGATATTAGGTGGAAATTGAAAATTGTGAAATGACAAGTTGGAGGGAGAAAAGAATGTATTGAATGCCACTTGGCTCAATGCACAAGGACATGTAAGAGGCATCGAATTCCTTGTTGGAAGGACAAATCCCATTTGGAGGGATTTTCAAATTTGGAGGAATATTCCCTTTTGATGCCAAGTTGAGGGAAATTAGAAGAATTAATAAACCAAAATAAATGATTTATTGGGCAAGTTGCAAAATCTAGAGGATTTAGGTGATTGAGATTATATTTAACCATGATTTGATTAATTCAAGTGAGGATTAGGTGATTTGACAATTTGACTTAGACTTTTGGATTAATTTAAATCAAAATGAGAGAAAAATGATTATTAGACTTATTTAAATAAAGTTTGATTTATTTAATTAAAGAGGGGGCGATGTTAGTTTTAAATCAAACAAAGATAAATTTATTTTAATTTAAATAGATGACTTTAGAGATAAAAATGATTTATTTAATTAAGAGATGAATAAGATGAATTTAATCAAATAAAGTTTATTCGATTAAATGGTTAGTAAAAGGAATGATTTAGGATAAACCGGTGTTAGTGGAAACTTCAAGATCGTCAGATAACATTAATTAGTACATTTTATGTGTCTATTATTTTGCCCCTCTTTGAAGCAATCCACTTGTTGCATTGGTTCAAAGAATAAACTTGCCAAGATCAAAATTCAAAATTATCTAATTTTTGATGCCCCACTGCTGTCCCAATGAAAGAATTATGCTAGTACATCGCTTCTAAGAGATCGCATGTAAATTTTGATTTTTGGGTAGATCTCAAGAAAAAAAAGAAGACAGTCTGGATAGGTTCAGGAAAGGCCTAGGAGGCCAAAAACATGCCAAAACATGACAAAACGATGCAAGACAAGCCTCAGTTGGGAAAAAAAGAGATTGGGGTCCAAAACCCTAGTTGGACGGCCAAACGGGGTAAAAAAACCCTAGTTTTTATGCTTAAATAGGCCTTGGGGGACCACTTCCAATTCATTTTCACATTCAGCCTTTAGAGATTCTGCAAATTTGAGCTCCGACCCCTATGAGAGATGGCACAATGAACACTTCTATGACATGTTTCACAGTGAGTACGAGTGTACCATAGGCTTCTCGACACAAGACCACCAGTATGTCATCTTGACCTGACTTTGTTTTTTGTGTGCTTGTAATAGCTTAGAAAGTCAAATTAGGTCAAGCAATCCTATATAGCACCACTGCAAACTTCATTTCAGTGCTGCTATTGTGGATAGTGATGTGGCGTCATAGTTTGGAGTTAGTGTTCAAACTCCAAATTGAACCACATATGTGAATTACGTCACGGTGGGCCAGTTAGCAAACTAGGGTTTAGGGGTTAAATAGAGGCATGCCCAAATTGCACCATGGCAGTGGAGTTTGGAGGTTTAGAGCTTCTAGCAGCACAGTTTGGAACTTCCAAACTGGGTCGCAATTGCAAACGGTGATGTATTTACTATTTCAATCACAAAAACTTTGAACAGGATCTTGATTTTTTACGATACTTGATGTCATGACTTTCCTAATGCAGAAGGAGGTAGAGATTCTTCGTTCGCTTGAGCACAAATCCTCCATTCTAAGCAGATTAGTTGGTATGCACGAGCGGCTCTAGGAGCACCTGGGGGTGATTGGACTTTGGTACATTGCATATGGACCGCCGATGAGGACACACTTAGGGATGATGACAACGCTAGCAGAGCGATGACACAATGAGATGCCATTGTTTCACTTTCCTACAGGCGAGGCGATAGTGACCCTGAAGGATGTTTGGCACATACTATGATTATTGATCCATAGAGAGAGAGTCATCTATGATGTGGATGCTGGGAGAGATGCCTATCACAACATGATGGGCCTTGATCAGATTATTTTTTCCGAGGGTCAAATTGAGTTGGAGCACTACAGGCTCATTGTATCACCATTCTGCCTAGTTGTAGCAACTATCATTTTAGGACTTGTGGCACTAGATTGGTGCAACCGATATTTAGTCCAGGATGGGGGCTCGCCTAGGAGTGGATGGTTAGATAGAGAGTATGCTTTGTGTGGGGACCAGTGCTGCTGGCCTCGCTATACTGAGATCTACATGAGTTTTGCATACTATGAAAGTAGATCCATCGGGGCTAGGGTCACACTCCTTCACATATGGGCCTGGTGAGCACATTGTAGTGCTCCGCCCATGAGTTACACTAGTCTATATGGAGTTAGATGACCCAGTCATCTGGAGGTACAAGGGATGACTCTATTTTTCACACACTGGATAGCACAGGATCCCTCATTGGAAGAGGGTTATTGATGACATGAGAAAGTTCACATGGCAGCTATATCTTGGGTGGCCATTGTGGTATGACGATGCCCAAAAGTTGTTTTTTGCAAGACAAGATAGACTTATACAGGGCAGGGAGCATACGATGGTAGAGTGGTACCTACCTGGCCGAGTACTCAGACAATTTGGTGAGTCGTGGGATAGACTCGATGACTAGTACGTTGTGATATTTGCATGTACTACGAGGGAGACAACCTAGGGCTGATACATTCCTGTAGATGAGGCAGTATAGAGCTTCATACATCTGGTGGCTAGGCCATGGTTGTATGATCAGGGACAGGTTGACGAAGGCACCACACAGGCATACAGAGATTGGTTCCGTCCACCACTTAGATTGATAGTGCTAGGGACACCATTGACACGACAAAGTTCCAGGGGAAGATCAACAAGATGAGGCCAAGGAGGAGGCCAAGGGGATGGGGATGGAGATGGGGGCCGGGGAGGAGGTGGACCACATGAGCAACCTGATTAGGACATGGTATGGCAGGATCCCCAAGATAGGATCATGATTAGGATCAGGGCAGATAGGACCAAGATCAGGTTAGATAGGACCAGGATTAGGCCCGACAAGATCAGGACAGACAGAGATCAACTACCTTAGAGAGATCAGGGACTACCTCCAAGGGACCAAGGGCCTCCACCGCCACTTGACTAGTGAGACACCCTTATCCAGTAGCTTCAAGCATAGGTGTAGGGTCTACAGGGACATATCGTTGCATTGACATCTAAGAGAGATCAACTGAGGATTGAGCGGGAATAGACCGTTCAGTAGAGATAGGCTATAGAGCTCAGGGCTACTCAGGAGATGGCTTGTTGGAAACAACTCAAGAGCATGGCTGCATCCTCCTCCCAGAGCACAGTTTCTTTACGAGCATACAAGGAGGCAGTCTGAGAGGCCAACTATTACAAAGTGCATTATCATCAGTCTGATAAATAGAAGTTCAACAAAGGCGGTTCATGAGAAAATCCCTCAAAAGGCATGGAAAAAATGCAAGTGGATGGTTGAGCACTTGAGAGTGTTCGGGTGTGTGGCATATGCCCATGTGCCAAAGAAAAGAGACATAAATTGGATGACAAGGGTGAAAAGTGTATTTTTACAGGCTACAGTGAGGAGTCCAAGGCCTATCGGTTGTACAACCTGGTCACCAAGAAAATCATCATCAGTAGGGATGTAGAGTTCCTAGAGGATGCATCATGGGACAGAGTGATAGTTTTTGACAACTCAAAACTGCTCTTGACAACTCCTAAAGAAGAAGGAAGAGAATAAGAAGTTCAACAAGATGAGTTTGCAGTTGCTCCTGAGAGCTCCAGATAAGCTACTAAAAGCTCTGGAAGAGCTCTTGAAAGCTCTTGACAACTCTTGATGCTGGTAGAAAGTCAAGAAGACAGTCATAGACAGCCAAAGATTTGGTCACAGAGAGCTCCCGACATCTCCTGAAGTGAGCAGACAAAAAGGAAAGCAACTAGAGACAACTAGAAGATTGGATCTCGAGAGCTCCCGATAGCTTCAGATGGCTCCTAAGAGCTCCCGACAGCTCCTGATCTAGCCTGTTCAGCAAAGCAGCAGTAGTAGTGAAAGTTCAGACCCCACTCTCGCCTCCCTAATTCCAAAGAAGACCAAGAGTCTAAGGGAGATCTACCAGAATGAAAGGAATGATGAAAAATTTGATGAGAGTGAATTTTGCATTATTTTCTCATAGTGATCCAATTTATTTTGAGGATGTTGTGAAAGAGGAGAAATGGTGTGAGGCCATGGATGAGGAGATAGATACAATAGAGAGGAACAACACATGGGATTTAACTGATTTTCTTCCCAACAAGTAAGTTATTGGGATGAAATGGGTCTACAAGACCAAGTGTAATGTCTATGGAAGAATAGAGAGGTATAAGGCACAATTAGCTATCAAGGGGTACAAACAACATTTTGGGAGAGATTGCAATGAGACATTTTCCCCCATTGCAAGGATGGAAACTGTGCGGGCAATCATAGCAATTGCAGCCCAACACAAGTGGAAGGTGTTTCAAATGGATGTGAAGTTCGCCTTCCTAAATGGAGTGTTGAAAGAAGTTTATGTGGAGCAGCCATTTGGATATGAAGTTCCAGGTCAATAACACAAGGTGTATAGGATGAAGAAATCTCTTCATGGGTTGAAGCAAGCTCCATGGGCATGGTACAACAATATTGACTCATATTTGATGAGCAATGGCTTTAGCAAAAGTGGTGGTGAGCCCACTCTTTACATCAAGGCAGCAAATGGTAAGATTTTGATTATTGTCTTGTATGTTGATGATTTAGTTTTCACCAGGGATAATGATTTCATCATTGCTGATTTTAAAGAGGCCATGAAAAGAGAGTTTGAAATGACAGATTTGGGTCTCTTGAGATATTTTCTAGGCATAGAAGTAAAACAAATGCATGATGGTATATTTATCTCTCAAGAAAAATATGCAAATGCAATCTTGAAGATATTTAGGATGCTTGAAAGCAAGCCTGCCCCAACACCAACAATCGTAGGTCTAAAGTTGAGTAAGAAAGATTGCAGTAGCAATGTGAATCCGACCATGTTTAAAATTTTGGTTGGAAGTTTGATGTATTTAACTGCAACTAGGGCTGATATAATGCACAATGTGAGTCTTATTTCTAGATTTATGGAGACTCCAAGGGACACCCATTGGTAAGCCGGTAAAAGAATCCCGAGGTATGTGAATGGCACCAAAGGATATGGCATTTTGTACAGAGCAGAAAATGATTTTGGGCTGTTTGGATAGTGATTGGGCAGGAAGTTTGGATGATAAGAAGAGCACATCGGACTATGTGTTTCATTTGGGTACGTGAGCTATTTCATGGGCTTCCAAGAAGCAAACCTTCCCTATCTACAACTGAGGTTGAATATATAACAGCAAATGCAACAACATGTCAAGCTATTTGGCTGAGAAGAATCTTGACAGATTTGAGAGAAGAACAAGAGGATGGAACAACTATCTTTTGTGACAATGTTTCATCAATAGCCTTGATGAAAAATCTTGTGTTTCATAGAAGAAGCAAGCACATTGAAATCAGGTATCATTTTATTAGAGAGTTAGTTGAAAATGGTGAAATTAAAATGGCATTTTGTAGGTCTGAGCAGTAGCTAGCAGACATATTCACCAAACCTTTGAGCAGGGACAATTTCGAGTGTCTAAGGAGCAGATTGGGTATTGTTGATTTGGATTAGGATTGATCTTGTTTCGTCAGCTTAGGACCAAAGGGGGAGTGTTGGAAAATTAATTGCTCCTGAAGCCTCTTGATCTCATGTCAGATCCCCCAGTTTTTTCACCTACCTGCAAGGAGCCCCATCTTCAATGACAATTTTTGAGATCTCCATCCTTGCAGCTCCTAATAGCTCCAAAATTAAATATGGTAGGAAATTTTGAATTCCCAATTTATGATAGTAGGTAATTTTGAATGTTTGAGAGGGAATGTTGAAGAGACAAAAAAAATTGTAGTTAGTTTTGTCTGTTGGAGGAAGAGTTCCTGAGCAATAGTAGTCTGAAAGAGGAATGTTTTGTTTTGTTCTCTATGTGATTCAGAGAAATTTCTGAACAATAGCAGTTGTGATTGTTTTTGTGATTGAGTAGTGATTGCTCCTGAAAGAGCTTTGCATAGCTCATGACA
>VDFB02105785.1:451763897-451854358 GCA_007258455.2 Sequoia sempervirens
AAATGGTGGCCTGAAATAGAGAATATTCCACTTTTTAAAATATTTTTCCCAACTATGCTAACAGAGCGAATATTCTTTGCAAAGAATATTTTGATGACCTTGATAACATATTTCGATGGTTGGGGTATATTTTACTATGACAACTATCGATCCATCCAATTTAACCTCATGGATTGCTGACGTCAGCAAGGCATCGACACCATTTTTGAAATTTTAAGGTCCCCTCACCATTTGCATTTTCAATTTGGAGGGTGGTTTTTAAACGACCATATCTCGAGCATATGACCTCCTTTTTCAGTGTATTTTTTTTTTTTGTTTAGGGTAGAATTTTGTGCTCTTCATGGTATGCAATCAATTTTTCATTTTGGTGTCTATATTTTTTAGAAATTGCAAATTCTCATAGGTGTTACATCATTCTTTTTTTGGGAACTTTTGGATCTCTGTTCTTGCTCTTACGGTAACATTTTGGGTGATTTTTTTTAAAAGTGCATATTTTTCATGTGCTTTCTTGTTTTGGGAACTAAATTATGATATGACTATTATTTAATTTTTATTGTATGAAGTAATTAAAAAAATTACACAAAATCAATGCTCATATGCTCAACTCTGTTGGAAGTTCATAATGCAAAAATTAACATTTTTTGTCCCTTTACCAAAAAATAGTTTGGGACCTTTTTCCAGCCTGGTCGGTGTTATATAAATCTTCTTTCTTTGCATGCATTTGGCATTTAATTCCAGTGATAGTAATTTGGTCTATTTGGAGGGAAATATAAAATTGTATTTTTAGAAAAGTATCTTCCTCAATGCAGAATGTTCAAGCTATAATTGAAAAGTCAGTCACAAAATTAGCCAATGCATATGTTAAAATCCATAAAGTTGTTAGTTCTCTCTTCACATCATGGGATGATAGTATTCTAAAGAATTGGAAAGGTATAGGTTTACCCTTCAAAGGTAGATTAAAACAAGCTCATAAGTCAAGGATTGATAGGAACTCAATTAAATGGCAACCACCAATCCCAGGTTTCTTTAAGTTAAATTTTGATGGTGCCTTGAGAGGGAATTGAGGTGTTTCAGGTGTAGGAGTGTGTATTTGAGATTCATGTGGTGTGTTAAAAGCAACCAAGTCAATTGCCCTTCCATTTGGAATGAATAATGTAGCAGAATCAATGGTAGTTCTACATGGTTTAAAGCTTGCTAAGCACCTAGGCATATCTCAAATCCATGTTGAAGGTGATTCATTAATAATCATAAATGCATGTAAGGACAGAACTTGTCACAATTGGCATTTAAAATATTTTATGAAAAATGTTTGGGAACTATTAGACAAGTTCCACTCTTTCTATATTTCACAAACGTACCGTGAAGGGAATATGCTAGCAGATCAACAAGTGCAAATATGGGATGCCAAAAATAAGAAGTGACCATTTCAAAGGATAAGTTTGATGCATTCCCAAACCTAGCCGAGATTGTAGTGAAATAATTGGTGTAATAAAAAAATTAGAAAGTCATTCGAGATTGGGCTTTTACAAATCGGGCATCGTGCTTTCAAAGATCGGAGGTCAACTTGTTGGCTTTCAAAAAAGCGAAGTAGGAAAAGGTAGAGGAGAATCCCAAACCCCAGAAAAAACTAAAGGTAAGTAGGGCTTCTCAGTTTGGAGTTCCACCTCCAAACTTCAACATGTTTTTAGTCAAAATGTTGCTAAGTTCACAAGAAACAAAAGTTAGAAAGTTGAACAAAATCGAGCATTGGGCTTTTAGAGAATGAAGTTTAGCTTCATAGGCAACAAAAGTTAGACATCGAAGATATTTCTTTCATCAGAGATCGAAGTCCAGCTTGTTTTCTTCCACGAAAGTGAAGGAAGAATAAGATAGAAGAGAAACCCAATCCTTGACAAGTCTAAAGGCATGTCAAGCTTCTCTATTCGAGGTTCCACCTTAAAATTAACCAAGTGTAATGGGGTTCTCAATGATTAAAGGCATGTTGGATTTCTTAGTTCGGAGTTTCACCTAACAGCTTGAACATATTTTCAATCAAAATTTTCCAAAGTTCACTAGCAACAGAATCAGACATCGAAGATATCTCTGACATTGGAGATTGGATTCCAATTTGTTTTCTTCCACAAGAGTGAAGGAAGGATAAGGTAGAAGAGAAACCTGATCCCCAACAAGTCTAAAGGCATGTCGGGATTCTCTGTTTGGAGTTCCACTTTAAGCTTTACCAAATGTAAAGTATGCAACGGTAAGAAGGAAGAGTGACGCTTGACCTCGAAACAAAGTTAGAGGAAAGTTGCCAACAATGTACAAGTAACTTTATAACCAAAGTTGGTGATAGTTCTCAATAGGTAATCCTGGTAGATGGGTAGTAGGAAAGATTATCATGTAAATCTTCCACCTAGATCAAAAGCATAGATTAGGCCCTCTTGGACATTTTTATAATTACTTACTATTATTATTAATATAATATATAGACTATTACCCTTTTTTGCAAAAAAAAAAACTATAAATTAATAAATTTAAAATTTTATTATTAGCAATAATAATTTAATTAATGTTTTAGTTATTTTTTATGTAATTTATTTTATAAATATAAGATAAATAGATCATAAATGATGATTTTTGAAATCTATATTTAAATAAATTTAATATGGAATTAAAATGTTAACATAAAAAATTTCATATTAATAATAAAATAAATAATCGTTAAAAAAGAGTAAATAAAAATGAATGAACCCATTAAGATATTATGAATAATATAATAATAATTAAGAATAAGTAATTTAAGGTTGTGGGCATTTTATAATTAGAAGTATATATGGATTATCAAAATATGATTTAGTTTTTAAAAGAATTAAAATATTACAAATTAAATAAGTGAAAAGTGTAAAATATATAGATATTTAAATAAAGGGAAAATTATTTATAATATCATTTGGGTTAAATTAATATCAATGAAAATGTAGATGAATTAAATTTTAAGTTTTTTTCTTTATTATGATAGGTTAATATGAATTTTCATTTATATATGTGTATATATAATGATGTTACAATTATAAAATGAATATGGTTAATAATATATTAATTTATGGGTCTTAAATATATAGTAGAGATGTTTTAACGTATATGTATCAAAGATATGTTGAAAGATATTTTAAATAGATATGAAAAGGAGGTATAGAGATATTTTCATTAAAATATTTTTTTTAATAACTTAAAAATTGTTTTATTTTGGGTATTGAAAGAATCATTTATTATATGTCTTTATATATGAGATGAAGACATTTATATTTATATGTATAACTTAATTTGTTGTGTATGTGTATGTGTAAATTATAAACAATCATGACAAAAATATGCATAGATAGAAAATTCAAATCTTATCTGATAAAATCAAATACCTTGAAATGACTATAATTTATTTAGTCACTAAGAGAGATTTTTTTTATTTAGTCACTAAGAGATATTTTTTTAGTGGCTAATATTCATTAATTGGCTAATAGAAATTTGAGAATTTGAATAGCTATATTTTTATAAAATTTTATTTTACTCTTATTTAAGTCACCAAAGAATTTATTTTATTAATTTTTTTAACTCAAAAATTTACCATAATATTCGATACATGATTAAATTAGATTTGTCTAAATTTTATAAATTATAGTAGAAATTTAAATTAATTTGCAAATAATATATCATAACTATTAGTTTCTCTATGGTCATATTTTCATTCTTTAGTTGCTTCCATTATTTAAAATATAATCTAATAAATCACATTGTATTTTGCAAGGTAAAAATGTACCTACAGTCTATAATGCTCATGGGGCCTAAAATAAAAGTAATTTTGGGCTCATGAGCATTACAAATTGCAAGTACATTTTACCTTCTGGAGTACAACAAGGGTCATTAGATTATATTTTAAATCAATGGTGGAAACTAAATGTTATAGAGTATACCCCTTAAACCCATTGCTCATTTCTATCCTTGATCCCCTACTTTTCTATGAGAATTATTTTTAAATGGAAGGATTCGCCATCATAATTAATGGATTTTCCTATTATTTTCAAGATTTGCTAGTTTTTTGTACAAAATTTTAAGAACATTAGTAATACTAAAATAGACATCGCTATCTCTAGTTGGAATAAGACCTAAGAAATCAACTAATAAAATATTTTGAAATAGATGGATTATTTCAACTTGGAGAAAATCTATAAATAAAGAATATTTTTCATATAAAAAATGAAACATAATAATGTATGATTATAGCATGTATTTTCCCCATACCATTTGAATTAAGTTAATGGTTAGATAAAGAAGTGATATTATGTTTATTATTAGCAAAAACAACAACAAGATTTATCACTTGAGACTAATCTAGATTGTATTGTAGACCCATAACCCTAAATCCCACGATTATTTTTTATACATTAAACTTAGGAAAATATATAATACTAGTGGAATGAGTTTTTTTGGATTAACACAATATTTTTAAAGGATGTGAAATCAAATATATTCTCTGAAGCTCACATATAGAGATAAGTCAAAATTTATATAGGAGTGACAACCTCTAAAATTCTAAACCTTTCTTATATTGCAATTTTTCTATTATATGGAAGCTTGAAACAAGAAATAGATATTAATATATACTCATTGCACAAATGTTAAAAAAAATTATTAAAAAATTAGTTTAACTATTAGAATTAGTATCTTTTTTTTTATGAATAGGAATTAATCTATATTAATTTAGAGATTAAAATACATATTCACAAAAAAAAGTGGGTGGTAAGAAGGAACACCCTGAGAGTCACATGGGTAAAACCCAGAAAAGCAAAAAATAGCTAGTCACATCATGGGCGGAACCCATAAGTCCATAATAACAAATAAGAAAAAGGCCATTAAGTGGCCAAAGCAGTGCCAATAGAGCCAGGAGGGTCTCTGTCATCCATCTTCTTCCCCCATACATCAGCAGGGTCTGGAGTGATGTTAGGAAGAGGACCCCAACCATCATCATCTTCTTTTTCTTTTTCTTTATCTTCCTTGCGTCGAGGCGAGATTGCAAATGCAAGCCGCAGAAATTTTTTTCTAGAATCTGGCCAACCAGAGCCATAAGCAAGAGGGTCATCAGAGGGCCACCCAGAACTGCCATTGCAGCTTCTTGTAGCTCCCCCAGAGGGCCACCCCTAGCCATCCCACGAAGGAGGAGAGCAGGTCTGCCGAGGAGGGCAAGAACCATGTTGAAGAGGAGGTTGAGAGCAGAGGCGTGCAGAGCCACTCTGCTATTATTAGATCTTGTATTTATTTATACATGATTTATGGTTTGTAATTGTTTACTACTATTTTATTGTTGTTTAAGGTTTTTTATAATATTATTTGTGTCATCTTTATTTTGTTGTTCTTTTTATTGGGTATTGGATCAATCCAATAACCTTTATGTGTTTTTTGGAATGTTATATCATATATAATTAATTACCTATGAGTCTATGATGGGGTGTTGTATACTAGTGTTCTTTGTGCGACAAGTTTAAGTATTATAAATAGCCTATTTATAGCATCAAATTGATGTAAATAAAGTTGAATTGATGTAAATTATTGTTAGATTCAAACTTGTCTCAAAGCTCTATTTGAGTTATTAGTGAAGTAATATAGCCTCTATCTAGTGGTAATTGTGTATTTGTTTCCATTTAAATTGAGAGAATATTATCAATGGATTAAATATGTTTTATGATTTAAATTATCCTTGTGATAGAAGTCTGTAAATTTCAATCTTAATTTTTGGATCTAGATATTATTTGATTTACTATTATGAGTTATTAAAATTATTTTAATCAATTCTAGAAGAGGGAAAATTTTGTTATCAACATTGAATGAAATGATAATTAGTCTACAAAATATCCCTTCGATTGAATATTAAGTCTAATATTATGAGTGATAAAATTATACTTGGTTCAAGAAGAAAGGATAGTTATGTAGTCTAGAATGCACAATTATCATCTTAGAATGTATTTTGAATATATAGATAATATAAGAAGCTAAAGTGGATGATAGTAATTATGGAATATGCATGTCATTTAAAGTGATATATAATCATAGGATAATAATTTATAAATTTTATGTTGAAGAAGAATAAAGCATTTATATTAAAGAGAAGGGGTATATGAATAATCAAATAAAGAAAACTAAAAGATTGAAATTTGAATATATAATATTGTACTGCATTAACACCATCCCGTTGATATTTCCATGGTGTAGCAAATAACGCCCCACATCCCACACAGTTTATACAATTATCTATGTAATGTACTATTAAGAAGCCGCATACATAGCACCAGACTTTTAAAAAAAACTTTTCAAACCACATGATTGAAGCTTTGATTTTAATTACAATCCTACAAGATATGATAATTTGGATTATTCTAGTGAAATCTCTTCTACAAGAACACACTAAAAAATATCAATATGCCTCACTTATTATAAAATAAAAATTCATTAGCGTTACTTTTGTTTTTTTCAGCTTGGTAGGGCTTATCACTTAGAGGTTAAGATTTTTTTGTGTTAATTATTTGGACAATGAGAAAAATACTAACTAAAGTATCAAATGAGTATTCCTTGCTAAATACATCCAAAATTATAATATAAAACTATAAAACTTTTTAAAAATAAAGTCTTTTTATTGAACAAAGTTGTAAAAAAAATTTACAAATAAAATATAAATAAGAGTTCAGTAAGAGGATTGTGAAAGAAAGAAAGTCAACAGAGACCAGTAACTTACAAAGTATATCAACATAAATACTCAATTAAGTTTTTACAATAACAATAACCCAACTATGAGATTACATCCAGCAATATGTATCTATTTGGCACCATGGAGTTTCCCTCTATGTACTTATAAGAACTAATGCTTAATCTCTTCCAGACACTTGTTGGTATCCTTATCTTTGTGCCCTATCTTCCATTGTGAACATAAAATAATGAATTGGAATAAGATGTCAAAGTAAAACTTTATAATGTTTGTTTCCTAACATAAAATATGATTAGAAAGCATTGTTAAACATCTTCTTTTCCATAAATGTAGCAAAATACATTGTTTCATAGTATCAATAATAATATTATTATGAAGTCTAATACCAAAAATTGCTTCTTTCCAACATAAGGCATGATCAAACACAACAGGGAATTGACTAAACATGATGTTCCATTTTTTTTTCTCTAAAACAATCCCCAAAAATATGCTTTATATTTTTATTACGTTGACAAAATGAATATTTGGCTACTTGTATCTTGAAGTGTTTTAATTTGTCCCCTATAGGAAACTTATGGTGTAAAATTCTCCAAGCCAAAATTTGTGCATTAGCCACTGTCTTGGACTTCCAAATTAGAGCACTAAGACTTTTCTATTTCTTTTCTTGGAAACTATAACTCCATTTTTTGTTAAGTCTTAGGTTCACTTTCATATTCAAAAGAAGCTTAAAGTGGATCTTCAAAGGGAACCATAAGAAATGATATTTATCAATCCACGACTAGTCTTTAAAGAAGTTGCAATCTAAAAAAGTGCATATTTTCATAAGGAGATCTATAGGAACTAATGATTTCACAAAATCCATGAATCCTTTAAACCTATTGTTTAAATTAAAGACATTCTTGATATCTTTCCAACTATCCCAATCTAATGAATCAAAATCCCAGATGTCATTAAATTGTCTTACTCCTTTTTTTGGAAAAATAAAGAGTTGGTTTAGGAAAGGAGACAACAAGTGGTTTTCCATGCTATTGAACCAACTTGTTCCACCAAATAGAAGAGGTGACAAAGATAAAACCATGTTGTAAGGAATCCCCTCTCTAATTTAGAAACTTGCAAGCTTGTTGTCAAGTCTTCCATATAGATTGCAATAGGAAAGAATCTTTAACATGAAAAAACTGTGCAAGAAGAATTTTATCCAGCCAACCCATGTTTTTCCACCTATTGTTCATTAGAACCACTAATATACAATGATGCACCAAAATTTTCCATTATTTTTCTCCTGACGCAACTCTTATTATCCACTTAGTAGATAATAAAATCCCTTGTGTCTTGATCCAAAATACCTAATCCCCCTCTGCACTTAGGTTGTATACAGGGTAGCCAAGAGAAGGCCCTAAAACCCAAATTTCCACCCCAATTTGTCCACAAGAATTGGCAAATGAGCTTATTTTAGTCTTCAT
Organism: Sequoia sempervirens; assembly: GCA_007258455.2. NCBI lineage: Eukaryota > Viridiplantae > Streptophyta > Pinopsida > Cupressales > Cupressaceae > Sequoia > Sequoia sempervirens. The sequence continues at coordinate 451,772,088 of VDFB02105785.1, forward strand.
AACCTTTTTTAGAGGGAACCCAACACAAGTAATAATAAACATGGGAGGCCAAAAATATTCAATTTATCACTTGTATTTCACCAACTAAAGACATGAATTTATTTTCCCAATTAAATATTTATTTTTCAATTTGATAATAAACCAACTCCACATATCATGAAGTGTAACCCCTAGTCCAAAAGGCATACCAAGATACCTTGTAATCTATCCATGTTTTATTTTTTTCCAATCTTTAGGAATCCAAACAAAAACTAAATTAGATTGGATCACATTATGATTTCAATTTTATAGTGAGCCAATTTAGAGCTTGAAACCTTGCAATAAATATTTAAAACCTATTGAACATTCTTGATTTCTAATTCAAGATTTTGAATAAAAGCAAGCTATCATTAGTAAAGTGAGATTTTAGTACATCTACATTATTGTGAATATAATGCCCTTAATCATATTCATTTGATTGTATTTTTGCAACAGGTAACCAAGAGCATCAACAACTAGAACATAAAGAAATGCTGATAATGGGAAGCCTTGTCTAATTAAACATTGTAAAGGAAATGCATTAGACATAGAATAATTGATCACCAATTGAGCATTCGCCTCATTACATAACATTTGAACATGTTTTCAAATTTTGGGACCAAATCCCAACAATTACAGCATCTTGATAATAAAGCTCCATCACATCCTATCATAAGCTTTATCAAAATCTAGTTTAATCAACAACATATTTTTCCCTATTTGTTGGTGTAATTCCAAGCCCCAAAGAACAAACAACTAAAGAACGCAAATATTTTTTTTTAAAGCAAAACAAATAATCGACATACTAAATATTAACTGATCATATACATACACATATACTTCATTTCATTCCATTACAAACAACATAATCAACTATGTTCTTTGGGGCACACGAGGTCACATCGAAAAGGACATTACTAAACATCAACTCATAAGATATCAAAAGGAACTATAAATGACAACATTAGATATATATATACATAGATTCCATCACAAGATAAAACCATGAGAAATTACATAGCCAAATAAAGTTACAAGGTTGATAACCACATTACAACATCTTTCAAATCTTACATCATATCAATATAGTTACATCATGATTCCCAAACATGTGGGATGAATAATATACAAGATCATCAAAATACAAAGAGATCATCTGGAGCAAATCTTCAACTGGATGAGACTGAAGCCAACGAACGCTGATGGGGAACCCAATGGTGTGCGGAGCACGTTCCACCCGACCACCCCCGTGCTAAGAGGTGACAGAGAAGTAACTCCGACCAAGACTGACAACAGAAGTACAAACATACAAGAAGTACCAACATAGATCCATAACACAATACTCCAAATTATAATGAACAACAATAACATCATATCACAGTACCATAAAGATACAAGATCATAAATCAAATATAAATGAGATCATACAAGACCACAAAGCATACTAAAGATATATTAAAACGATAATCATAAATCAATTTAAATCAATTCAAACAACAATCTAAACCAACTCCCATAACCTACTTCCAGAGGAACACAATAAAATAAAACACATGGGCAACTAGGGGAGAGTGTCATCGCATAGTCCTACATGGGTTATCCTATGCTCTTCCTCCCAACCGGAGGCGCCGGCCCCCATCTATGGCTATCCTGTGCCCTTCCTCCCAACTGGAGGCGTCGGTCCATAGGGTGACTCATGCGGAGCCGTAGACCTCTCGTGAAGACGAGGTCACGACCTTGCCAACCACGGCCTTCTCAGCCTTCCATTAGTCTGCGAAAGCACTAATGAAGACGAGGCATCCATTTTAAAATCTTATAATGATATTACTACCCAACCCTCCTAAGTTAATTATTAGATTTTCACTTGTTTACTAACTCACTCGTGGGTTATCCTGAGCCCTTCCCCTTAAACGGGGCGCTGGCCCCCACGAGGAGCCACTCTCCCTAGCGACCCAACCAAAATCAAAAAAAGAAACAGGAGTTGTACCATTCCAATCATAAACGTCAAAATGCAACAACAAAAATGATACACGAGGCATAACCCATCTCGCAAATTTAATACCATAACATAATCTCATAATTCGGTACACCCCACATATAACACATAACTTAACAGAACTCAAGATGAAAAGATATCAATTCAATAAAATCTTGATCCTCTGGAAGACTAAAGTGTTAACACAAACGGGTTCCCACATCAATGAACTAACAATGTCCCGAACCCAACAATTCAACAAGACTCAATTTCAAGAATAAAAATAAAAGAAATAACTTATTTAATTCCAAAATAGATTCCATAATAAATTCCATTCCTAAAATATATTCACACTTAAAAACCAGAAATAAATAATCAATGCTGACATATATATACATATTCATAATCTGCCTTTTTACTATATCATCCCATCACGTTTATAGTTTAACAAATTAATAGAAATTTCTTTCTAATTTCATATTCACACTATAATACAATTATGTTTTAATCATATCAAAAATAAAAGAATTCTGTAAACATAAATAATTAACTTAACAGTGCACTTAAAGATTACAGAAACTTATACGATTTAATAAATATTTAAATATATATAAATATATATATATACATACATATATATATATTTAAATATTTATCAAACAATGCAATAAAGAAAAGACTTTTCGCATATCGAAACCCCTTTAAAATAAACAAAATTTCAAACGAAATTTTAAAAGCCATCCGGCCCAAATAGTCCGTGGACTGTCACAGCAGTCCGACGGACTGCCGTGGACAGTCTACGGACTGTACGCAGCAGTCCGAAGGACTGCCGCGGACAGTCCTTAGACTGTCGCGCGAGCCTCGGATGGCCGAATGGTGGGTACGGCTGAGGCCGGACCACCATTCGGTCGGCCCAAAAACAAAAATTAATTTTTTTTTATATTAATCCGTGGGAGCACGACCGAACACAGAGTTATGGAATTTCATAAATATGTAAATGAATAAATATAATTACATTTATATATGTATATAATATATATATATATATTCATCTATATATATATATTTATACATATATATATGTATTTATATATATATTTCAAATACAAATCCTGATAACATAATGGATGTATATACACAGGAAAAATATACAGATACAAAGTTCATATAAAAGAAAATTATTTCTTTTCCCAGTAAAATACAACAGTAACAGTGTTTATTCTCAAGTCCAACCAAAACTTATTTAAATAACCAACAGTCCCAAGCTCCCAGAAATTTCAATCTAAATAATTGACAGTCTAGAACCCAACCAATTCCATTTTAACAAACAGCAATCCCGATCCCCAGTTAAATTTCTGTTGATTAAACAACAACCCAATGGATTTTCTTTTCACAAACATTTGAATTATAACCCCAAATAAAAATCTCATACACAGCAAAACAATTCCTATCAATTGCAATTTTATTTGATGCTACAGCAATTAAATAAGAAAAGAACCTGGCGTCCTGCGTTTGAAGAAGATCTGTAGAAGCTCTATCCCTCTTGCCAATCCAATCCTCCGCCAACGATTGTTTCCCAGCAGTAGCTCCAAGATCTTCCCTCAACTCAATTCTTACTCCTCAATGAATTCTCAGAAAAATAAAAGAATGCAACACTATAACAGAAAATTGACTGCCAAATTCCTCCCAAAAATCTGTTGGAAAGAGAATGCAACCCCTTACCAACAAAATCCCCTAAATAAAATCACACACAAAAGTCTCTTCCATTTCCTCTTCCAGCGAATACCAAAAGTCTCTTCTCCAAAAATGAAATTTAATTACATTCAATTCCACAAAAGATTGAGCTTTTTATTTTGTTTATTTATTTATCATTTCCACAAACAATTTAAATAAATACTTGCACAGTAAAATAATTAAAAACAACCATTTGTAAGATTTTCTTCAAAACACATTAAATATTTTCGCAAACTACTACAACATTTATTTATTTATTAATTACTTTATTCTTTATTTTATTAATTGATTAATTATTTAAATCACAATATAAAATCATACACCACATTAAGTAAGTCATGAAAGCACAATAACATACAAAGACCAATGCAACAACACAATGACTATGACCAAGATGCACAAACCAAGAAGGTACAAGACTGTTGACACCTTGGAACGGAGTTACTTTCATGTCACCTTTATTCAACTTCCTGCCGTTGGGTTGGTTCAATGCTCGCCCAGACCTATCGAAATAGGTGGAATCGAGTCTTATTCCTGCAAAGCCTGCATCCAACAAGGTGATATACAATATACATACATAAAATCAATTACAAAGCATTGTGAGAAGGATTTGCAGTGTAGCAGGGCGCTCGCGAACGAGTGATGCTACCTGTCCCCTCACCAAAACATATCATCATATAAAGCATTATAAATTTACATTAATTTGCATTGATATCATCAATTACTATTTTCTAGTCTACTGAATTCCAAATAATTTCATCAAACAATCATAATAAAATATCATCATAATATCCATGGCATCATAAGAGTATATAATCAGTAACAGTCTAAGCTACCACAACATGATATCAACAGTACCATCAAAACCACAATGTGCCAAACAAAAACCACAGAGAATGTCAAGAATCAAGCAGTAACATGAGGGGTATTACAGTTGGGCCCATTCACTTATTTCCCATGCCAATATATTAAATTATCAAGTATAAATCTGCCACCAAGGAACCCAATTTGCTTCGGTCTAACTATCCCTTTAGCCACTAATTTAATCCTATCAGCTAAGGCCTTAGCAATAATTTTGTAAGAGGTGTTGAGCAATGTAATCGGTTGTCATCCACAGATAAGGTTTATATATTTTTTCCTTTTAGAAGAAACTTTATTAACCCATTAACATATGACACCAGCGACCCTTGATTCACAACTTCCAAATAAACTAGGTAAAAGTCTTCCTTAATATATTTCCACATGGTTTGATAAAATTCAATTGATAACCCATCACAACCTGGGCTTTTGTTAGGATCCATACAAAAAAAAATGTTCCAAATCTTCAATAGAAAGGTCTTGATCAAGGAATCAACTATACTCTTCGCCCATCTTTCTAGGAATGATTCCTTTGATGATATATTCTAATATCAATTGGGCATCATAAAAATCCTGGAACATATTTTTGATCTCGTTTGTGTTCGTATAAATCCTTCCATTCTAATCCTGTATTGGTCCAATAAACTCCTTTTTATGTTTATAGTTTGAATAATTAAAAAAAAAATACTTAGATCCTTTGTTTCCCTCTTTAAAACAATGTAATATGGGCCTAATCTTGGATCATTGACCCTTGTACACATCAAATTTTTGAAGCTAATTTTCAATAGTGGCTATGGAAGCTTGGATAGTAATGTTATTTGGGTTTAAGTTAAGACACTTCACATTCACCTCTAACTTTCCTTGTAGATATTTTTCTATACATATTCGTTGCCATGCCAATCTCTTACCAAAAGCATGAAAGAAATCAACACATTGGGAGATAGCAACCTGCTACCATTTCCTATAAGATTCACCTTCTTTTGGCTTAGGGATGGAGTGTCAATGAAAGCATCAACACAAGAAGGGATTTTAAGATGAGAAGTATTGATTTTAAATAGCAGTTGTGAGTCCATATTTATAGAATTTTTGCTTGTAAAAACACAAGTGATAGGGAAATGGTCTAAGAGAGTGGTGGAGTCATCATACTGATCGCAGTTAGGTTAATCATGTTAAACTAAGTAATGAAGAGTTTGATAAGTGGATTTTCACTATAACACCATTGGGTTATAGACCCTATTAATAAAAATATCAAGCCATAAATTTAATTGGTTCACTTGGACTAATTGTAGGTCAGGTGCTAATAGAAAAAAATTAAGCTTTGAAATAAAAAGACAACTTCAAAAACTAAAGTTTAAAGTTTAATAAACCATCAATGAATGTTGTGAATAATTTTCACTTAGATAGTGGCTAGGAAAGATACATTCAAAGAGTAAAGACTACTACCAATAGAGTACTTTAAACAATCTACCCAAATTTATACACCTCCCAAAGTATTCAAAAGGATATTGGTTGTATTATTTCATTAAGAAGAAAGAAATGCCCCATTTAACATAAAAATATAGTCTAGAAAATGAGAGAAAAAAGATGAATCCTTCAAAATAAAAAATAAAATAAAGGTTCACATAATAACAATTATTAATACGCATACTAGATTCAAATAATTCTTATAATATTATAATATTATATGTGCATTTCATTATAATATTTAGGTAATGAAGGCTACTATAAACCTAACTCTAAACAAATAAAATCAAATAAAAATTCTAAATTATTTGGAAATAAATTTCCACAATCATTCATGTCAAGAAAAATTTTCAATTTCAAATACAATGAGAAGATACTCTTGAATTTTACAACCCATGCTAAAACTATGTTCCTAGACAATAGTTATAGACTTTGTGATTTTTCTTTAAAATATTTTCACTATTAAACAACTTCCTATAATACATCATATCATAATATACATTAAATGTAGACTTATTCTAGCAACAACCAAAATAATTATCTTCCAATGAACATGCCTAGGATTGGATGTGCCATCTTCAAATTATACTAGCATAGACACCCATAGCTAGTGAAACAAAGTTAGAAAGTGGTTAAATGAAATAAAATGAAACTTGATTAGCATATGATTGAATATTTCTTTTAAACTCAATACTTCATATATTGAAGTAGGAACTATAATTTTCTTATATAATCTTCATGGACCACATTGCATATGCAGTCCATGTGGCAACATGTTTTGAATAGGCCCAAAGCCATTTCTAATTACCATACATTTACTTTATGACTTAGTGTTATTATGAAATAAAATCACATGTGTTGCTTGGAATTTTCATGAAATAAAGAACATATGGTGTATTGTAATAACTTGTGTTGGGAGTTGGTATGGACCTATGAGAAATGAATTTGAGGCTATGCTAGGGGAGATGACCCAGTAGTTGTGCAACCTAACTTTGCACTTCTAATTATCCTACGTGGAAATTTCAAATCACTCCCAATTTTTGACAACTTACTTGGCAAGTCCCCTACTTGTAACAAAGGTTTCAGGGCCACATCATCAAATATGATGCCACATCAACATGCTTTTTGTCAAGGCGTCCAAAAAGGCCCAAAAAAAAGTGAGACCAATACATTTTCATTCACAACATGTTTTATTGAGTGCTAATGTGGAATCACATGATTGGTTGCTTTTTCGATCAAAGGAATACATTTTGTTTAACTATGGGTAGTCATCATCAACACTAACAACTTTAAAGTTACAACTATTGGTCCAATATTGATAAAAATATTGGGAATTATATAAACAACTACTATCACAACTATTGAAACATGCTCAGGTACTGGATCCTCTACCCTAGTTTCTTTGTTTTCATAAGAGCTAAAATTTATTATCATTTAGCCCAAGCACCCTCTTTTTTGTGCTTGGCACGTGGAAATGGAATACCACACCACATTTATTCTTTGATTGGTATATATTTGTTAAAGAAAGGAAGCATGACAAAAAAAATGGGGGGAGGACATTTTGGATGTTATCTAGGATCATTCACATTACATACTACCATCTAGGTATGTTATTTTACTTGGTAGCAATAATAAAAACTTGTATTTTTGTTTGATAAAGGGTTTATGTGTCATCAATAAACCATTTGTCAAATCACTATCATCATGGCATGGAATTTAATAAATACTTTTTATTAAAATAGAAACACTTGGATGTTATTGTGCCAAGTATGATATTAGAAAAAAATTAATTCAGTTGAAATTGTATAGAAAAACTTTAAGGATTTGAACATTGAAAAATTAGGAAAAATTGCAACTCTAAAAGTTCAAATAATTCATTGAATTTTATGGTTATGATTTTCTTTATGAAATCAAAGAGTTATTTGTAATCTCACATTAAAAAAATAAAGGGGCTATCCCATACATTTGGGATAAATATGGGAATGTATAACGTACTTGCATAGGTTGTTCATCAACCCTCTATTACACACAATTGTTTTATTTTAATACAAAATTTAGGACAAGGTGTGTCCCTATAAACACATTTGGATAGGAGACATAGAGGCCCATGTAAGTTCCTTATATTCTCATATATAGTTGGAAGCCATTTATATACACATAAAACTAAATAAGTCATTCTAGATCTAGTGCATGGTTATATAATATTTTGGGTAGACAATATACAAGCTAGAAAAATATATATATAATGGGGTAAGTGCATGGAAATGGGGGACCAAAAGGAGGTCTTAAGTGGCCATTTTATTTTTATGAAATCATGACAATTAGATTTTAGATGAGAAATTGAATATGGTTATACCCAAAATTTGAAGACATGACAAGAAAAAGAGTCACGGTGCTCTGAATCTACTTTCTAAACTACTAATTTACTTTTAAAATAGTGGAGATTAAGGGGTTCAAATATGGGGAGCATAAAAAGTGCTCACATTTTTGTTAGAAAAATATAGCATAGCATTTACTGTGATCTCCCTAAAATGTTAAATTTTTTTAGTATTTCAAATATTGCTTCAACGAAAAAAATAGCTAATACCATGTAGTTTATGCTTAATTTTTTTACTAATTTTTTAATGAATATATGAATTTTTACTAATTTTTAAAGTGAATACATCTTGGGTGGGGGATGGGATCGGGTGTTGGGAGTGGAAAGTGTTGGATGACATCTATGCCCCAAAGGAGCAAAAGATCTGGCTATGACAAAAGTTGGTGGCAAGGCACATTGTGATAACTGAAGAATCATACAAGATAAGATTGTGCGGCTCCTTGACAGGAGAATACTTGGTGAAGCTAGGTTACAAAATTAAAGAATAGGCATTGAGGAAAGAAGACTAGCTAGAACATCTTTTCTAGCATAGTGTGTGCCTTCCCAAAGTAAAGGTGTTTGCTTGGGTGGAATATCAAAAGTAGAATCTAACCAAAGAAAGATTGACTAGACTGGGTATACAGGGTCCAAGTAGGTGTGCTTTATGTAAAAGGGTTGTGGAGACTATTGATCATCTGTTGCTTGGTTGTGAGATGGCAGAATTTTGTTGGTATCTGGTCATGGACAAGTTGGGTTGGAAGAGCCTAATGTTGAAGGATTTGAGGACTTTCTTTCTGATGTGGCCAAAGTGTAGGCGACACGGCCTCTTCCAGAGCATCTAGATAGTGGCCCCTTCGACCATCATATGGGAGCTCTAGAAAGAGCGAAACATAAGGTTATTCCAATGCAAACAATGGACAAAGAAGTGTTGGGGAGAAAAATTGAAGGGGACATAGTGAAAACTATCAATAATGTAGCACAAAATCAAAGGCTAAAATCCAATTGTTTCTCGAGTTGGGATGTGGAAATGAAGAAGGTGTGACCTAAGCTTTTAGTCCACCTATTAATGGGGTCCTAGAAGGGATGGTGTATGGTGGTTGGTACCTGAGGAGGGGTGGGTGAAGTAAAATTTGATGGAGCCATGAAGGGATACCCTAGAGAGTGTGGGGCTAGATGTGTGGTTAGGGACCATGAAGGAAATATTTTAATAGAGAAATCAACTTACCTAGGGATTGGCATTAACAACGAGGAAAATTTTGGGCCGCTTTGATAGGGTTCCAATGTGCTAAGATTGGAAATTTCTAAAAACTCCACTTGGAGGGGGACTCACTAATTACAATCAACGCCATCAAGACAAGATGGACACCCAATTGGAAGTTAAGGAGGTGGCTCTTTCCAATTAATTAGATACTTTTTGAGTTGGATGAATACAAGGAAACACATTTATATCATGAAGGCAACGAGGTGGAAGATGACCTAGCATAAAGGGCCTTGATGGCAAGGCCATTTTAGTTGGTATATGTTACCTAGAATTGGTGGCGGTTTGGTTCTTTCTTGTGGGGGGATGTCACAGCTTAATAATGCATCGTACCAAGGGACTCATGTGGTGTTAGGGTGATGAATGGTGGGAAAGCATAAACGTTTATGTTTTCCAATTTTTTTTGCCCAAATATTTTTTGCAAAGAAGGTGTGGTGTGGGCTGGGTAATGTAGCATGGATATACCAATATGCTTGGAGAACTTGAGGAGTCCATTGGCGTTCATGGGGGAGGTGACTGAGAAGCGGTTAGGGAACATATTTAAAACAAAGCATGGCTTAATCCTCCATGTGTTGAAGATGGTGCTCAGTGGGGAATTTCTCCACTCTTACCAAAAACACAGGGCTAACATGGATATATCAGTCATGTTCTTGGCCTCGATTCTGGATGTGAGGAAAACAAAGGAGATGATGCACCAATTGTGCAAAAAATTGGTCTAGGGAAAGTATTTGGTCGGTCTGGAGGATGTATTGGAGAATTATGTTGAGAGTCAGGAGGTTCCATTGGCGAGATATACTATAAGTTGATCCATCGTGAGGTGCTACTGAAGCATTACCCTTTGATCTTCTCAAATGACTCGACCTCCCTTCCTATATTTTGTGCAGCTACATCAAAAGAGCATAAAGTTTTTGAAAAAAATCTTAGGTTGGTTCCAGATGAGGGTGTGGGCTAGTTGCAGGTGTACATCAGTATAAAGGGCTTGGTGGATGAAGGTGATACTACAATATGAGGAAACCCCATAATTCATAATTTCCTTAGGTGAGATGTGTTTCTCTATTGCAAAGTGGTTTTGGGGGCTGGGTGGGGATTTCATATGCAATGTTGTTTGGTGGATTCATTGTTTGGGTGGGTGTTCATGAATGTTAAATCTTGTAGTCTAGTTGCTATTACGAGTCGGGGTATAATAGAAAATGCAATCTTTTCTGGATGCAATAGAAATTGTAATAGCTTGTGATATACAACACCATTTTGGTATGGGGTGCTCGAATGTAATGGAAAATGTATATGGCCGGATGGCTTTCTGTTTGGGGTACCATTTTGTCTCCGGGGGCCTTGTAGTAATTTGGTTTGATGGTTTGGTTTGGCTTCTAGGTGGTTCGTTGATGACCCCCAACTGATGATTGTACTATTAATATTTGATTTTAATATATGGGTGCAGCCCCTCATCTACTTTTGTATTGATAAAAAAAGTGGATAGATCCTAAAACATAAAAAATGAGCATGCTCCCTAGTAAAATTTTGGAAATTAATCAAAAAAAATTAAAAAATGTATAAAATAGATTCTAGAATGTAAAAATGTATTTTGTTTCAAAAATTGATGAATGGATAAAAAAATAAAACCAAAAATACTATACATAGGTTTTTGATAAAAAATAAAGACACAAGCAAAAGAAATTAAATATCAAAACCTTAATGTATATTAAAAATGTAAAAAAAAATATATGGTTACAAAGGCAAGAGAGAGATTAACATTATTGTGGTATTTTTCAACTCAACATTGAAATATATGTAAATCTAATGGAGAGCAAGCTCAAGATTTAGTCACTTTTTTATAATTTACAAAAGAACATAATTTTAGGCATTGACATGTAAGTTGAACCCTTTAGGTTGGATGCCCAAGGTATATCCAATCCTAAGGATTGGAAATATCCAAAGAAGATAGAAACATGAGTGTGTTATAATGTGCTCATATTTGTGTGAAGAAAATGTAAAACCAAGAGGGAGGGAGAGATATCTATAGAATATAAGATTTATCTCTCTCTCTCTATCCTTATCTCTCCCTCTCTATTACTTATATGTATCGCTTCCTTTCTCTCTCACTTTTTCTCTCTATATCTTCCTCTCTCTCTCTCCCTCATTATCCATATCTCTCTCTACCTCTATCCCCTTATAACTTTGTATCTATTTATATCTCCCCCTCTTTATCTACTGAGCTATATCTCTTGACCCTACTTTCTCTCTCTCTCTCCTTATATCTCTATCTCTATATCACTTTATTCAACCCTCTATATCTCTTTATTTTTTCATCTTTATCTCTCCCTCTATCTATTCCTACCTCCTTACCTTTCTCTATATGTATCTCCCTCTCCCTCTGCCTCTATATGTCTATCTATCTATTTCTCTCCCTCTTCCTCTATTCATATCTAGATACCTTTCCCTTTCTCTATCCATCCCTCTCTCTCACACTCTCCCTCTTCATAGACATTTATATCTATATCTCTATTTACCTATCAGATGATCTCTCCCCTGAATCCATCTCTCCATATTTATCCTTCTATCTCTCCCTCTTTTTATCTATATCTCCTTATCTCTCCATCTATCTACCTATCTCTATATATCACTCCCTATCTCTCCATCTCTCCCTCTCTCTTTCTATCTCTACTTATCCCTCCCCCTCTCCCTATCTTCTTTCATATCTCAAACACATTAGTGATAAAACCAAACCCTTAATTGTTGCTCTTAGAGGATTGAACTCTAATACATATCTCTAAAGTCTAGATCTTACATGAACTGGCTTGATTGATTGGTTTATTTGATGCTTGAATGCTTGAAACTTACATCACAATGTTAGCTCCAAAGCATGACATGAACAAACATGAACTTTAACATAATAATATGATCTCAATTGTTATTGTAGATGTTGATAAATTTTCTCTTAAATTCTCTTGACAATAATATTTTCTCTCATGAAATTACTTCTTGATCCTTAATGTTACTTAGATTTGAATTGATAAAAATACCTTGTATTTATAGGTGTTTATCTAATTTCCCAAAAAATAGATTCCACAAGCCAATATTTGAAACTTGAATTTGAATCATTAAGATGTTGTCAAAAACATATTAAAAATAGGATCCTAGCACTTAAAGGGGACCCATTCACCCTTGGGTGAATGGGTCCTAGGACACACAATTTCCAAAGTGTTTAAATTAATGTTGGAAATTATTTCATATAAGGTTTCCCTTTCAAATAATGGGAATAATAAGGCTTTGGAATGCATAATTTAGGTCGATTAGAAGCTTTATTAAGTCCAATTAATTAAGGGGATGCAAACATAGTGTGAAATTGTAAAGGTATACAATTTTCTACACTACAGAAGTATACGAGACCAATTAGAAGACAAGTACCTACCAATATTAGCTATGAAATATCTTGAGAATAAAATAGAAAAGAATCGATCAGAAAGTCAATTTAATTGATATGTCTTGACTAAAGTTCAAGTTTGGACAAGCATGGAGTATTAAATCCATCCCCTGAATCACTCCCAATGTATTCACTGAAGTACCATCAAGATGTAACAAACCTTTAGAAAGTGGATTATATTCAATGCGTAGTGTGTCTACTAACTTCTTGGGCATAACTAAAATAGTAGCTCCTAAGTCTATTATGCAATTATGAACCAAGAACTTACCAATGATTAGGGATAATTAAAAAGGGGTGGATTCTTCACTTTACCATCTTGTTCCCCATTTGGTTGTATAAGGATGATTAGATTCTTTTCCCTTTAGTGTTCTAGTCCAACTAATGAAAATTGCTTCAAGGCATCTCACAACAAGTCCATTTGAGATATGATATAATGCATACCACATGGACACATTCAAAAAAAAAAATCATTTGGTCTACAATATTCAAAGGACTAGATACTGGCTTATACATGGAAGGAACTCAAGGTCCTTTCTTTGATTATTGTATAGTTTTATGAGGATCTTGTTAAGAAGATGAGATATTCATTGTAGCAGTGGGTTCTCTAGTCTAATTTATGTTTGCAAGATTCACCATAGGATCTCTCTCAACAAAAAGAGGTTCATTTTGTGTTAAAGGTGTGGGGATGTTTTCTAAGTGCCTTTTATTTTACCTTGTGTTGCTTTACAACATATTTTGAAGGTAAAATTGAATTATCTATAGGCTTATTAACTACACAATGGTCTTCCAAGCCTCAAAACATGAGTTCTAATTCAAGGGAAGCTTCTTGAGTTGATCCACTATTAAGGTTTGCAACCTCTAATAAATTCTCCATTCCACTTAGGAAATTACACACCATCAAAGCCTTTTATTATACTCCAACTATGCAAGTGGAATATTAATGGGGTTGGTTACATGGATAACACCACTCAACCTCCTGAACCATACTATTTTGGATTGGGATGAGGGATGTTATTTTTCCAACAATTGGCATTTTTTCACAAGATTATTGACTTGTAGAGGCAGATTTGGGGTATCACCATGATATCTATTAGTCTAATAAGCTTGACCTCAATTCTAATTTATATTTGATTGGAAATCCTAATTATAGTTTTGGTAGGGTTTAACAACATGCTACCTATCTATTAAAGTAGTCATTTTATTGGTCATTTTTTATAATGAGTTCTAATGTTTCCATAATCATTTGAAATACTAGAGGTGGAGGTGGATGTGGATGCAAGGGGCTTAGACTATGCAATATAGGCAAGGGTAAGTTGATTAAGAATATGAAACTTTAGAAATATAGGCATAGGATGCCTAGGAGTTAACTTGTCAACTTGTATTAATTTTTTCTCATCTTTTATAGAAATATCATAGGCATCAAGTAGCACAATTCCTCCCATAGATACAATCATGATAACTATGTCATTATTCAAGGATTTTAAGTAGTACAAGAAGGAAGTATTAGGGGAAGGTTTTACCAAAGATTTTATTCCATCCCAAGTATTATAAAATATAAAATTAAAATCTAGGATGAACTCATAGGTGCTCTTTTAATTGTTGTTAACTACTCGATAAGGGAGAGATGGTCACTCTAGTTATCTTCAAAATCTTCACAAATATTCTCTTAATTCATCCTAGTTGTGGATGAAATTGGGTGTCAACCCTATATACAATTTTAGAGCATTCCCTTTCAAAGAGGAAGCAAGAAGCCTAATAACTACATTATGGACTCTATTATGTGATAGTTAGAGCATGTTTTTGCAACATCTTGAATGTGTTCAATGGGGGTGGTAACATTTTTTCTAATGAAATATGGGATAATTTTTGGAGATGAGATTTGGATGTCATCATAATGATGGAGAGGAAGAGGATATCCTCCATCAAAGGTAAAAAAATCTCTATTTCTTTGCGAACAATTAGAGGGGTGTGAAATAATTTTATGTTTAAGTGAATAGAAGGTATCCTAGGATGAGGGGACCTATCAATAGGAGGTATGAATTGGGATCTAGGAGAAGGTGATATAGAAACCCTATTTCTTCCTCTAATTGGAAACATAGAAAGTCTACTATTTCTTCTAGAAGCAAAATTTGACAATTCAACAAACTAAAAAATACCACTTGAAGAAGCTCTAGTTTGAATTCTTGGCATAAATGATCAACATGGTCTAGAGTGAAGATAATTGGATCACCTAAAAAGTGTAGAGTTGTCAATGTTGATATATTCCTTCAATGATTGCAACTACTAATATCTCAATAAGATGAATTAAATCTCATCAAACTTCTCCCATCGAGCATGCAAAAAAATATTGTCAATTTGAATATGCACCCTTGCTAAGAAATTAACTCAATTATTCAATGAAACATTAGAATGGTTTAAAGGTATGGGACCATTTTATTCAAATCCAAAACTCTATATAAAGGGTTGGTTCCCTCTCTAAACTAAATATTGAGTGCTAATCCAACTTAAAATTAATTGTCAATGTTGATATATTCCTTCAATGATTGCAACTACTAATATCTCAATAAGATGAATTAAATCTCATCAAACTTCTCCCATCGAGCATGAAAAAAAATATTGTCAATCTGAATATGCACCCTTGCTAAGAAATTAACTCAATTATTCAATGAAACATTAGAATAACTTCAAGGTATGGGACCATTTTATTCAAATCCAAACCTCCAAATAAAGGGTTGGTTCCCTCTCTAAACTAAATATTGAGTGCTAATCCAACTTAAAACTAATAAAAAAATAAAATCTAATCCTACTTAATTTCACAAGGAGAAAAGGGATAGAAAGGGAAAAATAAATAGAAAAGGAGATGGAGGAATATTTAGAATGGTTTCTTCCCACCCCAAGATAGCACAAAGAATTAATATAAAGTAGCTAGAATTTTATATAGGTCTCTAGTTTGTAGAATCCTATAACATGTACAAAGACAAGGAGTTAATAGAAACCAAGAGTGAGAGAAAATCCACAATTAGTTTCTACAACCATGTTTTACACAACATGGATATGTAGAAAACCATAAATATTCATTAGAATATGAAGGTAACAAATTACACATGTAAATCAAGAGAGAAGAGGTAGTAATAAGCAACTTTTCATTAAGTCTAAGGCTTTAAGCTATTTTAGAGTTACAAATATATATAAAATAAATGTGTCTTCTCTAAAAGAAAAAACCTTTACAATGAACCCTTGTATCTCTTTTATCACTTAGAGGGCCAAGGAGACAGAGAGGATGTGGAAGAGGAAGAAACCCTAACAACAACTTTTCCCGAGTCTAATATATTTACATGAAAAATTTAATATGGAGGTATAAAAGACATTCTAAATATCCCTATTATATTTTTTGCATTGATGATTTTAAAAAGGGAGTGTAGAAACCCCACAAAACCCATGAAAAATATAGTCTAGGAGTGGCCATCTAATAGGAAGTTCCTCTACAATAATGAATGAGGTATATCACAACCTTTTCCCCATAAGTTTTTTATTAAGGAACAAACAGGTTTTAGAGGGGTCCTGAAACCCTTAACAATATGATAGTGATGGATATAACATTAACAAAGAACAAACAAAAACAAGAAGCTGCCCATAAAGAAGAAAACACTAACAACTAGGGAAGTACAACCAAAAAATTGACAAAAAATTGCAAAATAGCCAGCCCCTAGGCCAGGTTCTGGAGGATCTCTACCGCTTCCTACTCCAGACTGTTCATATTAAGTGTAGACTTCTTGATCTCCTTTATGTTGACTAAATCTTGGTCCTCCTTCCTTTTCAAATTTGCTCTAGTCCTGTTACTCAGCCACCCACTATCTAGATGCCCTTCCTCTTTGTCCAAACCAAGAAACACAATAGTCTTAACCTAATAGGCTTTTTCCAAGTTTTCCACCATGGTATTCATGTTCTGTGCAGTGGATTTTAAAATCTTATGGTTCATAACCAACACTTTGTGGAGAGAGTTTTTGATGTTCCTCAGCTGCTCCTCCATATCCGCTGCTTGCCATCATGATTGCATTTGAAATCCTGTAATTCCTCCACCATTTTCTTGAGGCACTCAACCATATACTTCTTCTCTTCCTCCATAAGTCAGTAGCCCGACCACTACCACTGCCTCTGTTATTGTCATCATAGCTTTCTCCATTTTACTGTTCATGGCTCTCTGGTTCAACTTAATTTCCTTAATTTCAAAGAACACCCATCTCATTAACCTAAAATTATCCACCGCCCCATTACGGGCTATTGCAAGAACATAGTGGGAAATTCTCATTCCTCCTTAAAATAATGATCCCCCCTTGAGGTCCATAGGGAAGCAGGTCTCTCTTCTCTATCAATCGCAGGATGGCTGGAATACTTCAGAAAATGACACCGACTGTGAATCCTCTTCATTCACATCATAGGAGGGGTCCTCTGACACCTTTCTCTTACCCTTCTTCTGAGGAGAATCCCTAGATTTCCCTTTATCCTTGTCAACAACCCTATCCTTAGGCGACGATAATTCTTATAAATATTTTTTATGTGCATTAAAAGGAAATATCAATAGTTATGATGTCTATTTCAATTGCTATTTTTAAATATGTGTGATGTCTATTTCAATACCTTTTCCCCATAAGTTACACACAAGTAATTCTTATAAATATTTTTTATGTGCATTAAAAGGAAATATCAATAGTTATGATGTCTATTTCAATTGCTATTTTTAAATATGTGTGATGTCTCAACTAGAAAATTGAGGAGACTAAATTACTTTATGATCTTGCAAAGGACTATAAATTATTGATAACTATGGGGAAAACTATTGAAGAATTATCAAAATTGTTGAGTCGTTGGTTGTTTGTTGTCTGTCCATTGTTTCTATGTTTTGTCTTTTTGGTAGTTAATGTTTTGATTCTCTGGACTTGATCCTTTTTGGCCCTTGTGGCTCATTGTGTAAAGGGTACAACACCCTGTAAATGCTGCTTAATATATCAAAAACTATTGAATAATTATCAAAATTTTCTCACTTCATAGCTTCCCTTCACTTAAATTAGTGAAGTTATTTGTTTATACTTATAATAATTGTGAACTTGATACTAGTAAAGGTTGTATACATTGTAAATCATAAGTGATTGAAAGAACTTGTCAATATTTTGGAATATTATAGTGCTATACCAATATTTGTAATTTTATTTTGATATCTTTCTTAATTTGATAATTTTTCCTTTGAATATTTGCATCATTTATGTGTAATTGTGAGAAATTCTGAAAAAAATAATCTAGCTAAGGTGTTAGTTCATGAGTTTGAAGTGTATTCATAAAAAAATATAAAAATTTAGATTCTCTAACTCTTTTCTTTCCTTTCCTTATTTTTTTTAGTTTCTTTAAATTTGTTGGTTAAGTTTTAGAATAATTGATCAAAATTATTTATAATTTATAAAAATCTTCCAAAATAACTTGTGATCTATATGATTGGAGATGAAATCCTATTAAGGTGTGTTAATATTTATATAAATTCATCCCATCCTAAAATTCTAATCACATAAAAAAATGTGTGACACTTTGTGAGTCAACCTATAACAAATTCTGAGTGAAAGCTAGTGCATCAAGACCTAGCAATTGAAGCCTTTGGATAGTAAAATTTTATCTTACAATTTAATTATCTTTCAAGAGAGATAGATCTTTTGTGGATTTTATCTATGTTTGTATGTGCATACAAAATACATCATCAAAAGTGGTGCTATAAGGAGGGCTATCTTTTCAAACTAGAGCCTAGAAGAGTTCATAATAGATCCTGATCTAGTGATTCCAAAGTTGTATAGCTCAAATCGAGAGACACAAGAAAAACATGAAAATTTTATAAAGCTAATTTTATTGGAGCTTTTCCAATAGATTTAAGTCTTATTGTTCCTCCTACAAATCCAATGGTGTTTTTTAATGCATATTTTCTTATATACACTTTGTAGTATATCATGATATACCAAAAAAATATTGAAATTTTTTACCTAGGTATAGTTTACATAAATATGTTGAGGATCACTTACAATTTTCAGAGACGCATTTTTTGCACCAAGATTCAACATGAATATTTGGTTTTTCATCTCTTTCCTTACACATCGGATACATTACTATTTCAAATAATTCTATTAGAAGCTGAAATTTAATGCAAGTGGTATTTTTGGTTAGATTTTGAAAACCTGTGGATGTAGCAACCTTGCATCATCAATTTTTAGAAATAAATCATGGTGAAGGTGAGTTCATAACTATACTCAATCATAGGTTTTAGAAATCATATTCTAGGTTACAAGCACCATATGTAGTCAATGAAGTTGTTGTAAATTATTAGTGTGCTATGTGGCTTTAGATCCTTTAACATCCATATTTGTAAAAATAATTCCTATTTATTCAAATCTACTTGAAGCATATGTAGAAGATTTTAGTGAATAAAGAAATGAAAAAATTAAGGCATGCCCTCTTATGAATATAAGAAATCTAGGAATGCATAATCAAATGCAAGCAATCAATGGAACCCTAGCTATACATACACCCAAGTTGTTGATTCCATTATATTTGTAATAATCAATCCTGAGTCCTACATCTTGACCTTGAAATTACTGAATTTCACCCAAATGAAACTACCTTTTCCCTTCAATATCAAAATAATATGATCATAAAAGCTCAAGAAGAAAATGACATTAAATAAATTGTTGCTAGATTAAAAAGGTTAACTACTGAGGATACATACCTCAAAATCAAAATATCTACTTGCAAAATAATCAAAATCAATAGAATACAATCCAAAATGATCCTAGGATTTGAAGGACATGGAAGACTAGATATAATAATAGAGGAGTTTCATCACCCTTAGATAATTATGGACAAGATTATATGAGACCTCTTGTAAGAGTGAACTTGACAAAAGGAGCTCTTAATAATTGGTGTCACATTCACAACAAGAGTGGTCATGTTGAATTAGATTATCCTTAATTCAAAATTGCCTCTTATATTTTGTAGAATGAAATTTTGAATGCTAAAAGTTTGAATCTAGCACATCTTTTTGGAAATAATTAATTCTTATGGGATATTAATTTTTTGTTACATAGTTATGTCTTTCCATATGAAGGGGACAATGAACCATATTAAGAAGTGGATGAAGTACACACATACTAACATTTTTAGAAGGGTCGTCATTATAATCTAAAGAGAAAAAATCATCCCAAAGGACCCTTAATGACCTTCACTCCATTAAATAATTTCAACATTCCTTCATACTTATATTCAAGTAACAATCTAGAGTTGCCTACATTTTTCATTGCCTACTATGAGTTTCCAACCCTCAACACAACACTTGGTAAACTCAAAACTCATGATTCTAATAAATTGGCTAGTTATATTGATGAGGAAATCAAGAAGATTAATATTAATTTTCATTTGCTAGAGTTTCTAAGGATTCATGCATTAAATAAATACTTCCTAAAATATTCAGAAGAGGCTACTCAAAAATAAATTCCATCTATCAAAGAAATCTCCCTACAAGGTCAAATTCCTAAAGAAAAATATCTAAAACTCTTGTTCAAATAGTAGATACTCAAGTAACCTTGTCTAAAGAATTTAGGCTTAGTCTCTTCCTTTTTTTCTCACCCTAAAAAATCTTTAGAAAAACTATACGTAATTTCTTGGTAGAATCAAGTGATTTTACAAATTGTATTCCTTTGTTTGTATGTCATACATTATAACTTACTCCATCCAAGTCTTTCAAGATTGTTACACATCTAAAAAAAATTGTGGTGAATGTTATAGGTGAATTAATTCACATCCATATGTAGCTAGCTTCTAACCCTGGGGTTTATTATTATATAGATATACAAGTAGTAGATATCCTTGAAGTTTAAGGCTTTCTTTTGAGTAGGGATTGGTCCAAAACATTGAATGGAATCTACATGGCTACTAATTTTCCACATATGTGGCTACCATGGAAAGGAATTATTAATAAGATGAAAGTAAACAAAGAGCCAAGAATGAAACATTTGATTACTATATAATCAAAACAATGAAGTACTCTATTTTTAAGTAGAACATAAGATATATACTCAATATAGAAATATCACAATGAATACATTTTCATGTGTGAAGTTGATTACAATAATGAAATCAAAACTACTCTGGGAAATAGTGTTAATAGAATCAGATTATGGATCTCCATCATTAAAAGAAGAAGGATTTCTAGAAAGATTTTAGAAATTTATTTCAAGAAAATTTGAAAAAGAAAGGTCAAGTGATGTTATATTAGAGATATATTTCTAAAAGGTTGGTGGAGATTTCACAATGTTGGACATTCATAATTTAATTTCTCACTCTACCTAACAATTGTGAATAAGGAAAAAAAATGGCTCTCTAAAAGATGAAAAGTGTTTTGTTGAAGAGAATAAGCCTATTAAGAAGATAGAAAATAAACTCTTGGAATCAAATAAACTAAATAAATTTTCTTAGTAGATAGATGGAAGGAAATTCAAAGCATTGGATAGAAAAGATGTACCACAAGTTAATACCCAACTAAATACCTTAAAAAAGTGTAAAGATAAAATTTGGACCTTAAATTTTAATGGATCAAAATCAAAGCAAGGACTTGTGAATTGGAGTTGAGTTGATCAATCTTCAAGGTAAGTATTCCATCCTACATATAGTGACGAGGATGCTAACCTGAGACACAAAATATCACACACAAAAACCAAAGATTATTATTTTATTCAGAATGATGAAATGCTTATAGAAAATTACAGAAGTTCCCCTTTTCTCAGTATGCGCTCTTTCCCCAAAAAGCTACCCAAAAATCAGAAACTAGCCCATAAATAACTCCCTTTCGGTTTTGGAGCCAAAACAACATTCAAATTATGAGTGTTAGTGGTTTGGCATCAAAAATTATAATTTGAAATTCAAAATTTAAAACCACATTAAAAAATTAGCATATTTTTTAAAATGCACCAACTTTCGAGAGCCATAACTTTTGATCTGGGACTCTGTTTGATGAACCATTTGAACCATTGGAAATATCTTGGAGTGAAGAACGTGCTAAGAACCCGCTTCGTCAATTCTAATGTTTTTTGGGCCCATACGAGACCGTTTAGTGCCTCAAACTGGACTTGCAAGATTTTCAGGGCAAAAAGCATAAACTGAAACTTGAATAACTTTCAAACTGGGAATGATCTTGACCTGATTATTTTGCCAAAGTGATTTTTTTTTCTTGAAGCTTCCCTTAAATTTTCGCCTCCTCACGCCTTCAAATTCAAAACTGCTAAAAATAGAAATTGAGCAGAAAAAGCAAAAATGCAATTCTGAAAGTTGGGAACTCTTACTCGACAAAAAGGGTATCCAAAAATGCAAAACATCTACACAAAGCTAACAAAAAGGAAACATAAAGGGAAACATATTTTTGGGTGATGCAGGATTTCCCTTACACCACTAGATGCTCCTGCATCATATAGACTATAATTTCATTGCACTAACAATTTTGTAGAATATGAAGCCTTGATCCATGGGATGATATTGTCTCTTAAGAAAGAATGTCAAAATTTTAAGAGTTTTGGGAGACTCAAAGCTTATCGTAAATCAAGTTAGAAATAAATTTGTTTATCATTATAAGAAGTTATTATATACACCAAATTTGAGAATTGATTGAAGGTTTTGATGCTTTCAACCTCTATCACATCCCTAGGAAGTTCAATCATAGAGATGATTTATTGACCAATATTAAAATAAGTACATTAGAACCTCTAACTCTATTTGGATTGTAAATATTCTCAATCAAATTAGTGCTAGTTCCATCTATACCCAACAATGTGATAAATCTTCAATTCTTTGAAGATTACCCACACATCATTGAATTCATAACAAACACATGTGTTTGAAGCTTAGGTCATTGATGAAGAAGAAAGAGAAGAATTGGAGCTAGAAGGAAGTATCCTTAATTTGAAGAATAATATGATTCCTAAGAGAATGATTGAATATGAAAGGTTATTTGACATAGATCAATTGAGTAAAAAAAAGATCTTATAATAGATGGAGGCAAGTATGAGCATTTCAATTTAACAGATAACACTAACTTGAAAAATATATTGATTGGAAAAGTATGCACCTTGGAAGAAAAATAAGGAATTACTTATTCTTTAAAATATTACCATCACATGATAGCATAGAGTTATGAATATTTGAAGACCTATGATACATCAATCATATCCCACACCATACCACTAAAGCTAAGAGTCAAACTATTCAAAAAAAAAGAAAAGACTCATTAATTCACTTCTAGAGCCATTGATATTTCAAGAGGTAAAGAAAGTACGATTATCAACGATCATATTTCTATCTAGGAACTCAACATGGGTGGCTAACCTAGTTACTACCAAAAAGAAAATGGGGATTAAGGTTATGTGTTGATTTTAGAAACCTAAATAAAAGCCTCGAAAAAGGGTAGTTATGATCCCTTTCCATACTTAGGTAAAGTATTACAAATTATGAATGAATTGATAACATGATATCCTTCTTGGATGGACATTCAGGTTATAATCAGGTTATGATGAATCATGAAGATAGGTTAAAGATAACTTTCACCATTGAATGGGGAATCTTCACTTATAGGAGGATGGAATTTGAGCTAATAAATCTTGGTGTCATAATTCAAAGGGTTATGGATATAACATTTAAATGTTTGATAGGAAAATGTATAATCATATATATAAGTTATTTTATTGTGTTCTCAAAGAATAGAGGGGATCACATTTCAAACTTCAAGAAAGTTTTACAAAAATATCAAGAACATGGTTTATCTCTTAACCCCAAGAAATGCATTTTTCAAGTCATGGAAGGGAAGTTAGCCATGTAATACCTAAAAATATAATGTTCATTGATCCAAAGAAGATTGATGCAATCATGAAGTTGTAACTAACTCTAAGTAAGAAAGTGTTGAAGTCATATTTTGGAAAGATAAATTTTGTTAGAAAATTTATCATTGGATTTGCAGAGATAGTTAGAATGTTAAATTCCATGTTAAAGAAGGATGCCCATCTTGAATAGACACCTGAGGCTAAAACAAATTTTGAAGAAATAAAGGTGGGTCATCCCATAATAATGGTTCCCAAACTTGGGATATCTTGTCTTTTTCTTGAAATCACATATTTTTAGAAAAACTAATGATTTAACCCTTGATGGATTCCATCTAAAAGGTTTTAATTGAAGAGGGTTAGATAAGACCCCCTTAGATCAAACCCCATTGGATGGAACCCCTCTAGTCTTAAATCATACCCACAATGAAGTCTCCTTCACACCTATCAAAATGTTGGCAAAAAACACTTTTTCTTTCCCTTTTGAGGGGTTAAGTAAAGTCATTTAGAAACTATGTTTTGTAAGCATGTAGCTCTTATTATAAGCTTTCCAAAAAGTATAATTTTAAAAAAAATTTATTTTATTATATTATATTAACATTTTGTTTCTTGTGAATATTTGTATTCACTAAACATTAAGGTATTTGTTTCACACATGTAAAAAGATTAAAAAATAGAGAAAAAAATTCTAAAAAATATTTGTGTGCACTAGGTATTGATATTCTTGTTTCAACAAAAAAATAAAAATTAATTTCAATACATACAAAACAATTTATGCATGATGATATTCTCCCTCGTAGTACATGCAAATATCACAACATACTAGTCATCGAGTCTATCCCACGACTCACAAAACTGTCTGAGTACTTGGCCAGGTAGGTACCACTCTACCATTGTGTGCTCCATGCCATGTATAAGTCTATCTTGTCTCGCAAAAAAACTATTGGCATCATCATACCACGCTGGCCACCCAAGATATGACTGCCATGTGAACTCTCTCATGTCATCAATAACCCTCCTCCAATGAGGGATCTTGTGTTGTCCAGTGTGTGAAAAAGAGAGTCATCCCTTGTACCTCCAAACGACTAGGTCGTCTAACTCCATATCGACTGGTGTAACTCATGGGTGGAAGCACTGCAATGTGCTCCCAGGCCCAGATGTGAAGGAGTGTGACCCCAGCCCTGATGGCTCTACCATCACAATATGCAAACTCATGTAGATCTCGGTATAGCGAGGCCAGTAGCACTGGTCCCCACACAAAGCATACTCTCTATCTAACCATCCACTCCTAGGCGAGCCCCCATCCTGGACTAAATATCGGTTGCACCAATCTAGTGCCACAAGTCCTAAAATGATAGTTGCTACAACTAGGCAGAATGGTGATACAATGAGCCTGTAGTGCTCCAACTCAATTTGACCCTCGGAAAAAATAATCTGATCAAGGCCCATCATGTTGTGATAGGCATCTCTCCCAGCATCCACATCATAGATGACTCTCTCTCTATGGATCAATAATCATAGTATGTGCCAAACATCCTTCAGGGTCACTATCGCCTCGCCTGTAGGAAAGTGAAACAATGGCATCTCATTGTGTCATCGCTCTGCTAGCGTTGTCATCATCCCTAAGTGTGTCCTCATCGGCGGTCCATATGCAATGTACCAAAGTCCAATCACCCCCAGGTGCTCCTAGAGCCGCTCGTGCATACCAACTAATCTGCTTAGAATGGAGGATTTGTGCTCAAGCGAACGAAGAATCTCTACCTCCTTCTGCATTAGGAAAGTCATGACATCAAGTATCGTAAAAAATCAAGATCCTGTTCAAAGTTTTTGTGATTGAAATAGTAAATACATCACCGTTTGCAATTGCGACCCAGTTTGGAAGTTCCAAACTGTGCTGCTAGAAGCTCTAAACCTCCAAACTCCACTGCCATGGTGCAATTTGGGCATGCCTCTATTTAACCCCTAAACCCTAGTTTGCTAACTGGCCCACCGTGACGTAATTCACATATGTGGTTCAATTTGGAGTTTGAACACTAACTCCAAACTATGACGCCACATCACTATCCACAATAGCAGCACTGAAATGAAGTTTGCAGTGGTGCTATATAGGATTGCTTGACCTAATTTGACTTTCTAAGCTATTACAAGCACACAAAAAACAAAGTCAGGTCAAGATGACATACTGGTGGTCTTGTGTCGAGAAGCCTATGGTACACTCGTACTCACTGTGAAACATGTCATAGAAGTGTTCATTGTGCCATCTCTCATAGGGGTCGGAGCTCAAATTTGCAGAATCTCTAAAGGCTGAATGTGAAAATGAATTGGAAGTGGTCCCCCAAGGCCTATTTAAGCATAAAAACTAGGGTTTTTTTACCCCGTTTGGCCGTCCAACTAGGGTTTTGGACCCCAATCTCTTTTTTTCCCAACTGAGGCTTGTCTTGCATCGTTTTGTCATGTTTTGGCATGTTTTTGGCCTCCCAAAGCCTTTCTAGACCTGTTAGGAACCTTGTCTTCATTTTTTGCGAGATCGCCCAAAAATCAAAATTTCTGTCCAATCTCTTGAGGGGGCAGTGCACTAGCACAATTCTTTCATTGGGGCAGCAGTGGGGCATCCAAAAAAATAAAATATTTTTTGAATTTTGATCTCAGCAAGTTTATTCTTTGAACCAATGCAACAAGTGCATTGCTTCAAAGAGGGGCAAAATGTAGACACATAAAATGTACTGATTAATGTTATACACCCAATCTTGATTTCACTAACACCAGTTCATCCTAAATCATGCCCTTTACTAACCATTTAATCGAATAACCTTTATTTGATTAAATTCATCACATTTCATCTCTTAATTAAATAAATCATTTTTATCTCTAAAGTCATCTATTTAAATTAAATAAATTTATCTTTCTTTGATTTAAAACTAACATCACCCCCTCTTTAATTAAATAAATCAAACTTTATTTAATTAAGTCTAATAATCATTTTTCTCTCATTTTGATTTAAATTAATCCAAAAGTCTAAGTCAAATTGTCAAATCACCTAATCCTCACTTGAATTAATCAAATCATGATTAAATATAATCTCAATCACCTAAATCTTCTAGATTTTGCAACTTGGCCAATAAATCATTTATTTTGGTTTATTAATTCTTCTAATTTCCCTCAACTTGGCATCAAAAGGGAATATTCCTCCAAATTTGAAAATCCCTCCAAATGGGATTTGTCCTCCCAACAAGGCATTCAATGCCTCTTACATGTCCTTGTGCATTGAGCCAAGTGGCATTCAATACATTCTTTTCTCCCTCCAACTTGTCATTTCACAATTTTCAACTTCCACCTAATATCATTTATTGGCACATTCATCAAAATGTGCTCAACCTTCCTCCATTCACATCTTTACAAGTGGCACTTGGTCATTGGATGTTGAATGATCCCACATTCCTCCATTTTTCTCCTTCTTCCATCTTATTCTTCTATAAATAGAAGTCTCTTTTTCTCATCTTGGATCCAGAACTTAGAGAAAAGTTACTATCTTCATATTTAGAGCAAATTCATCCATTTCCATATCATTTTTCCATCATCATAGCTAGGTTATTGTAGATTTCATCAAGGAAGCACATTGTTCATCATCATCAAGTGGATCAATCTTCATCAAGCTTGTAAAGGAGTTGGGAAAGGGCCATTTTTCACATCAAAATGACACCAATTCCCCCATGGGATTGAGAGGTTGCATGCTTTAATAGGATTTAATTGCTTTCTTTTATTGTGTTCTTCATTCATTTCTTATTTTGAGCATTGTAGATGAATTGCATGGGGAATCTTAGTTATAACTTGCATATATGACTAACATTGTGTTTGTTCTTTGTGTTTGTGTAGGTCTAAAATTGAGGTTCACAAGGGGAAAAATGCTTTGTTTTTGGTGAATGGGGGTTTGTCTTGGTCAAACCACATTTTGGTAATTAAACCTTGAAATGAAATGAGCTAGCATGAAAGGAATGATGAATGAACAAATCTATGTCACAACTCACCAAACCCTTGAATGAACCTTGGAATGTAGATCTGCAACTTGCATGGAATGGCTTCAATGGATGTGGATCTTGATATTGAAACTTGATTGGAAAAACTGCTTTGAATACTTGAATGGATCATGAAGTCTACATCACCATATTAGCTCCAATAACATGCATGATGCAAGAAGACTTTGACATGATAATTAGATCTTGATTGTTGTAATAACTCTTCATTAAATCTGCTCTTGAATGCCTTGAAATTTTCTTGAAATCCCACTTTATCTTTTACAATTGAACGCTTGAAAACTTAGATGAAACATAGTGAAATGACCTTATATTTTATAAGACCCCACATCCAACAGATAGTCAAGAAAGAAATAAGCTAACACAAACAAGTACTATACTAGGACTCCAACACAACATTGCTAACATAAAACATCACTTACGAAACTTGCTTCACTTCCAGAGGCACTCACACCACAGAAGGAAGAAATACAACTAGGGAATGTTAGACTGCAATAAGGAGTGTCATCGCATGGTCCAAGCATGGGTTGTCCTGGAAGTCTCTCACTAGACCCTAGCCCCCATCGAGAGCCACTCCCCCTGGGTAAACCCACAATAGTGGGTTACAATTTTTTGAACGAAGAAAAATTATAAATTCTCATCAAAAAATTTAAAATGGTTTACCCTTCTAATGAAGGGGGTTCGAATAAACCATCCCCCTTTCTACTTAACCTCCTTTTGCACCATATAAGGGGGGTTCGAATGAACCCCCTTCATTAGAAGGGGGGTTCGAATGAACCCCCTTCATTAGAAGGGGGTTCTAATGAACCCCCTTTTTTCACCTTCCCCTCCACCATTTCAAAATTTATGCATTTTTTTGACTATCGAAGCTTGGGAAGGAGGTGCAAATGGAGTCAACTTGATAAACCAAGTTGGATGATTGTAGTGATCGAAACATGCTTTCCAACAACTATAAATTTAATATATTTTGTTTTTATTTTATATTTTATTTTTTAGTTTTATTGTACATAGGTTTTTCATCGAACACCAAGTTCGATGAAAAATCATTGTGGAAAAATAGTAAATTTGAGGGAAAAAAAATTGAAAAATATATATCCACTAGGTATTGATGTTCGTTCTAACAAAAAAAGAAAAATTGAATTTCAATACATACCAAAAAAAGTTATGCAAGCCGAAGTGCACCTATGTCTAAGTTATAAATGGTTTGACTTCAAAACTTAATTAAAAGAAAACTATTCAACAAAATGCTATGAAACAAAATGAAAGAACTAGATACTTGTGTTACCAACCTAAATTCAAAAGAATTAGAATTTTATCCTTTGTAGAAAAAAAGTTATGTGAGCCGAAGTACACACCACTTTTTAAAAATGGTGTTTACTATTAAAAACTAGTTATCAAAGGAGACGCAAAAAAATTACAATTTAATTTCATATATATTTTTTTAAATACATTTAAAATCTACACACAAAATCTCACAAATCACTAGTTTACATCATTTTCAAATTCTTAATAGTTTACCTACTATAAGTGTTAGAAAGTGAAGTTTTCTCTGAAAATGTTGATTTCAATGTCAAGTTTGGCCAAAAAGTGTAACCCATTATTGTGGGATGACCCCCCTACTTGCAACTAGAAAACCCTTCAATATAATATCATTACCACATCTCAAGAATCCATACATACCAAGAAGCAACACCCTTAGGTATCACATTTCACACAAAGCACATAACCGAGAACATTGCCAAACCACTTCAAAGAAAAAACAATCGTAAGGACCATACATACAAATATACTCACTCTAGGCCTCTAGAAACAAACATACTAAATACACTTCCCAACATACCTCCCATAGGTGACATTCATCTTAAACAATCACATAATGCTTAACCCAATAACCAAGACTCTTTGTTTATTACAAACGATTAACCATCACATTATGACCATGAAAATATTCCTAGTAATATGGTATTATTTCAAATCACTTATTTTCACTTAACCACATAATTCTATTTAAAAGATTATTTAACCCAATAATTATATTTGAATATAACTACAACAATCAATTATTCTAATTAACTAATTTACATGACAATTTTACTAATCAGCTATTAAATAATTATAGGAATATTCAACATTCACCCGCTAATTAATTATCAAAGAGAAATCTAGATGAGTTATGATTTAATCAGTAATACTTAAAATAATAACCTATCTATTTATGAAATAAATCATTTCACTCAAATTATTTACCCAATTCACTTTTCTATAGTGAATGAAGTACTCAATTTACTAACAGTTATCCAATTAAAATTTTGTATAACATTTTATTACTTCATTTATCATATATTCTTTCACATACCAACAAGACAATCTTTTACTATTTACCCTCATATTATCTGATACATATAATATATACCTTATTATCCATAGAAAGGAAATCAAAATATAATATTATATATATACATATACATGTACATATATATACATATATATACATACATATATATACATACATACACACACATATATATATGTATACATATGTATATATATATATATATATAATAAAATCATATTATCTAAATCCATTCGATAATTAACATATCATCGATAAGAATGAAAACATAATATGTATCTTATTATCAAAGACAATATCAAACACAATTTATAATATCAAATGCAAACTAGGGTACATAACCCATTTGACAATATCAAATGCAGTTTATAATCAAATACAATTTATAATATAAAACACTAAATCACATAAGCTAAATCAAATGCAGTTTATAAAAGAAGACAATATCAAATGCAATTTATAATATAAAACACCAAATTGCATAAGCTAGATCCCCAACACGCACATCAATCACACCAATGGCACTAATAGTAAACTAGGGCACATGACCTGTTTCACAAGAAGCTCCAGGGAAAAAGCCTAAGTGACTATTTGGCAGGACACCACAGGCAGGCATTGAACTATTGACAAATGACCCCAAAGAGATGTTAACTCATGGAATGCAATAATTGCAGGATAAGCATAGATTGGATTTTTTTTTTTTTTAAACATAAGAAACTCTAAAGCAAGTTGTGAACGGTTGGTGTAAATCTAATGTGGAATAGTTGACTAAGATAGCTCTTGATTCAATTGAACACCCTCTCATGAAATCTCATTCATATAACAACCTTGTGCGATCTTATCATATTGAAGGAGATTATGATGTTGTTGGCCGCTACTACATGGCGTCAGTCAAGGAAAGTCACAACCATAGGAGTTTGTGTTGCCATACTTTTTTTTGGGACAGGTTCAAATGAAACTAGGAGGTCTTAAGATTTCTCCCTTAAATTATGAAAAGGCTTTAGAAACTTTCAAACACAAGTAATTGGCTGGTGTAAAGCCAAATTCCACTATAAATGGCAGTGCACAAGTGTGGGTGTTTGCCATATTTTGTTGTTATTATTTTCCCAGGCTAACATGTATGCAAGAATTAACTACAAAGAGGAGGCACCCAGACTCCTTAACAAAACATCTCAAGGAGATGTCAACTTGTGAAATGCAATGGTTGCAAGGTGTGCAAAAAATGTATTTGTTGAAAAGGCTTAAGAAACTTCCAGAGGAATGAAATTAGTAGGAGTAAATGAGCATCATCTCAAGGAATGCAGCGAGTGTCAGATATATGTAAATACATTTATTGACTATTTAAAACTAGACTAAATAGATAAATATTTCATTCCTAGGCAGATTAGAACATTCCAACATTTATTTTTAAAACAGAGAGAGGAATCAATCCATTGTTTGCACATTTAGAAAAGTAGATAAACAGAAGGTTAGAATCCAATCTGGATCCAACACCTGGTAGAGACAAATATTTGATGCCAAGATCAATCCTTCACTACAATTTTAACTTCTCTAGAACCCCTATCCAAAATTTTGGGAAAACCATTTCAGCATAATCAACAATCAAGGAAATATTTTATAGATAGTTTCCTTTTTCCCAAAAGAGTCTAATCCTCCCTTTCCAAAACCGAAAAGTTTCAAGAAAAAGAGGGATGTCCCTTGTATGAGAAATCCCCAACCAAATTTTTATAATGGGTTAGAGTTAAATTAATTTATTAATTCAATAGTTAGGACAATTAAAGGTATTTTATTTAAAATTATAATTTGTGTAGGTATAATTAATACCCAATTCACACAATGGTAAATCCATTCACCAACATCTATTTACACATTATGAGTAATTGTATAATTCCAACCTTATACTTTTTTATTTATTTATCATGTTATTTTTATTATTTCTTTTTTTTATTAAGAAACAAGAGGGTTTTGAAGGGACCCCGAAACCCTTGACAGTAAATAAGAGAAATATACAGCATCAAAAGGATCATGAAAGAAAATAGACAGTTGTCATCAAAGAAGAAAACAAGGAACCATCCCAAGGTAGCACAACAAAAAACCAACAAAAGTCCAGCCACTAGGCCAGATTCTTGAGGATATCTGCCAGCTCCTGCTTGAGTTTTTTCATATTTAAAGCAACTTTCTTAATCTCCTGAATTTTAACAAGAGTTGGTCAGCCTTCCTCTTCAAGTTTTCTTTGGTTCCTTTACTCAGCCACACGCCTTCCACCTGGCTTTCCTCTTTCTCAGCATCCACATACACAACAGTCTGATAGGCATTTTCCAGATTATCAACCATCATATTCATGGTCTTCGCGGTAGATTTTAAAATTTTGTGGCTCATTTCCAAAACCTTGTGGATAGAATCTTTTATGTTCTTCATATTTTCCTCCATACCAGAAAGCTTTCCATCATGGTTACTCTTAAATTGATGCAAATCCTCAACTGTTTTCTTGAGGCAATCCACCATGTATTTCTTTTCTTCCTCAGTCCATAAGTCGGTGGCCTTATCTCTATCTCTGTTATTATTGTCATTATTTTCATCCTTTTTCAGTTTACTGTTCATAGCCCCCTGATTCAATTTAAGTTCCTTAATCTCAAAAAACACCCATTTGATTAACCAGAAGAAATCCACATACCTATTACGAGCAATAGCAATAATTTCATCAAGAGATTCACGTTCAGCTTTAAAGTAATGGTCATCCACCTTGAGTTCACTGGGAAAATGGGGCCTATCCTCTCTATCAGTGGCAGGGTAGCTGGAGTATTCTAATGAGGGGGTCGATTGCGAATCATCCTGATTAGTATCATAAGAGGGATCCTCTGAGACCTTTCTCCTACCCTTCTCCTAGGGAGAGACATTAGAATTACCTTTCCCTTAATTACAAGCCTTCCCCTGGAAGAAGGGGTCTGGTGGGATAGAGCCAACATAGCTTTGAAATGTTCATAGATTAAAACAAGTAAACCCTCATGGAGAATAGAATGCCTAATTAGATTCTGACTATAGTTTTGAAGACTAGTATTCAGAGAGGTAGCAAGATAGAAAGGGAAAGAAACCCTAACCTAATGTCAGAAATGGTTGAGGAGCACAAAATGGTATCCAAATACCCTATTGTAATGACCATCCAAGGTAATGTACTCCATAAGCACTTTCAACACCTTCCTCCAATGCGAGACGATCTTCATTGAATCATAACTACTTTTGGTAGTCCTTCGCAGATCCTCCTTTTCCTTCTCTATCTTCGGAAATTTTTGCACAACCTGGTCGAAGAGTTTCCTATTCTTGTAAAACTTGATTCCCTCAATGGAAAGCCCCGTAACCTTAGCAATTAATAGTTGAGGTTATAAATTTATTTTATTATTAACTAAGAATATATATTTATTTATATATTTTATTTATCAAAGTGTTCCTTTTTACTAATAATTTATTTTAATGCATAGGATCACCAAGAAATTTTGTCACAAAGTGAAAATCAAATAAAACTCAATACCCACATAATTACCTGACCACTATCCAAGGTTGAAAAGAAAAACAACAAGCAACACTAATTGACCAAACTGACAGTACTGACAAGCTATCAACTAGATACTCATCCTCTTCAAGGATAATGGCTAGGGTAGGGGACCAAGTCTTATCTCCTAATCAACTAATCCATTGGGTTCAAGGCACGCTCAGAACTTCTAATTCAGGTGGAGACGTAGCCTAGTACCTATCCACTTAAACATACAAGTTAGAGTTTTTGTGCATAATAGTTGATGCACTAGGAAAGGAAATCTAGCAATCATATTTCATTCACATATTTCCCCCATACTTCCAATGGTACAATGTTTCCCTTTCCTCCTAACCTAACAACATACTATTGCATCACCCACTATCCAATTAAATCTCTGCATTGCGATAATGACATGACCATATACATCATACTCACTAAAGCACTAATAGAGGCTCATGTCCCATCTCCAACCACAATGCTTAAACACAAGTCAGTACATCTTCATGAGAATAAAGATAATCATAATCAAAATCATAATGACATGTCAACAAAATAATAATATATTAGAATCAAGTGAAACCCTAAAGGTAACCAAGCACTCCCATCATATCAATATGTCCATAGCTTGCCTCCATCTTCAAGTTCCTTAGCTAGACTACCTACACATCCATGGTGAGAATGGAGGGGAACTAGATCCTCCCCTGCTAAAGCTTGACTTACTCCTAGAAGTCACAACTAGGGTGGAAACATAACACATTAGTACTACAAATCTCTATTACCAACATCGAGGTTGATTCATTACATCAGAATAATATACACTAGTTTTTCCTATGAAAATGATTCATCTCACAAGGATATATACTTATATAGTCCATTTCAAACATGACCTATCCTTTCATTTTTCAATGTCACGATAATAACATAGTCAAGACTTGCATTTCAAAAATGATTCCATAGTACATCAACCACTCAAAATTCTTACTTATGAGAATTAACACCCATCAGTTTCTTTTAGGACAAAGAGAGCATTGCACCCTCTTAATCCTAACTAGGAGAATTTCTCATAACAAAAACATATAGGAGTATTCAATTTCAAATACATTACCATTTCATTTCTTTTCCCTTAAATTACAATTCCTCCTCTAATACACTGCTAAGAAATCAATACATTAGAATGCTACATTTCCATAAAACACAATATAATTATACATACAAGCACACATTGTTCATTAAATATCCATCATTTAAAAACAAGACATTCCACTTATTCATTTTACAACACTAAATCTTATAACATACTCAACAAAAGATAAATATTTTACATCTTTTTAGAAGCATGAAACATAATTTAACATTTCATAAGTACTATATTCATGATTTAACATACATTCTTCACATACACACAAATTCACATCACCGAGAATCACATCACAAGGCTACACAAGGGTCTATCTGGACACTGGTAAGCGACATAGTAATCCATGATACATAATCCATGAGCCAAGAACCAATATCCATCTCACATAATCCATACCTCACACTCAGTGGCTTGATGGTGTTAGGCCACACACACATGGTGAGACCGTCCAAACAAGACCACAATGACCTATCTCTTGTTGTATAAGGTGGTTAGCCTCCAAGAAATAGTCATTACATGTAGGTGGGCAGTGGGTCCTAGCTATGTAACAACCTCACATACCCCAATCCTCAAGGTTCCCTGTGTTTGCTTCCTCGTATACACTCACTAAGTCCACCTCATACGTCCTTGGGGAAGAATCACAATACGACACATGGCAGATATCGAAAACAATAAGGATAAAATAGTTTAGCCACCAACATCATAAAGAAATATCAAATAAAAATTCAATTTCAGGAATAAAGCAAGAAATGCGCACAATTTCAACACTAAATCAAATGTAACCATGAGGGCTACATGCAAATAAGATCACAAGGTGTGGTAAACCATCGCAATCAAATATAAACAAAGTGTCATCCTTCACAATCAATAGAAAATCATCAATAACCATAAAGAAAGTCCACAATCTTTGAAATTGCACTGTACAACATTGCGTGACTAGATACTAGCCACCAAACAAGGAAGGAGGGAACAATGTCAAGCTATAGCAATAGCCCTCATGTGGTGCGGAGTGAGCATCCACATGGCTCATAGTGCACTCCTTGACTACACCCTACTTTGCATCGTCACGCAGCATGGACTAAGTGGCCCATGTGCTCCTTGGCTGCCTGCATGGGATGTACACCTCAACCACATCCTGCATCATCTGTCAGTGTGGCATGGTCATATGCCAACCAAAGAAGGAACATATTGGTCGTATGTCGCATGGTAGTGTGTCTGTGGCTCCACAAAAGTAGGCATGCACAAAACACACCCCACATAGTGACACCTCATGGAGAAGGCGCATGCGGATACTTGTCGTAGCCAGAGGTATACATGGCTATGACAAGTATGGTCTCACTTGGGTTATCCATGCAGGTCCCTCTCACCCTAAACCCCGACCCCCAAGTGGTGACAAATGTCATCACATAGTTCCAATTGGGTTGTCCATGCAGGTCCCTCTCACCCTAGACCCCAGCCCCCAACTAACAACTCATGTGGCATATCATACCTTTCGTGAAGACAAGGTAGATGATAACCCAAGAAATACCATCAATATGCTCAAGAACTGTGGGGATTAAGATAGCACATATGGATCAAGTATCCTGATCCATCATAAGGGGAAGTAGTGAGTACTTTTCCTTGAGATCGGTTGAGTTGAGACTACTCTGCGCCACAATATGTGTATACTACACACCCTGCCCAAGGAACTTTGTGGTTGCTACTACCCCTTCACAGATTGAGGGACTAGAGAACCAAAAGAAAAGAATTCATGAAACTATCTTTCGGCTACTCTTATACATATAAATTTCAACCACGCGTGGGTTGTCCCTCAATCAGGTAACAAACATGCAAGCACACATAATGGAATATTTAATCCCACACCTAAAATACAACATATTCCCCATGGATGGGTACATAGTATCACCATCCCATGGGCACACAAAGAAAGCATAGGGTATTCACAACACTCAACCAATGCACAATTACTAGTTTCATAGATTTATAGTGGGGTACAATTACATACAAAATCCCATTACTTTTCAAAATATCACATACCATAAGTACATTTATTTCCATAACCAATGTGATTCATATCATTACATATTATCCATAACCCTTTATCAGTTTTTCTTTTACTCTACTCGTTTCCATATATCACATGATGCTAAATGTCAATGTCATGATCATCGTGATCTCTTAACAACTTCACTTAACAAATTCACATTCACTTTTTATTCATTTGGTATAACATTCTATCCTCATAAAATATGCATATGCAAACTAACTTTTCTTCCATACAGTAAGAATTTTACATAAGCACCTTAAATTTCTAAATGCATTCAAGAATCATTAATACTTACACATCAACATTCATGCATCCATAGTTCAACAAATTATACACAAGTTCCATATTCACAAAAGAACAATAATGATCCCCTACTTAACTCTTACTACTTCATCCAGGTCTTTCCTAAACACAAACAACTCTCACTTCATCACAAGCTATTCAATTTTTTATAGAACAAAGGGATTCACATATTTGCTTCCAACACAATCCCACATTCTCTCAAACTTTTACCCCATGCTAGTACACGAATACTAAATATTTACACAATAATTATGCCTACTCAAACATCCCTATCCCATACCTAAGATTAATTACTTCACATGTTACCGCTTCATAACGATTCAACATGCAAGACATCCAATGCATAAATATTTTCTATTTATACAACAGTAAGAAAAGAGAAAGATATTACATCATAGATTTCAGCTACACATAGCAAATAAGATGTTCAAATACCAATATAGTCATCATAGTTTCCCCAAAATAGAAACCTAGTTCTATTCACTAGCATCTTATTTATTCCTCCAAAGTAGCCCTTTCCAATAAAGCATATCATATCATGTAATGCAAAACTTAATCACATAAATTTACTTCCAAATGCATCAATCACAAAGGATAGACAATAATTCATTTATAAACTACCTACATACTTTTCCTTAGTCTATTATAACTACCCTTTTACATGCAGTAAATTATTAACATTATGAAAATGCAATGAACAACATGAGTAACCTAATTGTGCAAAATAGAATCTTATCCTAATGCACATTTAGTCAAACAAAAGAGATCCACATGCCAACTAGTCAGCTAAATAATATGAACCCACACATGCACTTCAAGACTAAATTTGTACTTTTTAAAGAACTAGAAGTCATGGAAATGAAACAAGGTCACGCAAGAAAAATAAACTAGGAGAACATAATGGGTTCATGTGAAACCAAAGTACCTAGTTTTAGAACTTTGGCTTTGATACTAGGTGTAATGCTCCCCGTCAAGGAACCCCATAGGACAACACTACACTAGGTCAACAATGGAATTTTTTTTTTTTAATAACAATTAACATTAGAATGCATAACATAACATGACAAACTAATCCTAGGTCCTCTAAGGTTCCCCAACTACGCTACTCACAATCTAACACCAATATTACTAGAATCAACCCTTTAAAATAAAAGATACAAGAACAATCTAACATGCAAGGTTCATCTTAAAGTATCATAATAAATGATCCTATATTACATACTTCCATAATGTAATGATTGATAACCAAACATTAGAATCATTTTCTAACTAACTATCATATGAAAGATGCATTACGTAACAATACTTTTCAAAAGATGAAATCATTAATAATCATTACATCATTACAATATTTACAACATTTTTTCCCCTAGTATATATAAGAAGATTACATCATATTACATTAGGAGATACAAACTGATATACAATCCAATATATAAATACATGATAGATTACCCTCTCGAACAAGAACAAGAACTGGAGTCCACAACAAAATGAACAAACTTCTTGTACACAAACATGCAACAAGAATTCCCAATGGAGAAAAAGCATCAACCACCTGACCATGTGGAACCCTAAGGTCCACCCCCCATGCTAGGATATAACACAAGGTCCAACATCCAATAGACATTTAGGAAAGCAACAAGCTAACACAAACAAGGACTATACCAGGACTCCAACACAACACTCCTAACATACAACATCATTTACAACACTTGCTTCACTTCCAGAGGCACTCACACCACAAAAGGAAGAAATACAACTAGGGAATGCTAGACTACAATAGGGAGGAGTGCCATTACATGGTCCAAGCATGGGTTGTCCTGGCAGTCTCTCACTTGGCCCCAACCCCCATCGAGAGCCACTCCCCCTACTTGCAACTAGAAAACCCTTCAATATAATATCATTACCACATCTCAAGAATCCATACATAATAGGAAGCAACACCCTTAGGGATCACATTTCACACAAAGCACATAACCCAGAACATTGCTAAACCACTTCAAAGAAAAAATAATCATAAGGACCATACATACAAATATACTCCCTCTAGGCCTCTAGAAACAAACATACTAAATACACTTCCCAACATACTTCCTATAGGTGGCATTCATCTTAAATAATCACATAACGCTTAACCCAATAACCAAGACTCTTTGTTTATTACAAATGATTAACCATCATATGATGACTATGAAAATATTTCCAGTAATACGGTATTATTTCAAATCACTTATTTTCACTTAACCACATAATTCTATTTAAAATATTATTTAACCCAATAATTATATTTGAATACAACTACAACAATCAATTATTCTAATTAATTGATTTACATGGTAATTTTACTAATAATCTATTAAATAATTATAGGAATATTCAACATTCACCCACTAATTAATTATCAGAGAGAAATCTAGATCAGTTATGATTTAATTGGAAATACTTAAGATAATAACCTATCTATTTATGAAATAAATCATGTCACTCAAATTATTTACCCAATTCACTTTTCTGTAGCGAATTAAGTACTCAGTTTACTAATAGCTATCCAATTAAAATTTTGTATATTATTTTATTATTTCATTTATCCAATTAAAAAGAGTCGAATCCTCCCTTTCCAAAACCAAATTGTTTCAGGAAAAAGAGGGATGTCCCTTGTACGGGAAATCCCCAACCAACTTTTTGTAATGGGTTAGAGTTAAATTAATTTATTAATTCAATAGTTAGGACAATTAAAGGTATTTTATTTAAAATTATAAATTGGGTAAGTATAATTAATACCCAATTCACACAACAGTAAATCCATTTACCAACATCTATTTACACATTATAAGTAATTGTATAATTCCAACCTTATACATTTTTTTATTTTTTTATCATGTTATTTTTATTATTTACTAACTATAATATTACACTATAAATTTATTTTATTATTAACTAAGAATATATATTTATTTATATATTTACATATTTATTTATCAAAGTGTTCCTTTTCACTAATAATTTATTTTAATGCATAGGATCACCAAGATATTTTGTCAGACAATATAAATCAATTAAAACCAAATACCCAAATGATTACATGACCACTATTCAGGGTCGAAAAGCAAAACCACAAGCAACACTAACTGACCAAACTGACAATACTAACAAGGTATCAACCAGATGCTCATCCTCTTCGAGGATGATGGCTTGGGTAGGGTACCAAGTGTTATCTCCTGATCAATTGATCTATTGGGTTCAAGGCACGCTCAAACCTAATAATTCAAGTGGAGACGTAGCTTAGTACCTGTTCACTCAAACATACAAGTTAGAGCACTTGTGCATAATAGTCAATGCACTAAGAAAGGAACTCTAGCAATCGTATTTCATTCTCATATGTCTCCCATACTTCCAATGGTACGATGTCACCCTTTCCTCCTAACCTAACAACATACTATTGCATCACCTACTATCCAATTAAATCGTTGCATAGCGATAATGACATGACCATATACATCATACTCACTAAAGCACTAATAGAGGCTCATGTCCCATCTACAACCACAACACTTGAACACAAGTCAGTACATCTTCATGAGAATAAAGATAATCATAATCAAAATCATAATGACATGTCAACACAATAATAATATAGTAGAATCAAGTGAAACCCTAAAGGTAACCAAGCACTCCCATCACATCAATATGTCCATAGCTTGCCTCCTTCATCTTCAAGTTCCTTAGCCAAACTACCTACACATCCATGGTGAGAATGGAGGGGCACTACATCCTTAACTGCACAACCTAAAGCCTTTTCCTTAAACATAATTTAAGGAAAAGGGATAAAGGATCCACTTGACACAATCCTTTAGATACCTCAAATAAGTCACATAGAGGACTATTATTCAATATGGAGAAGAAAGGTGTGGATATACAATTGAATATCCAATCAAGCTATTTCATTCTAAAACCAAATTTACAAAGTATCATCATAAAAAATGGTAAAACTCTCTATCATGTGCCTTATTTACATCCAACTTCAATATCATGTTTTTTATTTGAACATTCAATCAAACAAATAGCTTCATGAGCTATTATAACACCATAAAAAATTCTTTGATAAGGAGTGAAATTTATTTTCTTTTGTGATATAAGCTTGGGGAGAATTCCTTCAATCAATTAGTAATGACCTTCAAAATAATTTTATATATTATATTGTAGAGAGAGATAGGGAAAAATTTAGTAAAAGTGTTGTAAGATGGTTTCCTTGAAATGAGAGAAATATTTGTAACATTTAGATGTCTAGTAAATTTACTAAATATTCTTGAATCTTTAACGATATTATGTATTTTCATGATAATAGTACATACCAATACTTTCAATATAATATATTGTAGAACCATCCATCCCTAAAACTTTATTTGGGGGAATTTAGAAAGTTAGGGTGTGTGCAAGAAGTTGAGTCCACTTTTTGGCCAAAAAGTGGAAGTGTTTTTCCTGATTTTTAGAATTTGACAAATTTGACTTTAAAATTTGAAGCACTTAGAGATGAAATCTTTAAAAAAATCACTAATCATAAAATTTAGTGCTCGGAGTCTAGTTTCCAAATATGTAATTTATTTCAATACCCAAATTGTACAAATTGAGTTTTAATAGGAATTTCTAAAAACCACTGTTTAAAAGTCATTTTTTTTTACCATACCATGCACTTGTATGACATCCATATTTTGACTTAAATTATCGTATTTTCCTAAATCCTTTTGGGAAATTTTTTATGACTCGCTAAAGCTTGTTCTTGACTTTTTTTTGTAATTTTTTATTGAATTTTTTTTTTTGTTAAATTTTTATTAGGCAGATTTGTCGTTTTGAAAAATCATTGTGTACGACATGTATAAGATGACCTAAACTTATCATTTTTTGATTTTTTTTTTTTTAAATTGAAAAGAATTGTTTGAAGTTTGTTCTCGTGCAATCCATTTGTCAAAATGTTACGTTGATCAAAATTTATTAAAATAGTAAAAAAACCTGATATTTAAAGTTTATGGACCAATTTTATTAGAAATTAATTGAAAAATAGAAAAAATAATCTAATTGAAAAACAAATTACATAGTTAGAATCTTTGTTGTTTCATCTAAAATGGGTTTTAATTTCGTCTGAAAATTTCGCAAAAAAGGTCGTCAGCCATATGTCCAAAGTCAGTATTTTCTTTGACATTGTAAGGACATTCAACTTGTAGGTCAAACTAGGTTGAAGGCCTAGGTTTAGACTTCCAATGCTTTTCTCGAACCAAAAATCTAGGCAAAAACCCTACCACAAAGCAAAAAATAAATAAAATTTTAAAAAACGA
Source organism: Sequoia sempervirens (assembly GCA_007258455.2). Lineage (NCBI taxonomy): Eukaryota > Viridiplantae > Streptophyta > Pinopsida > Cupressales > Cupressaceae > Sequoia > Sequoia sempervirens. The sequence continues at coordinate 451,814,798 of VDFB02105785.1, forward strand.
GATCACGTCTTATAATCGGGATCACGTTCCCTATTCTACAATATTTAGACCGTTGTAAAGGAAACGGGATCCTGTTTCCTAGCCAACGGCCACCACATTCAATGCCGAGGAACGGGATCCCGATTATAGAACAGGATCCCGCTTCTTATAAACGGGATCCCGGTTTTTATAAGCGGGATTCCATTTATAGTAAGCGGGATCCCGTTTTATAAACTGGATCCTGTTTATTTTATTTAAATATACTACAAAAAATTATTGTGAAGTCTGCAACTTCACATGTACGGCCGAGAGCAGTAAAAGTAAATTATTTTTCATAAGCTATTGTATTTACAGGTGGTGAACTTGATTTTTAGTTGATTTTATCAAATAGGGCATCATCTACACCATTTTTGAAGTGGAATTGTGTTATTTTTGTGCTTGTTTGGAGGAACAAAAGGTTTTCAATTTGCAATATGGATTGATTTTTTCAAAGGAGGCATGAAGAAAATAATTTTTAAAGTGGAATTATGGTAGTTTTCTACTTGTTTTGGGGAACACAAGAGGAAGAATTTTGTCCTAATAGGTATTCAACTTCCAATTTGGATTGAATATTTTGAAGTATTGCACTATTAACATTCATTTGTGCATGAGAATTTTATAATTATGGGAGATAAAGCTCGTAATAAGAGAAGGAAGACATTGACTCCTCAAGAAGTTGAAGCAAATAGAGAAAAAGAGAGACAAAGAGAAAGAGAAAGAAGAATGAGAATGAAATCAATGAATGATGGTGGAGCAACCAATTCAACAACTATTGAAGATTGTAACGCCCTAAAATTACACGAAGGGAAAAAACACAACTATCAATTTTTTTTTTTACAAAGGTATAATAATGCAAACAATTGTTAACCATGTACATGCATGGTGGCACACTATACACTTTGGGTGAAGTTGCTTGTGCAACTCCACCATTGACGCACCACTCGATACCCCTATAACTGTCTAACTTGCAAAGTGCTACCCATATATGTTCTATTAAACCTATATTTTTACCCTTAATATTACAATGCAATAATTGTTGATACAATGCTCATAGCTAACCCAAAGAATAGAATAAATTGTTAATGTGGTTCATTTTATTTATTTATTTATTTTTCATATATATATATATATATATATATATATATATATATATATATATATATATATATATATATATATATATATATATATATATATATTATTAAAGGTACGATAAAAATACTTAATGAAATACTTAACTTTTACCTTTTTACATACTCTTATTTTACTAAGATCTTTGTTTTAAATTTACTAAGATCTTTATTTTACAATTAGTAAGATTTTTATTTAAAATTTACTAAGATCTTCATTTTACATTTACTAGATCTTTATTTTACATTTACTAAGATCATTATTTAAAATTTACTAAGGTTTTCATTTTACTACTATTTTTATTCTAATTTTATTAAGATCTTCATTTTACATTTACTAGATCTTTATTTTACATTTACTACGGTTTTCATTTTTCTACTATCTTTATTCTAATTTTACTAAGATCTTCATTTCAAATTTACTAAAATCTTTATTTACAAATTTACTAAAATCTTTATTTACAAATTTACTAAAATCTTTATCTAAGATTTACTAAGATCTTTTAAAATCTTTATTAAAGATTCAAGAGAGTGCGATATCTCTTTATTTGCTTTTTAAAGAAAATACTATTTAAACATGAGGATGAGTTGGAGATTTCTAAATTTAATGTGAATAGTATCTGCGTGAGTTTGTTTTATTTTCTTTTTCTCTTATATGGCTGAGTTGTTCTTTTTGTGCATTGAAAAGGATATATATATGTATTTTTAAATTGTGAATTTATCCCAGTTAGTTTACCACGAAATGTGACTCTTGGTGATAAACGAAAACAAAACCAATATAGAAACCTATTATAAAATATGGTTATACGAATTAACACGCCTACTAACAAAATTTACCATTGGACGGAAAAAAATCACTTAACTGCAATAACGTTGTACTACACTATTCTTACCACCCTAATGTTTTTCGTTATTAATTTCTTGTTTTGCTAAAATGTTGGCATTCTTATCAACTATGCCCAAATTAATAACAGGCTTTTATTATTAACCTACCGCTACTAGCAATGGTTTTATGCTAGAATAATTATGCAAGCATAAATTCCTATTGGTACACGCGAGGCAGACAAATCAAATAAAGCTACACCAACGAATCATGACTCTAGCAAGAAGATAAAGATATCCCAGCTACTATTTGAATTCCCATAGCTATATCTGCCAAGATAATAACTTCCTCCAGGCATGGCGTAGGACAAAAAGAGTATTAAAACAGTAAATGTCCAATCTTTTACGATTAACTAGATCCACTTGTATCTCAGTTTCCAATAGCATTAATGATATTCTTTGATGAAAATACTCTACAAGAAGTTATTAACTGGAGAACGAAAGCATGAACTAGAGTAGGTAATAAATTATTTATGAGTTTTCCAAGTGGAGTAAGGCATCGAGAGTGAATACAATGGATTTTATAGAATTTAGAATCCGTTTCAAAAGAAAATAAGTAACCCTAATCTGGCTATCGCTTTCTTATTTTAGTTTATCCTATTCTTGCTATTGTTGATTTTTCTTGCAGGGGTGGTGATGAAGAGACAATGAGTCTATAGGAGGTGAGGACAAGAGGTGGACGGGCTGCTCACAGTTCACAAAGTTGGTGGCCTATTTCTTTTATTTAGCTTACCCACAAGGCAGCCTCACCTCATGGCGCAATGACCTCTGTAGCGGCTGCGTCCTCCATAGAGTTGTGTGGAGTTGTGTGCCTTAGGAGGACGTTGCTTCACTGGCTGTGATCTCCTTAAGGGGTTTCAGTACATTTAAATTAATTAACTAATTTATTTATCTTTATCCTACAACATTCTTTTATTTTATTTTATTTTATTTAATCTATTTCTTCTAAACAACTGCTAATTCACAGGGGCATGTTTTGTGTTAGTCTTATTCAGGTAGTTTTAAATCTAGTGCAGGTCTGAAACTAAAATAGTTCAAGGGACGACGGAGAAGACATTTTTAATGATTTATTTTTATTTTTATTTATATATATATATATATATATATATATATTGTGCATAGCCAACTCTTTGTTTTACAGAACTAATCAGAGAGAGTTCTAGGGAATATTTAATACCAATAAATAGGTCTAAACAAGTCTGTCACTCTATCCAACAAGGGAGCCCTCCATTATGGTCATTTTAATTCTAAAATAAACTCAAAGAACTTATGAATAATTATGTGACATAAACGACGAGTCCCAACATTCTCTCACACATAGTTAGATATTTCATTTCATTTAGCAATAGAAGGAAGCTACAAGATTCCATTAATTTCAGCCAAATGCATCATTCTAGATGCAACATATGTCAGAATTTTACTTCAGTATTTTCCCAAACTCAAAATATTATACTTTTATTGCAGTCTAATATTAACTAGTACAGATATTCACCAAACCCAGAATATTATACTTTCATTGCAGTCTAATATGAACTAGTATAGATTTTCATAGAGATTTCACAAACTAATCTGTCTATCCATTATTCACCACAGTCAAGCAACTAGTTTAAGATAGAGTATCCTTTTAATCACTAGGCTGCTAATAACAGAGAGTATCTTCAGCATAACAGTTTATTTAAATCCTTTTCCTTTTTTTTTCTCTCCTTACATATTTTATACATACAGGCAGTCACAGTTTATTTAAATCCTTTTCTTTTCTTTTCTTTTTCTTTCCTTACATATTTTATATATACATACAGGAAGTCATTCTCTTTTCAAACAACAATATATAAGCTTTATCTTCGGCATAGTTAAGAAAAGACAAGAATTTTAATCTCCACAATATTTGCATAGCATAGTGTCAATGAAATGTACAACAGTGATATAACTTTTACAACTCCCAAACAGAACTGTTAGACACTGCATTTTCATTATAGATTTACTCATAGTGTTCCTTTAACATGCAACATGTTTTTCCTTTGCTCATATCTAGCTTCCACAATAAATTTAAACATAAGGACAAGCATCACAACAAAACTCTCCCAACATAGCAAATTCTCCCAACCTGCAAGTATTCACATAGTGCAACTTTCTTTCATGGCCAATAGGGAATGCTCACCTCCCAACCTTGGGTTGGAAAACCAACCACCCCCCGAGCTAGGAGGTAACCAAGTACCCCAGATTCACACAACAACAAAGAAAAATAGACAATCACATGTAATGAACAAAAATCTTTTTCCCAAGGCTTTTAACACACATAGAAAGTCCACTCATGGATTTCTTAAGGGAGAGACAAGATGCACTCAATCTTGGGATTTTACAATTATTCATATCCATTCAATAATATATAATGGGTTTTTATTTCCCTTCTTCCTTCACACCCTTATACCACATATCACCAATCCAACCATCCAAAACCTCCATTTTTGTGGGTACTCATACCCTATCCACAACCCCAACATTTTAATGGGTACTCATACCCTATCCATTTTGCAAAGTGATAAGAAAACTCCCAAGAAGGTGCTACCTTTCTCTATCCCACACATGCATTGCTCACTCTCCTTGAAGAGGAGCTAATCCAACACCCATCCCACCAAAACAACAACATGCAACAAAAAGAAGAAGATAATAAGCATTCAAAAAGATAATAAGCATTCCAACAACCATTGCATAAAACAAAAAGAAGGATTTGAAACCAACCTTTTTGTGCAAATTTCCAAATATCAAATTGAAGAAGAGCTCCCCCACTCCTTCCTCTTTTTCCCAAAATCCAGCAAAATCTAAAATTGCCCACATGAAAAGTAACCCCTCATTTGGCTTCCCAAGGGTTTGAAATAGGATTCCAAGGTTGGAATCCCTTGGAAGAGAGAGTGACACATGTCAATCTCCTATTTGCTCCTATGGACACACCTCCCCACAAGTGCTCACACATGTGTGAGAACTCTTGGGGAAGTGAAAGGTCAAAGAGTGTTCAACACTCAACAAGGCTTTTAAATCTCATAATGAGATTTTGAAGCCTACACTCAAATCCCATCCCCAAAATCCGTCACCCTTCTTAATAGCTAATTAAGAAGGGTCACAACTTGCAATTTTCAAAAGTTGTGAGCATGATTTGACCCCTAACCCATAGGTAACCATCCTGGGGGTTAAATTAGGGTACATTAACCCATTCTAAGGACTAATTCAACCTTTTCAAACCCTAAAAAAAAAACAAATTGAAATTCAACATAATAAAGGAATTCCCAAAATGCCCCAAAACCCTCATCAAAAGTTTAATTGACTTTAAGATCATGGTCACAAAATTCAACACTAAATCTTATAATCACAAAATAAAATGCAACATAGAGACTATGGTCCATTCTCCAAATAGACCATAGTGGGTTTCACTTGGTTAACACAAATTGGGTACCCTTGGTTACCTCCAATCCCATTGGCCATGGGTGTCTACCTGCACACTCAATTTCCACTTGTTAATATATCCAATGCAAGATAATCCACAATTAAATCAACAATTTTATACATCTATAAATAACACAATCAATTCATAAATTAATAAGTCCACATCCTTAATTACTCTTTATCTAGCAGCAACATATTCTATCAATTTATATCAAGTCATAGAATTATAAAGGAGTCTCATATTCACCTAATTCAATTTTTAACATCTTATCAATCATATATCATAACCATTTATCCATTCCTACCATTATCATCAAATAAACATGGACATATCAATAAGCAAAACATCACATGCACATAATCCTCATAAGCATCATAATAGGAAACCATCATAAAATCCAATGTCAATGATTAGCCAAAATAGTCTAAACCATAGAGTATCAACATAATCGAATCAAAAGACAATCAAATGGGTGTATCAAATGGTAGGCCTCACAAAGATGAAAACATTGAGGATACCATGGTTGTAGATGAAGCTAATTTGCAAGGAGTCAATTTGGAGAAGAATATGATTATACAAACAAGTCCTACTATGTCTTCAAATCCCTCTTTGAATGTTATGGAGAATGTTTCAATATTCACAAATCTAGGTACGTCTTCAAATCCACATGTTAGTGAAATGGTAAATTTGTATGTAGAAGTTTTACAAGATGATGGACTTAATGATGTTGACATTGACTATATTCAAAGAGATGAAACTTTTATAGAATTTTTTGAAAACAAAAAAGAAAAATCTTTTGTTGCAAATGAAAATCAAAATGATCATTTTCTTGAAAATGAAAACAAAACTTGTATTTTTGATGAAAATGAAAATGAAAATGAAAACCGTTTTGTTGATGAAAATGAAGATGAAAATGAAAATGAAAACCATTTTGTTGATGAAAATGTAAATGAAAATAAAGATGAAGATGAAAATGAAGATGAAAATCTAGAATGTGATGTTGAATTTAATGAAAATACATTTTTTTAAATTGGAAGTGATGTTTTCGATAATCTTCTTGGTCAAATTTCTTGGAGGCAAATAAGAGCACATGCGAATAGAATATACACCAAATTCTTTTATCGTAAAAAAATTGCATTTCAATGTAAACTAATGATGCAATTGATGAGAATGCAAAAAATGAGGAGAGTAATGAAAAGGTTAGGTTTTTATGTTAAACCAAAAAGAAAAAATCAATCATTAAAACATGTTATGTCTAATGTTGCTAGTGCCATTCAATCTATTGGGAAAAATAGTCGATCTAAAGATTAAAATGCAGCAAGAAGAGCTATAGCTACTACTATAGTTAATAAAGCAACTTTGAATAAAAGAATGGTAAGCAATATTAGTGAAGTTTTAAAAATACATCCTAAAACATTACTAAGAGCGGCAAAAAGAAGAGAAAGTGTAGAAAATGATCCTATCAATCAATGTTGGAGTTTCAGTGGATGACTACCGAGGTTTGATATAAAATTGAATGTTGAAATTAAATCTTTGATCAAAAAATATTGGCATGATAATACTAGGGTTTCATCTAATGCTAGAGATGTTTTAAAATTAAGGGTGGGGTCCAAAGTTCACGATCCTCACCCAAAACACCTATTAGATACAACACAAACTGAATTTTATAGAAAATTTTGTAGCAATTCAATGTTACCTAGTAATATTAAAATAAGTCAAAGGTCTTTTGAAAAATGTAAACCCTAGTATGTAAAAATTAATAAGCAATGAATATATTGTTGTTGTAAAATACATGTTCAATTTCATTATTTTTATGATGTTTTTCGATATATGCGTTGTACCTTGCATACTAACATGATTATACGATTGTAGTATTGATATGCCACCAAGCAATAAGAGAGTTTATTTCAGGTTTGTTTTGTGAAAAATCTAATGATAAATTATTTTATTTAAGTTCTTGTATTTCTAGACAATGCATTAATCGTGGAAATCTTTCATTTTAAGAATTTTTGTTTGCATGAAAGTGTTGATCATGATTTTGGACAACAATTAGTAGATGTCAAAAGATTTAGGAATGTTCACTATTCTTTAAAAGATGGAAAAATAGGAAAGCGTTGTGATTTAGTTATAGAAAAAGTTAGTGTCCATGCATTTATGAGTGAATTTAAGAATAAAATTGTACCAAAATATGTCATGCACTTTGAACATGCCCGATGGCTTGATGGCCAATTTCAGCATGTAGAAACACATTTCCAATAGGTACTAGACTTTCAGTGGTTGATTTTGGGAGAATTATACCTCGCCCGCAAGAGGAAATTCAATCTCAATATTATAATTCAGGCAAGTAGTTATGTTTGTCCATATTGTTTATAGACATGCAGATGATAGCACCGAGGATGATAGAAAAGTTTTGAGGGAGTATCATTTTTATTTGAGTGAAAATCGGTTACACTCATCAGAGTTTGTTCAATATTGTTTTAGTATATTTTATAGAAATTTAAGAGAAAGAGGAATCCATATGAAAGAACACCTCATATGGTCAGATAATTGTACGAGGCAGTTCAAAAATGCTAGAATGTTCTATTGGTTAACTAGGGTTCACAAGGAACTTAATGTCCAACATATATGGATTTTTTTTGAAGCTAGGCATGGTAAAGGAGAACATGATTGAGCTAGTGCATGTTTCAAAAGAATTCTTGCTAGAGAACAATTAAAATTTGAGGATTCAATAAAATTTAAAGATGCACGTGAGATTGTGGATTGGTGTAATAGAATATTATCTGCACCTGGTTCGAGTGATTACTCTACAGTTCATCGATTCTTTTGGTTGGTGGAAGAAGAGAACATTGTATCTAGAGTTGATTGTGAGACAATTAGTGGATCTACTAAATGGCATTCATTTAGGAGTACAACAACAAGCACATGGACTATTTGGACGAGGGAGCTTGCATGTTTTTTCCACTTTTTTATCTTAGGATATTGGGAAGTTTGTGAAAATACAGAATGGGTTGAATAGTGGGAGCAAAGATCGTTGACACCTGCAGAAGCACATAATCAATATGAAAGAACTATTGAAGAAAATGATCAATTGTTTGCATCTGAAGATTATGACCATGTCTCAAACCTTGTACAAGAAGGTAATTTTAATTCAATTTATTTCATTTTATTTCACTTTATTAATTTATTTTGTAATACTAAATTATTTATATGGATATGCACAAGTTATTAAATTGAATTTTGTTGGAAAGACATGTGTATGTTGTTATTGTACCTGAGGGGAATGAAGAGCAAATAGAATATTGGTTGGCTCGTTGTGTGGAAACTAAACATAAGTTGATAACACCTCAAGAAGATGATGATGGCTTTCATTATCCAGCAGGTACGATGATCCCCTGAAGACACCTCCTTAAGAAAATTTTGATAACAAGTTTTAGATCCCCTAAAGTAATTTTTTAGAACAAGTCTTTGATCCCCTTAAGAAAATTTTGAGAACTTATTTAATGATGGTTTTTGAACATGTTTTCCAATAGGATCGGTGGTGGTTGTTGGCACTTGGCTACGAAAATACTTGAGAAGAAAGAATGGTCTACCTACATTTGAAGACTATGAAACACATAAAAAGATTATGCATTATTCACATTTGGTGGTGGCAACAAATATAAAACTAGAGCGGTATTGTGTGTAACACCCCTCCATTTTGCTCTTTGATCGAACAGTGTTCTTCTATGATATGTCTTATTTCTGTTGCATTGTGACTATGGAACTTGGTTAATTTAATCGCTATCTGTTAAGCGATGTAAACATTATATTTTGTTGCGATGGTACTTTATTCAGATGTTATTATTATTTCATGTTATGGATTACATTAGCAGGTATATGAATTACTAATGCTTTATGTTCTGATTATATCATTGATGATTAGATGCATCAGTTAGTGACATTGTATTGGTGAAGGGGACGGGATCACATCACTCGCATGCGAGTGCCCTCAGATTCCGCGATTTCCTCTTCACGGTGTGTTTTAATATATTATATGCATGTTTCGACACTCGTATTGTGTGCAGGATGCAGGTATAGGACATCGACTCCACCTGGTTTCACAGGTTTGAGCATGTCCATCGACCAACGGTATCGATTAGGAGATAGTAACTAGGATTTTTGTGTCAAACCATCACCCTAGCCATAGAGTGTCGTCGGTCTTAGTCGGGTTCAGTATTTTATGTTGTTAGTTTCCCCATTTACTTTATATTTAAAATTGCAAGTTAAAAGTGATTAAATGACTTTTGAAATTTATAAATGTTGATTGTTTTGCCTTATTGAAATGTTGGAAAATTAGTGATTAATTAATTAATTTAATTTAATTAATAAAATAATCTAATTTTGAATTAGATTTATTTTATTGACTAATTAAATTAATAGGGATAAATTAAATCAATTTAGCTGTGTGGGCATTATTAGATATTTGGATTAAATCATAAATAAGAAATATGTCTTATATTTAATTTTTTTTTAGAAATAAAGTTGAAAAAGAATTGAGAATGACATTATGAATTGTTGAATTCAATTTGGTTAAAAGAAAATTTAAATTGTCTTTTGGGTTGCAAATGTAATTTTAATTAAAAGATATTATGCAAATTTCATGTGAGAATAGAAATTGGTTGAAATTTGCAAAATAGAAAATATCTAAATTAGCAATAAATTTTGGTGGGTGAGTCCATTTTAGGGCTTTGAAAAATTTGGAGAAGGATGGGCATAAGGTAATTGTGGTTTTATTTTTTAAATTAATTTTTTAAAATGGGGAGAGCAAATTTGCATGGAAATTCTTGGAAGAATTTGAAAAGAAAAGATTGAGGTTTTGGGTGAAGCTAAATTGGAAAAGGAAAGGGAAGATCTCCATTGTTGAAGCTTGCAAGTTGTGGAGAAAACACAAGGTTCTACTATTTTCTTCCTTTTTCTTCTCATTTTGAAAGAATGAAAACATAGTGGTAGTTTCTTTGAAAATTCATAAAAGAAAATGCTCTCTAATTTAGTAAACTTGTAGTTAGATTTGGAAAATTGAAACCAAACCAGAAATTTCTATCAACAAATAGAATGAAATTCAAGGAAACCTCCATTTGAGAATGAATTTTGGAAACCCTCTTATTGTTTTTGGAAATAACTTCCTTTCTTGCAAAGTATTTGGTTTATTTGCTCAATTTGGACATGAAATTAAATCTGGGTATATATATGTTTGTGAATATATCCATGCATATCAATACATGGATATGTTCACAAATATATATATACAAATATATTGTATATATTTAATGAAACTTGTATTTGGGTTAAACCCAGGAAAACCCCAGCAAATTTTGGATTTTTGTCTTTTCTGTTTGAAAAAAAATACAGAATAAAATAATTATTTTATTTTATTTGTTGCAGTGAGGTGGGCGGCCAAACCCCACCCCACCGCCGCCGCAGCCGTGGGAGGCGCGCTGTGCGCTCGGTGCACAGGCCGCCACCTGCGAGAGGCGCACTGTGCGCTAGGTGCACAGGTCGCCGCCTGCGGGAGGCGCACTGTGCGCTCGGTGCATAGACCGCCGCCCATGGCGGTGGTGGACTATGCGCTTGGCGCACAGGCTGCCACCCATGGCCGGGCCTGCGTGCCCTAAAAAGTGGCCGCAATTTTAATGTTTTAAATCTTTTTTTTATTATTATATATAATGTTATTTAATATTTAAATAATATTATTATAATAATATATAAATATATTATATATATAATATATAATATATTATTTATATATTTGATATTATTTTAATATTTAAATAATATAAATATAAATAATAAGATTATATATATGTGTATATATAGTATATATGTTTATATTTAAATAGAGTGTAAGTTCAATTAAAGGGTTGTAATATGGAAATTAAAATAGATTTTTTTTAGGAGATTGAAATAATTAAATAAATTAATGTTTTAGTAAAATTTATAGTTGTGTAATGAACAAAGCATCCTTAGTGTGAAATACGTTTTATTGAATAAAATAAATGTCTTGAATTAATTTATATGATGAAATTTGAATATCATAGTAAATCTAGAATATGAAAATCGATTTAAATATTAGTTAAATGATTTCAGTATTTGAAGGCTTGATTATGATTATAGATGTGGAATTAGAGTTAGTAAACGATGTGTTTGATCAAACGTTCTTGAATATTAAATGTTTGATGATGAAATTTAATGGTGAAATTCAAAATGGATGAATGGTTTTAAATCATTTCAATTTGCAACTGTGATTGACTGGATTTAGGAAATCCGAATATTAGTTTGCTAATTGCTTGAAATGCTTTTATTATTAATTCGTTCTTGTTCAAAGTGGGGAGTCTAGAGTAATTGTTGAAGTCTTCCAGATAAGGGAGTTGTATCCTTATGTGGGTTGTTCTTATGAGAGTCAGCTTGAGATGTGTCGTGGTTACACCTTGTTGTTACACCCGGTTATCATGAACGGGATTTGTGGTATGTCTTGGTCACCGCGTACTATGAATGAGTATGTGACCTTGTGCTAAGGTTGGAATTTGGTTTTTTTAGTTTGTGCATGTTGTCTACCCTTGGATGGGGGGGTTTTGTATCCCAGTGTTGTCAGTAGGAGAGTGGCCCTTTGTGGGGGTCCGACACCCAAAGTGGTGTCAGGGTAACTCACCTAGGGTTTAATCAAGAGATAATTTAAAAGAATTAATGGGGAACTTCACAATAATAAAGTTAAAGAATGCCTCTCTCATGGAACATGCATTGTTAAGACTCGAGATGAGATGAGACGCATAGTTTTGCGTGAGGGTCCGGCGTCGGTAGAGGCAAGCCAGGGTAACCCATGATGGGGGTCCGGTAGCCTAGGAAGGTTGAGCTAGGGTAACTCATGGAAATTTATGTATGACACTCTCCCTACGTCAACAGTTAGTCAGTTATTGTGTGTTGTACAATGGCGTACTTGTTCTATGTAACCTGGAAGCAATGTATGGTCTTGTGAGTTTTCGTACTGTGTTAAGTGATGTTGTTGGTAATTGAGTCGGTTCAATTATGTTTAGCCTTTGTCTAGAGGTATTTGGTCTTGACCAGAAATCCTTGTTACTATCTCCTAGCACGGGGGGTGAGCCTTTGGGTTTCACTCGGTTGGGTGGAACGTGCACCTTACACCGTTGGCTTTGTTCGTGATCGTGTGGGCGAGACTTTCAAGTGGGAGAGCTCGTTGGATCCAGTTGTTCCTCTAGTTCTTTCATTTCTGTTATTCTTGTATTTCTTTACCCCTCATTTGTATCGAGGTGGAAATTGTAATAAATTATCAGATTTATTTGATTTACCTCATTCGGGGAATGAGTGATGTAATTATAATTTAAGCAATTGTTATTGGATATCGTGATGTATCGATTGGTCCTTGATGTTATATCATGTATGGAATGTATGTTCTTTAATTCCTTAATTGAATGATGTTATGTTTTCTTTCCTTGGTTGTTTAATTCAGGTTTAAGTAATCTTTGTCTCATAGCCTTAGGGGATGTTTGCAAAGTATAGTGAACTTGTATGTTAATGTTCTTTTTAAAAAAAAAATTGATGCATTTGGTTAGTAAAGTGCAACTTCCCCTAGGGTTGCGTGGCGGGGCATTACATTGTGGAAGACCTTCAAAAAAATTGCTATGGTCAATTTCTATGGAAGAGCATGAGGCAATCATAGATGCATTACAAAAAAGAGAGGATGCAGATGGTACAATGGAATAAGTAAATACAAGTAAATATAGTTTTAGTTTTATTTTGTCCTTTTAAATACATTAAATACATGTTTCGACATTGGTCAAGTGTGTTATTAGTTGAAATTGATTTAAATTGTCCTTTTATACATCCTTAAGGCATAATCACAAAAAGGATCTAGTCCATGCATATTCAACCTAGACAACATGGAATACTTGGTAAAAATAGGTAATTATTAGTTAAATTATATTTAAATACATGTTTTGATTGCATATTGATATTGCTTGGACATTAATAGTTAAAATTGATTTATTGTCATTTTTTGTATCCTAAAGCCATCATTGCATTGATCTCATACTTTGAAACAAAAAGGAGAGGATGCCTAGATTCAACCTACAAACATGTGTGGAATACTTTTAAATGCAGGTACTTGAGTTTTGTACATATAGATAGTTTTATATAAATTAAAATATGTATGTTTTGATGATTTCATTGATATTGCTTGTACCTTTTTGATATCAAGTGGTGTGAAGACCTACTACATTCTAGGCATGAGTTTGAGATGTTCTTGAGATGGCATATCCAAATTTTGTAAACATTGTTTTGAGATGACATATATGTACATACATACTTACAAAATTAAACATACTCTATGTACTTCTATGTATCAAATCAATATTCTATATATTTTGTTTCTTAAATGTGCATGTTTTCCTACTTTGAAACTTTATGTCTACGTGTATAATCACTAAATATCATGCATACACATTGTTAAATCACTATCCCCAATATGTATTATGACCCCTTAATACATCCTCTTAAGACACCCTTAAGACCCTTTAGACATCCCCTTAAGACATATATGACCCCTTAAGACATCCCCTTAAGACATTATATTATGACCCTTTTAGACATCCCCTTAATTAAGACATTCTATTATGACCCCTTTAGACATCCCCTTAAGACCCCTTAAGACATCCCCTTAATTAACACGTTCTATTATGACCCCTTTAGACATCCCCTTAAGACCCCTTAAGACATCCCCTTAATTAACATGTTCTATTATGACCCCTTTAGACATCCCCTTACTATCACGTTCTATTATGACCCCTTTAGACATCCCCTTAAGACCCCTTAAGTCATCCCCTTAAGACGTATTATAACCCCTTAAGACATCCCCTTAAGACATTATATTATGACCCATTTAGGCACCCCCTTAAGACATCATTATTTGTTTTGACAACTTATAAATTAGTGTTAGATGTTATTATTTATAGTATTTATTAATGCTTTTATTCTCTAATCTTCTATGGTATTGTTTATTTCTTAAAATTTTATCCCTTTTATCCTTTCGTATATAAATAGATTGCTTTGTTTGTAAATTATGATTTATCGACCGGATTATTGATTGGGATGTTAATCGAATAAGTTCATTGAGTAATTATCGCCATTTATTGAATGTACATATCATGTATCATGTATGAAATCACTAAATTTGCAAAGTATAAATATTAAAAATTCCTATATTAATCCATGTATGAGATCACTGTAAATTCACATAATGTCCTATATTAATGTCTTGACTATGAACATAAAATGCATAAATGTACATGTGTAAATTAAAATTTAAAACAATAATAAAGTCCATAATTTATGTAACATATTAAGTGCATGAAACCAATATATTAAGCGCATGAAATAAAGTCCAGCAGAGTACATGAGAAACAAGAAATATAGTCCATGATATAAACAAATATAACACATAAAATCACATGTTACTAGGTCATGTGTTGTCTCTATAATCAAGAGACCTCTTCACACCATGCGGACTATGTGGATGACCTGAAACACTCTATATAATAGAAAGATGAAATCAGATGTAAGACAAGAAAAATGATTTAATGACAATTTAATTTATAATCCATCATAAAATTAAATTACCATCATATCTACGTCTGGATGCTCTGGTGCACCTGAAGCAACCTCTAAATTCTCTAAATCAATCTACATAAACAAGACAAAGAAATTTGAAATTAGATGTACAACTCTAAAATTAATTTTTTGTTAATTCAATTTAATTTATAATTTATCATATTTTAATTGTACCGTATTTCGAGGTTGTGCACTAGGCTCTTCTCCAAGACCTATTTGTACATGCTCAACTACAAGATGTGTCTCATGCTATAAAAGAAAAAGAATATGTAAAAACTTCATATTATGTATATATTCAATTTATAATTTATAATTGACTTTAAATATAATAATTGACTTTAAATATAATAAAAAAATTAAATTACCATTTGATCTGGAACTTTCTCTATATGTCCTCCTGGTGGTGTAACTATGTCTGGGTCAGGGCTGAAATTTGCATTAACAAAGTCCTACAAGATCAAAATTAAAGCATGTACAATTGAATTAGGTTAACTTGAATATATATATATTCAAGTTTGCACATTTTGTGTAGAAAGTTTTGTAAACAACCTGGAAATCAATGGCCTCACAAGTAACTACAACATCAAATGTTTGCCCAATGCCCATTCTTATTGTGGTATCAACCTAGACATGCATGTACATAGACATTTAACGCTTATAATATTTACAAGTGTACATGCACGCGTTTCATATATCTAGTGAATTCAAAACTCATAAAATTGTAACTATACTAATGTAAACTTTAAACAAATTTACAATATGAATGTACCTACCCCTGATCTATGACGCCCGATAGTGGAGGAGTCCTTGACAATCCCTCAGGAGGAATCGACGTCAATGCCGATTGACTCACCTAAACCAACATAAATATTTCAAACATATATGTGATTCAATTATAAATTTAAAACTCAAGTTAAATAATTTATAATTTCATATATAATTTTAAAAATTGAAATCAAAATACCCCATAAGGGTTGCCGAGTACGACCGATGTCGATGTATGTACTTGTGTAATAGATGATTTCCCTTGCATCGTTAGTGTCATCTATACACCAAACAATTTTATTGTTGAAATGTATTGCAAACTTTTCTTTAATATATACAACCATCAAAATTCTTATAAAATGAGTGTGCATCTAGATGCATATTTATACCTGTGTCGTAGTGTCCTTAGGGTGATGGTCTGCTATGAGGAACTCTACAAATGAACTGATGCGACCAAATGAACCACTAGAATTTCCCCGTCCACCTGAACTAGGCGTGGCCTGATCAAGTCCATAACATACTTGATGAAAACTAGTACATATATGGGGACGGGCCTCGACACTCCTGGAGCGGTACTCGGACCAGCTCCATAAAAAACTCCTCCATCATCATCATTGTCTCTATGCTCCCCACTCGCTATCGCAGAAGCATGTTGATTAAGGTCTCCTACGAGTTTACTAAGGGAGCCTAATGTTGAGACAAGAGCTTGATGATGTACAGGTGTAGGAATGGGAGGACCAAGAGCAACAATAAGGGGTTGTGCATGCACAGGGCGTCGAGGATCAACCCTTGCCCCTAATCTCTATTGTGGAATGCTGCCACCAACACCCTTAAATGATCTAAAATCAAAATAATTGGGCTTTTTCCCCAAAACAAACTCTACATACAGTTTTCTCAAAAAATACAATGGGCACTCCCAATTAGCATGTGGGGGACTATCAAAAACCATATACCATCTATCCCAAAAATGTGCACTCATCTGTGGATGTATGCACCACCTCATGGATATTCTAGATTTATTGGGTGGAATGGGTTGTCGAGCAACGGGGTCAAGAAAGTAGGGGGCTAGATGGGCTTTCGTTATTTTAAGGTCTAATATTTGTTTGTAAGAGAGACCATCAGAATAAAATTGTCTCATTTGTTCTATGTCTCATCCATGCCTATCAAGATCAGAATCGATCATCCTGATGGCATCTGGTGTATGGTGAACCAAAGGTTGCTTGCACAATCTCCTAGAAGACCTTTTCACTGTCTCCTTCCTAGAACCTGATATCAATGGGTTCTTGTTGAGCTTGGATGACTATTCTAGTCCTGCTCCAACTCTTCTCAAAGAGTTTTCCACTTGTGCTTTACCTTTGGAAGACCAACACCTCCTTTGAAACTGGTTACTCTCTCTTGGACTTAGAAGAATCTAAGTGCCAACTTCATCATCTTGCTTGAACTGCTTGTAGGGGTGTTAGAGACACTGTTTCCTTGCATTTCACATTCAATTGAATGCATCTTGGAGGGTCTTCAGTCCTCTCTCTACCCGATCTCAAGAATTTGCTTTGGTGAGGCCTAATTTCTAGTAGCCCTTACCAGTCACTTTTCTGCCTTTCTTGCTTAAACTTGTCAAACAACCTAGCAACTAAACTTCATTTACAGACACCCTTTTGGAGCCTTTAAATGTTTCATAGGGTGTTAGACCCCTATATCATCCGTACAGTGGATTCCTACTATCAAGGGTAGAAAGGGCTATTAGGCCTAATTCTTAGGGTTTCAATGTTCTACTAATTTCTCACACACATGGATTGGTCAAGTCTCAATCCTTCTAGTTTCCTTATGTTAGGTCACGTTCCACCTCGAACTGTACTTTTTCCGTACAATACTTCCTTTCCCCTGCCTAAGCTCTTCACTTTTCTCAATCAAACTCCTAACTGGACTGTCCTAGCTCGCCTAGGGTTTGATCGTAAAAATACTTGCTCCATTCCCTACACTCCCTACTGCTAAATATTTACAGTTGTTTGGCTCCCCTTCCATATTCAACTAATCTCAGGAAGATCCCGTGGTCAGTGTTTATGGGGGAGCCATTCTAAGTCTAACTGCTCAAAACAGAGAAAACAAACCCTCTACAATCTAATTTATGAATTCAAAACAACAAATCTACTCTAAGCAACTTGACTACAAAAAGAAAAGGCTCACAACTATTGTATAAACATAGATCTACTAACAAATCAACACTCCTAATTCATCTAATAGCACTGTCACACAAGAACACACGGTATACACAGAAAATGCAGAAAATTCTCTATTCCTTCAATCCAAAAACTTGCTTACAATGCATTCTAACTGCTGTCTATGAGCCACCACACCTACTTAGATGTCTTTTCCATGTTTCAAGGGAAGTTGATCCATCCCATGCTCCTGATTTTTAGGGAATCCAATGATAACTAAGTTGCATGCAATCACACAAAATGTTGTCATGCAATTTTACAACAACTTTTGCAACTTCCATCATTGTGTCATGATCCTAAATCTTAGGACCTCTAACTCCTTGATTTCAAACCATCAACTTCCTCAACTGCCTCTTGGCATCTTCTAACAACAAGGATGTGGTTATAACACACTTAAGGCTCGACCTTCCAACATAAACTGTCCAAAACTAAATAAAGCAACATTTAACAACAATGATTAACTAAGATGACTTGAGTCCTAGTGACTAACTCACCACACACAAACAAGACCTTCTAAGGTCCAAATTAAACACACTAATACCCTGACTTGGCTAAGGTCAGGTACAAGCCAAAATTGATGACAAACAAAATGGAGGTCAGCCTAGGTGCTCCTACACCATCCTCCCCAAAACAAAAGATTTCAATCCACCCTTGGATTGAGCAAGTTGAGATCAATGCCCAACTTCTTGAACTCTGCCTCCTTGATCCACACTGCATCAGCATCAGGTTGGCCATGCCTTTTAACTAGATGTTCTTTGTATTCTTTAGTTCTAGTCTTTTTATAGACCCTGGTATCCAATATCTTGTCAACTTGTTTGACTGTAGCAGAGGGCAGTTTGAGTTCTTCCACATCTTGGATGACTTCATGGAGGGTCTGATCCATGTCTGGTGGTGGTCCTTTGTAACGCACCAGATCTGCAACTTTTAAAACAGGGGACAGTCCACTGTCATCTGGTAACTGCACCTTGAAAGCATTGTTTCCATATTTCTCCAAGATAGGACAGGGACCTATCCTCTTCATTTTCAACTTATGAGGGACTCCTTTCTGCAGTCTAGACTTGTTTAAATGCACCATCACTAAATCTACAACATGGAACTGCACTTCTCTTCTATGCTCATCCACCTTAGTCTTATGCTTCATGGTATTTTTTGCCAATGTTTTTTTTACTGTGCCATGAATCTCCTACATTGCATAGGCAAAGTCATCAGCATATCCACTTCCCTTGACTCCATCCTTCAACTCTCTCAACTCATAGATTCCTCTAGGATGTAGTCCATAGACAATTTCAAAGGGACTCTTCCCTTTTGATCTGTTTACAGTGTCATTGTAGGCGTATTCAGCTTTCACAATCAATTGATCCCATTGTTGACCATATTCCTTGGTTAAGCATCTTAAGAGATTTCCAAGTGTCCTATTTACAACTTCGGTCTGACCATCAGTTTGGGGATGGTATGCAGATCCAAAGGATAAATTAGTGCCCAATCTTTGCCAAAGAATCTTCCAAAAATGACTCATAAACTTAGTGTCTCTGTCTAATACAATGCTAATTGGTAATCCATGAATCCTTACTATCTCTTTGAAGAAAAGAGAGGCTATTTGAATGGCATCATTGGTTGTTTTACATGGTACAAAGTGAGCCATTTTGTTGAATCTGTCCACAACCACATAAACATTGTCCATGCCTTGCCTTGTCTTGGGTAACCCAACTACAAAGTCCATACTCAAGCATTCCCATGGCCTAGTAGGGATAGGCAGTGGTTGGTATAGGCCTTCATTTGAAGAAGTACCCTTGGCCTTTTGACAAGGATACCCCACAACAATCCTTACAAGGTCACATGGCTCAATAAAGGTCAACATGTCCTAGTGAATGAACAAGCATGGGTGGAGTTCTCAATTGGTAGGTACAAGGACAAAGTCTTGTGTGATGTATTACCTATGGATGCATGTCACTTGCTCCTAGGTAGACCATGGAAATTTGACCGCCAAGATGTGCATGATGGGGCAAAGAACTCCTATACCTTCAAGAAAGATAAGGTAACCTTCAAAATTCAATCTTTGCTAGAAGATACAGAGGTGCAGACAGCAGGTCCTAAGCTGCTCATGGTTAGTGAAGAAGAGTTCCTAGAAGCCTTGGAAGAAGGAGAAGGAGTTGGTTATGCAGTGATGATCAAGCCAAGAGAGGTGAGCAAAGAGAAAGCAGTTGAAAAGCTAGAGCTACCTAGGGAGATACATAAATTGTTGCAGACCTATGAGGGCATTGTAAGTAGTGGTCAACCAGCAACATTACCCCCTAAGAGAGCCATAAGTCATAGGATAGACTTGATACCAGGAGCTACCCTACCAAACAAAGCAGCTTACAAGATGACACCTCAACAAAATGAGGAAATAGCTAGGCAGATTCAAGAACTTCTAAACCAAGGTCTTATTAGGAAAAGCATTAGTCCATGTGCAGTACCCACTGTCTTAGCACCTAAAAAGGGAGGAGAATGGAGGCTTTGTACTGATCCAGGGCAATAAACAAGATAACCATCGTATAGGTTCCCTATCCCTAGGATTGAAGATCTCATGGATTGTCTAGGTGAAGCTAGGTACTATACCAAGATAGATTTAAAGAGTGGTTATCATCAAATTAGGATACATGAGGGAGATGAGTGGAAAACAGCTTTCAAAACCAATGAGGGTCTCTATGAGTGGCTAGTTATGCCATTTGGACTGTCTAATGCCCCCTCCACATTCATGAGACTCATGAATGAAATCCTCAAAAGGAGGAATGAAGACTAAGTCTGTATGGAATGAGCAAGCTAATCAAAGTTCTCCTCATCATGAGGTTCTCACCTTCCTCTGAATTCAATGGCACTTCAGGATGTTTATCTAATGCAGCTGTCTCATCATGAACCAGGTTAGTTCTCTTATCTCCTCCATGAGAAGTACTACCTTTCTCTGGACATCTATAGGTCGGGTGTCCCAATTGATTGCAGTGGTAACATTTCATGTTGGTGAAGTAGTTACCTCTTCCTTGTCCACCACTTCTTCCTCTGGAGCTGAAACCTCTTCCTCTACCACCTCTACTAGAGCTTCCTTCTTGCTGCTCAGAGTATCTGATTTCTCCTTGGGCTCTTGGTTCTGAACTCCTTCCACCATAACCTCCTCTTTGTCCTCTGCTGTCTTTCCCCTTACCTCTACTTTTGGGGTTTTCTTCTTGCTTCTTTTTTCCTTTCTCCTCTATCTTTAAGGCCATTTGGTAGCATTGGTGGATGGTTTTGAAGTTCACTAGGCTCATATCTTCTTGAATAGACCATTTAAGCCCATTCAAGTACCTTGCTAGCTTGATGCTTTCATCTTCAACCACCTTTGATCTGAGGCACAATTTTTGAAACTCCTCGGTGTATGTTTGGACATCCATATCTTTTTGCCTAAGATTGTGTCTTCTCCTATGCAACTGAACTTCATAATCATCAGGTAGATAGGTCTGCCTTATCTTAGTTACTATTCCTCTCCATGTAATTATGGGACCTTTTCCTTCTTTCTCTCTTTTAGCTTGTACAAATTTCCACCATGTGAGAGCTGCTCCTCTCAACCTTGACTTGGCCACCTTTACTTTTTGGGCCTCTGTTATACCATCACATTCAAAGTGATTTTCAATACTCTCAATCCAATCCACAACTGAATCAGGGTCCATTTGTCCACTGAATAGTGGCACTCCTTCCAAGGCTTTGCCACTTAAGGCCTGCAGTGCCTTCAAGAAGGGTTCTTCAACAAGAACAGGGTCAGGCTTTGGAGCTTCCTCCTCCAAGTCCTCTTCTTTTTCCTTTGCTTCCTGCTCTTCCTTCTGTTCTATCTTATCCTTCACTTTGTCTACTGTTTCATGGACTTCATCCAAGAGCTTCTCCATTCAAGATAACCTTTCTCTTAGCAACCGGTTATCCTCCTCTTGCTCTTCTACCTTTTTAGCTAACTCAACATTAGTCACCATGGTTCTTTCCTCTGGTGTGTTCTCTCCTACTGACTCAGTGGGTTGCAACATCAATCACAAGCCTTGATCAAATGTTGCTCTGATACCAATATGGTGTATGGTGAACCAAAGGTTGCTTGCACAATCTCCTAGAAGACCTTTTCACTGTCTCCTTCCTAGAACCTAATATCAATGGGTTCTTGTTGAGGTTGGATGACTATTCTAGTCCTGCTCCAACTCTTCTCAAAGAGTTTTCCACTTGTGCTTTACCTTTGGAAGACCAACACCTCCTTTGAAACTGGTTACTCTCTCTTGGACTTAGAAGAATCTAAGTGCCAACTTCATCATCTTGCTTGAACTACTTGCAGGGGTGTTAAATACACTGTTTCCTTTCATTTCACATTCAATTGAATGCATCTTGGAGGGTCTTCAGTTCTCTCTCTACCCGATCTCAAGAATTTGCTTTGGTGAGGCCTAATTTCTAGTAGCCCTTACCAGTCACTTTTCTGCCTTTCTTGCTTAAAATTTTCAAACAACCTAGCAACTAAACTTCATTTACAGACACCCTTTTGGAGCCTTTAAATGTTTCATAGGGTGTCAGACCCCTGTCTCATCCGTACAGTGGATTCCTACTATCAATGGTAGAAAGGGCTATTAGGCCTAATTCTTAGGGTTTCAATGTTCTCCTACTAATTTCTCACACACATGGATTGGTCAAGTCTCAATCCTTCTAGTTTCCTTATGTTAGGTCACGTTCCACCTGGAACTATACTTTTTCCGTACAGTACTTCCTTTCCCCTGCCTAAGCTCTTCACTTTTCTCAATCAAACTCCTAACCGGACTGTCCTAGCTCGCCTAGGGTTTGATCTTAAAAATACTTGCTCCATTCCCTACACTCCCTACTGCTAAATATTTACAGTTGTTTGGATCCCCTTCCATATTCAACTAATCTCAGGAAGATCCCGTGGTCAGTGTTTATGGGGGAGCCATTCTAAGTCTAACTGCTCAAAACAGAGAAAACAAACCCTCTACAATCTAATTTATGAATTCAAAAAAACAAATCTACTCTAAGCAACTTGACTACAAAAATAAAAGGCTCACAACTATTGTATAAACATAGATCTACTAACAAATCAACACTCCTAATTCATCTAATAGCACTGTCACACAAGAACACATGGTATACACAGAAAATGCAGAAAATTCTCTATTCCTTCAATCCAAAAACTTGCTTACAATGCATTCTAACTGTTGTCTACGAGCCACCACACCTACTTAGATGTCTTTGACATGTTTCAAGGGAAGTTGATCGATCCCATGCTCCTAATTTTTAGGGAATCCAATGATAACTAAATTGCATGCAATCACACAAAATGTTGTCATGCAATTTTACAACTTTTGCAACTTCCATCATTGTGTCATGATCCTAAATCTTAGGACCTCTAACTCCTTGATTTCGAACCATCAACTTCCTCAACTGCCTCTTGGCATCTTCTAACAACAAGGATGTGGTTATAACACACTTAAGGCTCGACCTTCTAACATAAATTGTCCAAAGCTAAATAAAGCAACATTTAACAACAATGATTAACTAAGATGACTTTAGTCCTAGTGACTAACTCACCACACACAAACAAGACCTTCTAAGGTCCAAATTAAACACACTAATACCCTAACTTGGCTAAGGTCAGGTATAAGCCAAAATTGATGACAAACAAAATGGAGGTCAGCCTAGGTGCTCCTGCACCAGCATCAACAACATTTTGCATCGTAGATGCAAAACATCTCACATGTGGAGGAATCAATGCTTGACTCTGCATAGCATTGATTTGATTTTGTAAGGATGCAACTTGATCACTTATTCGTGCTCTCAAGCGAGCCTCGTCAGATGCGATAGGTGTTGGATGTGGCATATTAGGTGGAGGGGGAGGTGGAGGTGGAGGGGGGGGAGGTGGATGTGGCTATGGATGAGGTGGTGGATTGATGATATCATCAATGTTAAAATCATCCATGATATGCTCGATATAAATGTGCACCTGCATTAAATCATACAAAATAGTCCATGTGCATACATATATTAAGATCATATATTTAATTGAAATAGGATGAGCAACATATATATTAAGATCATATGTTTAATTGAAATGTACATATATATACATTGATTGTTCAACCCAAGAGCATGTCCATACAAAATTCAAAATTAAATGTATGTACATGTACATTTAAAATAAAAATATGATGCATAATTTGCATGCATACAAATCATTAAACTAAACTATGTACATACATACAAATTTCAAAATTTAAGAACTATATATGCAATTTTTTAATACATGCACATACATACTAAACAATAAACTTGAAACATTCACAAAAGCTCATTTTATGTCTAACACACACACACACATATATATATACAATTTTTCAGCAAGAGAAATCATGATCTAGTAGATAGTCATAAAATATATACTATTATTTATTATTCATTATAAGTTCATAAATTCCACCAAATTCATAAATCCATGTCACTAAAAATATCCATCTAGAACCAAAATCATAAATTCATGTCACTAAAAATATCCATTTGGAATCAAATTTATAAATTCATCACACAAAATATCCATCGTTCACCAAATTTATAAATTCATAACTATTTAAGATCATTGTTTTAATTTATAAACTATTGTGGATCTCTACTGCATAGATCTTCATTTCTTTGTGTTTTCCTTTTCAAAATCAGGAGTTCTCCTCTCCTCTAGCCATTGGTGATGCTCATCTATGATCCCATCCATAGCCCTGATAGCATCAACAAGGGTTTGCATCCTAGATGCAAACATCCTCATAGGAGGTGCGACACATTCTTCATTTTGAATAATGTTGATTTGATCTTGAATGGTTCTAGCAGAAGCATTGATTTGTGCTTGCAAACGAGCATGTTCATTGATTTCAGGTGGTGGAGGTGGGGGGTTATGAGGTGGAGTGGGTGGAGGTGGAGGTGAAGGTGTTTGAGATGGATGGTGTGGAGGTGGATTGCAAATATTATTGAATGGATCCATGTGATCTTTAAGATATGAGTGAACCTGCATTAGATTTGTAATTTCAAGATGTAAGATACATGTTTAGGAAATACCTTTAAACCATTCAATATAAATGGCCTTAAATAATTGAATACAAATGATGAAATTATATGTAAGCCTCATTTATATGTCTAAGGCACATGTTACTTGAATGAAAATATAATTAACTATTGATATTGTATAATCTTGCAGGATCTTATTATTGTTAAATTTAGTTGGGCCTTGGGAAACTTTGATCACCAAATTTTGAGAACTTCTTTGATCCCCTTAAGAAAAGTCATATTGGAACCCCTTAAGAAATCGAATTACGATTTAGGGTGACAGGATGGCTTAAGGGGATCTATGTCTAGTGAGGTCCTAGGAGAAAATGACATGGCTCAAGTGAATAAAATTTGGTGAAGTTGCCCAAGGCAACCAAATTTCATTAAGAGCCTTTAAAGAAAAAATGATGGCTTTAGGGTTTAGGGTTTAGACTTTAGAGTTTAGGGTTAAGGGTAATAGGATAGCTTAAGGGGATCTACATGTAGTAAGATCCTAGGAGAAAATTACATGGCATAAAGGAATGAAATTTGGTGGAGTTGCCTAAGGAAACCAAATTTCATTAAGAGCCTAAGAAAAAATGATGGCTTTAGGGTTTAGGGTAATAGGATAACTTAAGGGGATATATGTAGTAAGATACTAGGACAAAATTACATGGCATAAGGGAATGAAATTTGGTGGATTTTCCTAAGACAACCAAATTTCACTTTAAGATCCTGGGTAGGAAAAAATGAATGATTTAGTGTTTAGGGTTTAGAATTTAGAGTTCAGGGTTTAGGGTTTAGAATTTGGAATATTTAATGAACTTGCAAGTTAGTGAAGAACATTTTGTTGTGGAATAGTTGATTGAAATCTACTCTTGTTTCAACTGACCAACCTAGATCATGATATCTCATTCATATTATAATCTTGCAGGATCTTATTATTGTTAAATTTGGTTGCCTTGGGCAACTTTGATCACCAAATTTTAAGAACTTCTTTGATCCCCTTAAGAAATCAAATTACGATTTAGGGTATGTGGGATGGCTTAAGGGGATTTCGTCTAAGTGAGGTCCTAGGAAAAAATGACATGGCTCAAGTGAATAAAATTTGGTGAAGTTTCCCAAGGCAACCAAATTTCATTAAGGGCCTAGGAAAAATGATGGCTTTAAGGTTTAGGGTTTAGAGTTTAGAGTTTAGGGTTTAGGGTATTAGGATAACTTAAGGGATGTACATATAGTAGTCTGGACAAAATTACATGGCATAAGGAATGAAATATGGTGGATTTTCCTAAGACAACCAAATTTCACTTTAAGGTGTTAGGTAGGACAAAATGAATGGTTTAGTGTTTAGGGTTTAGATTTTAGAGTTTAGGGTTTAGGGTTTACAAAACTTAGGGTAAAGTTTTGGTGCCCCTTGGAATATTTAATGAACTTGCAAGTTAGTGAAGAACATTTTGTTGTGGAATAGTTGATTGAGATCTACTCTTGTTTCAACTGACCAACCTAGATCATGAAATATCATTCATATTATAATCTTGCATGATCTTATTATTGTTAAATTTGTCATATTGGGACCCCTTAAGAAATTGATTTATGATTTAGGGTGATAGGATGGCTTAAGGGGATCTAGATGTCTAGTGAGGTCTAAATTTAGTCATACTATAGCCTCATTGGTTCCATCTAGCTTTGGGTCAAAAGTGTTTACCCCTCTAAATAAAAAAAGTATCATGTTAAAAATGAATCAATCTATACATATCACAAAAATAACAATAATCTTAAATGTAACCCATACTCTAACCATAATAGAATGCTAAATGATCCCCACCCCTAACCATATCCTAATTGAATTTTAAACCTAATTGAAACTTAATTAAATTATAACCTTTACCTAATCTTAAATGTATTCCTATATTATATTATTATATTAAATTATATTATATTTAAATTAACTTATATTTGTATTATAATTATATTAATATTTATTATATATTCCTAATTGTAACCTAACTATTTACTACAAACCTAATTGAATCTTAGTCTAACTCTCATTAAAACCCCAAGTAAATTGTAACATTACCCATCCCAATTGTAACTTATATTATATTTTATGATATTAAATACTTATATTATTTAATATATTATATTATATTAATATTTATTAAATATAATATATTAAATAATATAAATATTTAATTATATTTCTTTTATATGAATCCTCCTATCTCTAAATTGTAATAATAGCATAGTTCCTCCAACCCATCATCATGTACCTCCTCCCTTTCCCATGTAATAGGTGTACCTTCTAGGTGTTAAATGGTTCCATCTTGGTCTCCTTATTGATGCATTTCTATCCTTCCACATAAATCTATATAGTATCAAAATATAGGTAATTTTATGGTTATTTAATCTCTTAATTGCTAAAGAATCCATTATGATTGAGGATGGGTGGATTATTATCTAGGATCACATCTTAAAAATCCTATAGAGGTCATGTGGTATGTGTTTCTTAATACATATATTCCCATACAAACCTCTTTCCATGTATTATCAACTCTCCCTATATAATAGACACCTTACTAGATTTAAATTTCATATGATATATATGTACCCAAGTGTTTCCAATTGGAATTGCTATAATTATACTTTTATGGCATTCTAGATATTCATAATAGTTTTCATAAATCTACCAAATAGAACCATTCTTGACATTGAACCTACATAATTTTAGGTATGTCCAATGAAAGAAACTTTACCCATAGCACTCTCACTTGTGCTCTCCTATCTTATGGATATAATAGAATAAAGTTTTCTTCCAATGATTTAGAACCCTAATGATCATGTCTAATTGTCATAGAGAGTGATCATCCACTCTTCATAAACTTGTCGAAACCAAAAGGTTTTATATTATGTGTTCAAATAAGTGAAAACATTACAAAAAGCTCTACTAAATGGTGACAATAGAGGGTTTTTAAAGGAAACCAAATTTCATTTTAAGGTCCTAAGACAAAATTCAAATGCTTTAGTGTTGAGGGTTTAGATTTTATAGTTTAGGGTCTAGGGTTTAGAAAAATTAGGGTGAAGTTTGGGTGGCCCTTGGCATAATTTAGACTTGCAAGTTATTGCCAATTGGAATCAATTGTACGTGCTTAGATTTACAAATTTGCTAACTAAATTTGCAAACAAACATCAAGATAAACTTTATGAATTTTAACTATTCTTTAACATATTGTTTTCTAATCTAATTATAATTTAACATTGAAACTAAAGTTTAACATATCATTTTTTCCATACAATTCAAATAAAATTTAAAATATTTAAGCAATGCAAATGAATTTTTTTTAGCTTGAAATTACCTAGTTTTCAAAATCAAAATGATTTGTTCAATTCCAATTTAGCGTTTTAACAATTTTTTTTGTTCCAATTCAATTTAGGGTTTCAATTTTAAACAATTAGGGTTTTTCATGCAATTTTTTTGTTTCAATTCAAACTAGGGTTTTCAAATTCAATTTTTTTCGCTTGATTTGAATTCAGGGTTTCAAAAAGCTTGATTTGGATTTGTAAATGCAATGTTTTTATTTCATTTTGATTTCTAGGGTTTTGAAATGCATTTTTGTTTTGTTTCAATTAGGGTTTTCAAATTCATTTTTTTCTGATTTAATTAAACATTTTAGGTTTCAAAAGTTAAAGTTTGTTTGTAAAACACAATTCAAGGTTCATTTTTTCATTTTTATTAAAAAACTTCATATTTCATTGCATTTTTTTGTCTATTTTTACAATTATTCATTTCTACTATAATAGTTAAAAAATACTCAAAACATGAAATAAATTTAAAAAAACATGCTAAATTCACTTATTTTCTTCACAATTTCAATTAAAAATAGAAAAATGCAAAAAAATGGGACGTAGGCGGGTACCTGTAGCTGATTGTGGGGGTCGTTGTCGCCAGTACTCGAGGTCCCATTCGCTGTGCAGTGAACTCTGTTTATTTTTAAAAAAATAAATAGCAATATAAAATGGGATCTCGATTTCTACAAAATAGGATCCTGATTTCTACAAAACGGGAAACTGATTTGTACAAATCGGGATCCCATTTCATGGTAATCAGGATCCTGTTTCGTGGCAATCGAGATCCCGTGCCTTTTCCATTGGTTTGAGATCCTATGGGAAACGAGATCCCAGTTTTTAAAAAAGCGGGATCCCGTTTCATGTCAGGCTCGGGATCCCAAAGTTGAACGGGATCCCGTTTATTAAAATCGGGATCCCGTTTTCTCAAAGCCAATTTTAATTTTTTGGTTAAGGCAAAAACTTCCACATTTCGTGGACTCAACTTTGTGCACTTACCCGTTACACATCTAACTTCTTCCAACATGATTGGTGCCATGAGAAAGGAATTATTGTATGTTGAAACCATATAGGGTGAAGCCACAATAGTGGTTTACAATTCAAGTGAGGAAGGAAAACTCACAAAAAATGACCCCAAAGCAAAAAAAGTGATTTTGGGGGTTCGTACAAACCTATAGGTTCGAGCGAACCCACTAGAGGTTCTCCCGAACCAAGGTTCAACCAAACCCCTTTGAATTTTGACCGCCAAAAAACCAAAAAAAATGCATAGCAAAGGGGTTTGAGCAAACCCCTTTGAAGGGGTTCGAATGAACCCTTGTTCAATCGAACCCCCCTTATCCCTCATCTTGCCCTGAGACACCAAAAAAACCTAAATTTTGGCACTTCGGAGCTCGGGTTGAGGATGAAAATGGAGGAATCTTCACAAACCCAACTGGAATCAAGTAGTCCTTAGAACAAGCTATCGAACGAATATAATTTTAATATGTTTTGGTTTTATTATGTATTTGTTTTTTTAGTTTTATTAAACATAGGTTTTTCATCAAAAATGAAGGTCTATGTTTTGCACATGTGGAAAAATAGCAAATTATCAAAAAAAAAAATTTAAAGAGTGCAACAGATATTGAAGTCCTTGATCCAACAAAAAAAAAATTGAATTTCGATATATACAAAAAAAGTTATGTGTTATACGGTCGTGCTATGTCTGAATTATAACTGGTTTGAATTCAAAACTTGATTAAGGATAAAATATTCAATAAAAAACTATCTAACCAAGTGGAAGCACTAGATATCGAAGTTACAAATCTAAATTCAAAAGAATTAGAATTTTATTCCTCATGGAAAAAAAGTTATGCGTTATACGGTGTGAGTCACTTTTTAAAAATGTTGTTTTCTGAAAAAAGCTAGTTTTCATGGGAGATGGAAAAAGAAGTACAATCTAATTCCAAAAATTTTGAAAAAAATATTTTTAGAATTTACAAATAAAATGTGATGAGACTCTAGTTTGCATCATCTTCAAATTCCTCACGGTTTAGCTGCTATAGGTGCCTGAATGTGAAGAATTAGTTAAAAATAATAATTTCAGTGTCTAGTTTGGCCAAAAATTGTAAACCACTATTGTGGGATCACCCCACAAGGAATATTTTTAATAGGCTACATAATTCCAAATATGTATGTACCATCCTCAAACATCAATATATTTTTTGGTGAATAAATTTTATTTGGATATCCACGAGGATATCTAAAATGCCACCATCTTATACAATTACTAATTCAATTCTATTTTGTTCTTTTGTAAATTTGAAGCATTATGAATAAATTTTATATTTAAATTTTCCTCTTCAAGCCATGTTTCCCTAGACTTTCATTTCTAGAAGATCTTCTCCCTCACAAAAAACTCAATGTTCTACCAATAAATATTTTTGTTTCAATTAATCTTCATAAAATATTCCCTTATGTATAATTATTTTATTAAGATCTTCTAGATCTAATTCAATTCTTAATTGTCATGAAAAGCATTTTTGAAAGCACGGTCCTATTCTAATCCCTTAATTATTTCTTTAGAAAGTTTAATTTTTTGAAAAGAAAAATATTTTAGAAACCTTTTGTGTAACAATTGTTGTCAACAAATCCTTGATTAACTCCAAATCATTACTCTTTCTAAACCACATCAATTCAAACTTGAAAGGGAAACACTACGAGGGATGACCTCCACTAATGGAAATCATGCTCAAGAACTGGTTCGACCTAGAGATGGGACAATAAATGAAGTCAAAAAATTGTACATGTGCAAGACAACATTTATTATGCAATAGGGTGATCCCATAATAGTGGTTTACAATTTTTGGCCAAACTGGACACTGGAATTTTTATTTTTAACTAAATCTTCACATTCGGACACCTATAGCGGCTAAACCGTGAGGAATTTGAAGATGATGCAAACTAGATTCTCATCACATTTTGTCTGTAGATTCTAAAAATATTTTTTTCAAATTTTTTGGAATCAAATTGCACTTCTTTTTCTATCTCCCACAAAAACTGGTTTTTTTCAAAAAACAACATTTTTAAAAAGTGACGCACACCGTATAACGCATAACTTTTTTTCCATGAAGGATAAAATTCTAATTCTTTCGAATTTAGATTTTTAGCTCTGATATCTAGTGCTTGCACTTGGTTAGATAGTTTTTTATTGAATATTTTTTCTTTAATCAAGTTTCGAAGTCAAACCAATGACAATTCAGACATAGCGCGACCGTATAACGCGTAACTTTTTTTGTATATATCGAAATTCAATTATTATTTTTTTGTTGGATCAAGGACTTAAATATCTGGTCCACTCATATTTTTCAAATTTTTTTTTTTCAAATTTGCTTTTTTTTCCACATGTGCAGAATAGAGACCTTCATTTTCGACGAAAAACCTATGTTTAATAAAACTAAAAAAACAAATACATAATAAAACTAAAACATATTAAAATTATATTCATTGGATAGCTTGTTTCAAGGAATACTTGACTCCAATTGGGTTTGTGAAGATTCCCCCATTTTCATCCTCAACCTGAGCGTCAAAGCGTAAAAAAATAGGTTTTTTGTGTGAACAAAGTCAAAAATTAGGGAAAAGGAGGGTTCGCTAGAACCAGGGGGGTTCTAGCAAACTAGGGTTCATTCGAACCCCCTCAATATGCATTTTCCCTTTTGTTTTTGGGCGAGAAATGTGGGCCCCATGATTGATGGGTTCGGTCGAACCCTAGTTCGGTCGAACCCCTTTATGGTTCGGTCGAACTTGTAGGTTCATTCGAACCCCTAAAACCAATTTTTTTTCCATGGGGCCATTTTTTCTCAGTTTTCCTTCCTCCATCAAATTGTAAACCACTATTGTGGCTTCACCCAATAATCTATCCAATCTTCCAATGATATTATAAAAATGGACTTGTGATTGGTTCATGTATATCACTTATCTCTGGTTACTATTTCCATTAGATGTTTGTCACTAATAAAATTTTAAATCCCTTATATGATTGGGATATGTGAGAAAGACCACTACTCTTTTCACAACATGAGAATATTACATTGAAATCCCACAAAGAATGCACTTTTCATTTGCTACTAGATGCAAAAATTCTAGAATTTGAGCCCAAACTAGAAATTTATCAACTATCTTAACCATTCCATATACATTAATCATCTTGAAATAAATATCCAATACCATAATCTAAATAGATACCAAAAAAAAAAAATAGAAGAGGTAGCCATATTAGGTTGAATAAACACCTTACTTGGTTTCCAAAACGTCCCAATCCCTCCAAAAGCACCAAATGATTCCACAGAGATTCCATCCCACCGTTGATACTGGATGAGAAATATATGTACATAAAACTTGAAGATATTGACCAAATGTTATTTCTATATGGTTCTAGGTCATGCAACTCTTTTTAAGGGAAGAAACCCCTAACATTTTAGCAAGAAATATTCACTTCCCTCTAAGGGAGGGGCTTCCTCCCATATATATTAATAGATAATGATTAATGCTAGGTTGTCCTCCATATAGAGTGTGTTCCTCTCTTTTTTTATTGGTTTTTATCTCCCTCTTCCTCCAAGAATCAATATTGGCCTTCAAAATCTTAGTTGTGAATTGGCTAGTGCATCTTACATTTATGATTCCTCACTCATCCTCTAATTCAAAACCTAGTCCTAAACTTATTTACTCTTCTTCCTCTAGAGGATCTACACCACAAATTATCTTATTAAAAGGAACAAATGAAATACTATTCCATACCTTCCTAGTTTATAAAAGGTCTAATTCAACAATAATGGGTAATTGGACTAGGCCAAGAACCAATATTTTGGTCTTTTTAACCTAGATTTGTTTCTATTTTTGGGGTTGATCCTTGGGGTAATATTTTATGAAATGTGAGTGGCTATCACTTTTGAGACAAAATAATTTCTTCTCTTCTGCCTTAATTGATTACACCCATTCTCCATTTAGCACACATAAAGTTAAGGTCTTTGCGATTTTTAGTATTGCAACCACACATAATCAAGCAAAAATATTGAATTCTTCACGAATCATTCATCATCAATTGACACAAGTTCCCCAAGTCATTTCTAATAATGGAAGACACATCCATTAAATATCACATATATATAATTTGATGATGTTGATTATAAGTGTTTGGTTTAATATTGTGAATGAAGTTCCTTAGAATGAGTTTAAGGAAGCTACTTAGGATTTATTTAAATTTATAAAGAATTATTTTCTTTTATTTTATTTACATAAGACTTATTTTATAGTTTTATTTTTTTGTTAAATCTATGTTGGTTATGTTTTAGTTTTATGTATACTCTTGTGCTACTATAGAACACCTCTTAGCTTAATTAGATTACAAAATTATAAATTGTTCTAAATTAGATTATAAATTATTATAAATTATATACTTATGAATTAAATTATAAATTAAAGTACACAAAAGATATTCTAAATCATAAATTAAATTTAGATTAAACTATAAATTATTAAGTTTAAATTAAATTATCAAATAATAAATTTAAACTAAGTTAAATTACTAAAGTTTAAATTGAATATCAATATTAGAAAAGTAAAAATGAATATATGACAAAGATGTAAACATACAAAAATTCATGTGTGCAAACCTTTGCATGACTCATCCCTATGCACCTCTCATGTTGCACATCCTCCTGAAAAATTAAATTGCAATTAAAGTTCACAACCATCTATTTATTTATGAGACTCCTCATAAGCTCACTAAGAGTGACACTCTAAGATACTTAGAAATTTGTATGAGAGAAATTTTTAGTCTCAAACTACTTCAAACTCAAAACATTAATTAATGAAGAAGCTTCATTTAATAAATATGTATGCGAGTCAAATTTCTAATATCAAGTGCCTAGTGAAGTGTTCAAATAGGTTTAGTTCATTCAAAACACAAATAAATGAAGAAGCCAAGTTTTAACAAACATGCATGGGAGTCAAATTCCTAACCTCAAGTACATAGTGAAATGTTCAAATAGAATTAGTTCACTCAAAAATTAATATTTAAAAAAATATAATGGAAATCAATCTAGGCTTGCCCAATATCTCTAACACCAAAAACTAACCAAACGACAAAATTAGATGAGTCTACTCAAGACTCAAACTTTGAGAAAATTAGTGAGTACAATAGTAACTAAATGATAGGAAGCAAATCACAAGCCTTCGACTTATCAAGTAGATTTAAAAATAAATAAAATCAAATCCAATCCTATTCAATGCATTAATTTCTTTACAATTACCTAGCCAAAGACAAAACCATAAAGTTATAGACCCTTATTCTTTTAAGACTATGGTATGTAATTGGAAGTTCAGGGGTATGTACCGTAAGTATGAGAAGATAAAACTTTTACTCCTTTTAAGATAGCGACTGCTCTTTGAAATTTACTAAAAAAAAAAGTACAAGAAAGCAAAAGCAACGGCCATTTTCTTATATTTAGAAGTCATAACCGTCCCCTCAACAAGCGAACTATCCGTTAACACCGTTTTACAAAGTTCTTCAAGTAAATCATCCCTGGACAGAAAGATCGTAAAAGCATTCTAATCGATTCACAATCTGAATTTTAAGAGAGCTGAGAACTTATTCTTTTAAGATGGGTACTGATGAAAACACCCATTTGCAGGAATTTTCTAATTGATTCATGATTTTAGCTTTTAAGAGAGTTGAGATCTTATTCTATCAAGATGGGTACTGATGAAGGAGAGTAAGGGTGGTGATCATCATATTGTGGAGATCCATGAAGCGCAGATAAAGATCACTTCTTCTTCTTCTACACAACAACCACCGGAAGAAATTGCAGATGGCAGGGGCCGACTGTTTCTGCTCAAATTGTGGCAGAGGGAGGAGGAAATTGTTGCTATAAGAGGATTCAGAGCATCATATCAGAAATTTTCCAAATTGCTTGTTTCTTTTTTGGCTTTCATGGAATTGTTCAGACTCTTCTTTTTACTGCTCCACTCAAGAGAATGCTGACACTTTAAGAGATGCATTCAGGAGTTGAGAATAAAGGGCATGAGCTTTTATTTGTCAAAAGATCCTCAGCCTGCTAAAAGGTGGAAGAGCTTTAGTGTGGGAATTAAATTAGGCCCTCTCATATGGTGCTCTCAATTTTCTCTTCCCATTGCTTTGACTTTTATCTCAGCCTCCTCCTATGGTCATGCAAGATAATTTCATGCAGCTAACTAGTTGATAAGATGATTGTATGTGGGGTGATTTATGTTTAATAGAAGAAGAATTTTCAGCGTATTTTGCCTAAGTGGAAGAGCAGAAGTGAAATGTATGATTCTGACTTGTTGGCTTTGATGGCCGTTCTTGAAAATATTCAAGCCTCAAGGTATGTCTTCAACTTTTGAATGTAGAATAGTGTATTTCTTGTCGAATGAAGATGGCAGAACATTGACAAACATAGAGGTACACCCTGATTTTTTCATTTCTTTACAATTGATTGGGAATGTCAGAGATACGATTTTCAAATTGAGATTTACCTTGTTCTGAAGATGCTTTTTATTTATAGGGATTTATCAGGTACTTGTTGATATCCATGTTGTGTGTTTTCAAAGAGAGATTTTATTTATTGCCTATGAATATGTCCAGTGTAAGGGTTTTATTAACCCTCTGTTAATGATCTTAATATATCAGTTTTGCATTCAAAGCATAATTAGCATGCTGACTCTTATAATTGAAATTCATAAAAGAAATTACCTGTCCTCAGATGAATCCTGAATACCCATGAGATATACTTTCAAAGTACCCTATCCATTGGTAAAAGATGAACCCTCTCTGTTTTCTTTAGCACTGGGGTGTAGGACAGCACCGAGTTTATTAGTGCCTTGCTGATATTTGCAGAATGTGTTTGTCCTATGTAGTAGGGATTGTATCAGGGCTTTGCTGATGTTTTTTTCAATATACATGATGTATATCTTAAACAGATTCCTTTGCATCTACCTTATTGCTTAGAGCCATTTACAAAATAGGGATTGCCTTTGCCTATAAACATAATATGTCTGTTGGTTGGGTGATTAAATTGAGATAAGCAATGAAATTTACCAGTTATCTCCTGTGGATCCAAAGCAATCAAATATGTTTTAAGCCAATGTTGTCCTGTTGAGGTTATTTTAATCCTTCGCAAACAATTATAAAATATTATATACAGAATCCAGGGAAGAGCTGTATACACAAAGACAGTCCAACCCATATTTCTATTTAAGAGTTCTAATTTGTTGATTTCCACAGCTTGAATCGACAAATGTTACTCGGCTGTGTGAGATGATATTGCCTGTCTTGTTTTTTCCATATCAGATAGACTGACACCATCAGCACCAGCAAAAAATACTCCAACACGAAAAGGATTGTAGGAAATTTGGATGTAGCTAATGTACTCACTGACTAGGGCAAAGTAGCGAATGTCTTGTTTTTTCCATTAAGAAATGTTTACTTATTGGGCTGTGAAACAATATTTTGATCGTTTTATACTCGCCAGATTAGGGAAAAGTAGCTTGCTGCGCGGGGAAGGGCTGTCACTACTGAGTTCTTCATAGTACTGGGTTATTCCTCCTGTAATTAGGAGTCTAAAGAATTTTCCTACAACCAAGCTGTGAACCTGGGTGTCTAAATAAATATGGAATACCTTATGATCCTAAACGTCTGTAGCAGCACATTTAGTCACAAGGACAGTCCAGAGGACTAGAAAGCACAAGGTACACCAAAAGCTGGTCATATATGTAGAGTCTAGCTTTGGTCATGTTTAAATTCAGACATAAGAATCTGTGTATAGCCTCCGTCTGGGTTATTCGTTCCATTTTATATTCCTGCAGATTCAGTTTTCATTCACCTCGATAGCAATCATGGCCATTTACATTACTATCTAAAGATGTAAAATGTACTAAATGCACACAAACCCCACCACATGTGTGTGAACGTTTGTATTTGGCCATTAATAGCTCTGGGTATCTTTAGATTCCCATTTATAGAGCTGCATAGCATTTATTACAGTTTAGTTTCTTCGCAGCCATGATAAGAGTCTAAGCATATTGGCATTTGGCAGTGCCTGGCTTTCTACTTAGTGGAATCACAACTTCAAACCGGAGGGGGTAAAGACAGGGTATTCCATACGCCAAAGTTGGTGTGCTGGCCTACGCCTGTATCTCAAACCAGACATTGACGTTACATATAAAATATCTAGCTATAGAGTATTTATGATTTATTATATTTCACTTAATTGACATGTTAAACTTGCTCCATTGATGCAATTTCCCCCCTAGATAGGCGCTCCCCCGAGCTGAGTTCTCATAGATGCAGCTGTATATGAAAAAATCTGGAGGCATTTTTGGTATTTACATAAATGGTGCTGGATTCCAGGGTATTTGTTCCTCTTTAGCCCCTGGATGTTATAACTTATGAACCTTACATATAGAGCTCTTTTTATGCCTGGGTTTACATAGAAGGTGTCCACGACAGAGATCTTATCCAAATATTTCAGTTTGGTACTATAATATTTTACATGGTCAACTCTCAATTGGTAAGAAATTTTCTATTATATGTGTCCTAGAGATTTAAGACAGGTACTGATTTTATTCAATTTTTATTATTGGCAGTTGTGTAAACAAAAATCTTCAGATTTGAATGGATTGCTGAATGCCGCGTCATTCCTTAATTCAATACTTTAAAAGTTAGTTGGAGTAGCACAAGGATTTACCTTAATTTCAGTTTCTGATTAGTATTTTTTTTAACTTATTTTTCGCAGTCCATGTTCCACCCTACAAGACTCTAGGTTACTAGTTATTACTTATTTGTTTAATGCCTATTCAAAATCTGTGATTTGCGATCTTACATTTAGTGTTGTATACTGGTCCATTTTTACAACTTTAGATCTGTGGTCTAAAATTACGAACTTTCGTATCCGATTGTGCATTGGGTTGTTGAAGTTGGGATGCATCATGCAAATTGTTTTTTCCTCACTCGGTACTTCTTTCTTGACCTGCTGTCATATGAAGCTCTATGTCTAGATCTCAATTAATTTCTTATTGGAGTAGATTATTCTGCTCTTATGCCTTCAAGATATACAAGAAACTCCAAGGGGCTACACCTTATAGCAAGGACATCCTCAGGCTTAGATGTTTGAGGATTATCTATTTTTTCAGTGTCACCCATGACTTGTACCCACTCCTATGCCTGAGAAGTATCTATTCTGTCAGAATCACCTAGGATTTACACCCTATCTCATCTCTTTGTTTTCCAGTTGAAAATTGAATCACCACAGCTAATATGTACAATTAGATCATCTGAAAAACTCTTTGCTTGCAGAGCAGATATTGTCTTTTATAGTGCCCTACTGCTGAATTGCTTAAAGGCCTAGTGAAAATTTAGCAAATTTAAGGTTAGGCGTGCGAACATTTTCTTTTTCTAGAAGCACAAACCGTTTTTGTGGAAATGTTGGCTTTTATGTCTGAAATGGCAACACACTTAATGTTACAGTTTAACACAAAGGCAAGTACAATGCCACAATGTGCTCTTGCAGGCACAGGGTGGGTACATTACACAGTGCCCCATCCAACCAGGGGGAAAATTTCCATACACATTCACCATTATTGGGCAGGAAGGAACGTTGTGGTGGCATGCACATGTCTCATGGCTGCGTACAACAGTTTATGGAGCAGCTCTTATCCGATTACTACAGTGCTAAAAGAATCGGCAATAAAAAGGCCCGGGGCTAATCATAATTTCTCTTTATTTTAGTAAACTCATTTTTTTTAAAGATACAAGATAAATAGGGATCAGTTTGAATAGTTAACCTACTAATTTAATTACTGATTTTTAAATTTCTGTTAGTCAAAACTATCTTTTAAAATTGATTAAGTTTAATATTAAAAATTGATGTTTTCAATTTTATTTTCAAATATTCAGTTTTTCAACATTAGATTATATACATGTATCTTTTTTATTCTTTATTTTTTATTTTAAATATTTTCGTTATCTTTTTAGTTCACTTAAAGAATTAAACAAACTTATTCATTACAA